>ML785816.1:321304-333272 GCA_009831015.1 Picea engelmannii
AAGTCCCTAAGTGACTTGCAGACTAAATTCTAAGCTACGGATATGTAAAAGAGAATCATTAACAATAGAAAATAAATCAGATTACAGTCTAAAGAAACATATGTATCATTACTTAAAATACTAAAAACAACATTGTATGAGTCAATCTCTGTCAAATTCAGAAAACCAGCACTTGAGCAGCACAATTCTTCCATATGATATTCATTCCTTATTACATTTTGTTCCATTGTTTTTATAGCTTAGGAGCTAGATAACTAATCCCGATCTCCTAGTGATAGAGCCTATCTTCTATTTAATACACAACTGTTTACAGAAGGTAAATGATTCCTTCAATTAATGAGTAACTTCTCATGCCCATAAAATGTTCTTAGACTTGTTATCTAATAACAAAACTTCATCTCTATGGCACGTAGTGCCAAGAGATGAAGATATCATTGATTATACATGAGTCATCAACGAGAGTTGAGCTAGAATATTCATTTTTTCTTGAGCAAGATGGTAGCACCTGGAGTGTAGAAAATCTTCCATGATGTTTAATCTGCTACTGAAATCAAAATATGCTGCAAAATCTAATATAATCAGTCATGAGCTTCCAAGAATTACATTTAATCATTAAATAAAAGGAAATTAAAGAATTTTGATCAATGACCATACCTTACTATACTTGTTGGATATTTGGTTATATGTGTGAAAATATAGATGAGTTTATGAGGTCAAAGATCAAATGAAGAGGTGAAAGAGTGGATATGGAGGTTGTAAAAAGTGTCAATTTGTCGAGCCAACATCTCCCCTACGCCTGTGTATTTGCATGTGCTCATGCAAACATGTCCTTTGAAAAGCTTCAAAATTTCAAAATTGTGTTGCATCCCTTCTCCAAACAAAACTTAAGATGTATTAACAATGATGTGTAGCTTCCTTTTAGCCTATTCTCTTCTCTCCTTAAGATTTTCTTTAACAAACTGACATGAGCAAGGTGTTTCAGAGCCTCTGTTTTCCAATTTCTTCCCACCTTTGCAAGACGTTTTTTTTCAGAATTTGTCTTCTTACATTTGGTACTCACCTTTTCATACTTCTCTGCAATCTGAAGACCACATGACCTTAGTTCATCAACGCTCTCCATGACAAGGTAAACCAGTGGCACGAGCAATTGTTTTCTCAAACACCATCCTAAGGAAATTGCCAATGTGTTCTACCTTTCCATCGAATCCCTAAGCGAAATACAGGGTGATTTCATCTTCATACCCCTTAAATTTCTGAAAGAATTGATACCAGGTGCCATCAAATTTCTCTTTGCATGCGTTGAACTCAGGAAAGTTTTCTAGCACAAAGATAGATATTGGTTCATGACACTCAACTCCCTTCCTCCCCATCTGTTCTGAAAATGTAATTTTGATAGGAAACATTGGATGAAACAGAAGCTATGAAAATGATGAAGGTTAACAAATAGGCATGTGAACAAGTCTCAACAAAGTTCTTCAAAGCTTCTAATGCTTTGAATCTAGTATTAATTTGATAATCCTGACTCGTACTTCACTATCATTCAAATGCATGGCACATAAGAGGTTTTATGACAATATTGAAATGTCAGTATAATGATGAACTTGTTGTGTATGAGATCATGAAGGAATGAAGCGAGGATTGCATGGATAACAGAAATCATCATCATATATTTTTAAGGTGATAAGATCTTCATCTCTAGGCACTACGTGCCATAGAGATGAAGATCTATTTATTAGATATAAGGACAGTTATAGAATGGTGATGACAAACAGAGGTGGATATGGGCTATATGATGACATTCGAAAGGTAGAAGGACATAGGCTTAACAAGTATTGTAGGTATAATTCATAGTAAAATTTCCTTAAATTTAATGAAATAAATAAATTCCAAGAAAGATTCATACCTTAGATCAATGTTGCCCTTCAGGATCAATTTTTTCACAAATACTTTGGACTGTCGGGATTCTGCTGCATGTTGTAGGTATTGTGGCAGAATGAGATTTCTGTAACATAATACAATTTCCTATTTTTTCTTTTCTCCAAAGATTCTGCTGCTACAAGACTGAGGATTTCTCTTCTGATAGGTTGTCCACTGTGTTGAATGTTACTAGATTTCTTTATAGAAAATAGAAGAATAGACTGTTCTTAAAAACTGCAAACTAATGAAACTGTTCATGAGTACCAAAACTGCAAATTCTTCATCCATATACTTTGTTTTGTGCAAATCTTCCTATGTGAATAGATTTTATTGATGACGAACATAGGTAGAAGTCACTGGATTAGCAACCAATAAGGAAAGTTGTTAACCAATGTGATATGTCCCACCTTTGATGTCAATGGGAATCAAGGCACTGGATACATTCAAACAATCATGAATAAATTTTTTGAAGTCAAATGAACTGCATAATTCTTTTTCCAAGAAACATTAATGTATTTCCTTAGAAAATGACAAGGATACCTGCCATTGAGGCATGCAATCTCCAAGGTATCTGAAAATGTCTCAATTTTCAAACACAGAAAATGATCTGGCATCGATGGGTTGAAACTTGCTGGAAGGAAAGCCTTAATGAATCTCTCATCATCCAGCTGAGCACAAAACAAACATGATTTTTCAGAAATGAAATAAACACCAACAAACTTTATTACAGAGTCTAGCTAGCCAATCACCTAGTTTTCTAACTAAACCCCTGCTAAACTATGCCAGATAAACTGGTTTTCACAATAGAGCTTATTTTTTTTCTTTACTTTTATTCCTATCTTTTATTTCCTATACTACCCAATTCTACTGGAAATAAGAAGATCCTTTCAAGTGTATGCATACTTCCAGTGCAACCACCTACGAATCACGATTTCTAAATCATGATTGTTCACATAGTGTTTATGAACAAATGTCCAGATATAAAGAACCAGCTCCTCATATGATCTTGATTTCAAAAATTGATAAAAAGTAAAAGGCTGGAGTTGATAAACTGTGTCAGTCCATACTTTAATAGATCCTTGATTTGCTAGGATTTTTAAGCCAAGATGATATTCTTCCTCTGGTCCCAAGCAAGCAAGAAATTCTGCAATTTCAGGTTCTAGTTGCTCTTCTTCCTCAGTTCCTTCCCATAATTCTTGAGCTCTTTCATCAAATGAGGAAGCCTAGATGAATAGGTCTAGGTCTTCAAGTTGAGGACACTTATTGATTTGTTGCTCACTTTGAAATATGGATTCATCTTCAGATATGCATCTGATGTTGTGACAAGGATTAAGAAAACTCTGAGTAGTAATAAGCCCCGCCAAAATGTCGAGCTAATTATATTACTACAAATAGCCTCCATAAATTGTCAACCCAGGGAGGTGAACTTTGAGGCACAAACACTGTATGTGCAGGACTAGAGCCTATCCTAATTCTAATTTACTCTAATCCAATCTATTATGATTTAAGCTTCTCTAATCTAAAAATCATTCAAACTACTTTGATGCAAAGATTTCAAATTCATTAATTCTATTCAATATTCAAAATTCTAATACTAACTAAATATCTAAATTCTATAAAGCATACAAATCTAAGTTCTATACTAATTATAGAAATGGAATACTTCTAAAAACTATCTTCAAAAGTAATCTTGATTTAAAGCATCTACCTAATTGAAAACTTATCTATCTTAATGTGACTCGGAAACTAAACCAAGTAACAGATAACTATATAACATTACAGAAAACAGAGTAAGATTTTCTAATTTTAACAAGAAAATACAACTAAGTCTATTCCAGTTAGAAACTTAAATTTTCAGAAGCAATATATGACTTTAAACTAGAATTGAAAGCTACAACAAATCGAACTGAACTTATAAAACTAAGAAAAATAATCCTTTTAAATCGATCTATCCAAACATCCAAGCTCATTTCTAAACAGGAAAACACTGTGCATATTACTTCAACAGTAATAAAACAACAATAAATAGATTCTAACATGTACAAATATTATTTCTACAACTACTAAACTTTAAAGACAAATCTTATTTTTAATGAAAACAGGAAGCAACAATTAACATAACTATTCTATATAAAAGCTAAAATTACAAAGGAAGGGCTTATGGTTTTCTTGGTGGATCCTTGCCAAGAAAGCCACAAGTTCCTAAGTGACTTGCAGACTAAATTCTAAGCTACAGATATGTAAAAGAGAATCATTAACAATAGAAAATAAATCAGATTACAGTCTAAAGAAACATATGTATCATTACTTAAAATACTAAAAACAACATTGTATGAGTCGATCTCTGTCAAATTCAGAAAACCAACACTTGAGCAACACAATTATTCTATATGATATTCATTCCTTGTTACATTTCGTTCCATTGTTTTTATAGCTCAGGAGCTAGATAACTAATCCCAATTTCCTAGTGACTGAGCCTATCTTCTATTTAATACACAATCGTTTACATAAGGTAAATGATTCCTTCAATTAATGAGTAACTTCTCATGCCCGAAAAATGTTCTTAAACTCGTTATCTAATAACAGATCTTCATCTCTATGGCACGTAGTGCCGAGAGATGAAGATCCCATTGATTATATGTGAGTCATCAACGAGAGTTGAGCTGGAATATTCGGTTTTGCTTGAGCAAGCTGGCAACACCTGGAGTGTAGAAAATCTTCCATGATATTTAATCTACTACTAAAATCAAAGTATGCTGCAAAATCTAATATAATCAGTCATGAGCTTCCAAGAATTACATTTAATCATTAAATAAAAGGAAATTAAAGAATTTTGATCAATGACCATACCTTACTATACTTGCTGGATATTTGGTTATATGTGTGAAAATATAGATGAGTTTATGAGGTCAAAGATCAAATGAAGAGGTGAAAGAGTGGATATGGAGGTTGCAAAAAGTGTCAATTTGGCAAGCCAACACTTATAATAGCCTCTGCCAACCGTTAGGCCAATGAGCTTTGTTGGTCAATCCGCCTAGCATTTAATTTAAATGTTGAAGTTTACCCATGGACGGGAGGAAGGGCGCATGATGGTACAATCGAGCATGATTTTCAAGACAAAGTATAGTGAATTAATTGCAGGGCACTAGCACAAAAAATGAGACAATATTTCTCAAGGGCCTGGGAGCGCCAGAGTCGGATTGAGGCGTGGAGACAATCATTTTTGGCTAATTCGATGCCACAAATTCAATGGTGTTGTCTGTTTTTCTAATCTGAGCAAAGATTCTACAACTTAATTCTGGACTGAGGTATACTTATGTATTTTGCCAAATTCTTTTGTTTAGTTAATAAAAAGGCCTACCCATTTGAAAGAAGGACCCAGAGATGCAGTCCACCAGGGAGGAACTCTATTATCAAGTTTTTGTGTTCATATTTGATGCCTATGTCTCTTCATTATTTATCTTTTCCTTATTTATGGTGCACTTTAATTTATGCTCATTTAATACAATTCTTTATAAGTCACTTCGATGAAAAGATCCCAAATCACCTATCTAAGCTCACATTTACAAAGAGGGAAGATAAAACACTAACCCTAACTAAAAATAAGTTTCAAGAAGATGAAGAGAAGACTATAAAATATGTAAAATGCATTCAAAGGGTTCATAATTTCCATCATAGTAATTCAAGTAGTCACTTTGTTTTTCTCTCAACTGGCCTTCGTTCTCAGTTAGTAATCATTCTTCCTTTCTTGTTTCAAGATTTGTGAAAACTTGAGGCCGACCTATGACTGTCTCCATTTGTCTTCCGTGTCTCTCTTTATTTCATGGTCAACAGGAGATCCATCCCAGTCCTCTTTGAAGGGAAAATGCAATTTAGTTTTTAGAACTCTTAGACATTATTGCTTATTTTATCAAAGACATCTATTATTTTTTTAGGGTTCCCAGAGAACTAGTTCAGGACATAAAATTGTTGATCTATAAGACTTTAATTTTAAGCATGATATTTCATATGCATGTCTATCAAAGTCTTTATTTCATATAATTAAATGATCGTTTAGAGTTCTATGTCATATGTGCTCCATACTTTCCTTTCTGTTGTCGAAAATTGTGTCTTACAATGATGAATGCTTGTTGACAAAAAAATGATTATCCATATTTTTACGCTCCTGGAATAATAAATAATGATATTAAAAGAAGAAAATATTTGAATGAGAAAAATTTCATTGCATAGCCTTTAGTCTCATCTTCTCCACTCATTTTTCAAATCAAAACTCTGAGTTCGTATGCTCAAGATATCTAGGTTTTCGTTTAAACACCTAAAAAGCACATCTTCAATATGGAAAAAAGTTAATTTATTGAAATTACATTTAAATTTCCAGACCCAATACCTTTAGTTTTTTTTTTAATTTTCAGGCCCAAGACACTTAAAAATATTCTACTATTTCACACCCTCGTTATCCTCCTCTGTATCCTCTTCTCCATTTTGCCTCCTTATTTATTTCCCTCACTTACCCTCACTTCATTTACTCCCCACTCACTTTCTCCATATTAATCCATACTTTAATTTTTTAAATTACTTTGGTGGTCTTTTGGACTCACCATACTCCCCAATCCACCACACTCAATTTCACTTACCCCAATCCCTCTCATCTCCTTACCACTCCATACTTAACTTTTATTTAAATAATCGGGTTCGCAGAGGAAGACTCACCCATCCCTTACCCCCACACCTCACCTCACCCAACCCGCCAAAATTTCCCCTCTCCCTACATTTCTCACCCACTAACATCCACTACCCATAAATTACCCCCTTCCCTAACTACCCACTCCCTCTCTCCTCTCACGAATCCCTCCCCATACTTAACCTTTATTCCAAACTCTTCACCTTTAAACCATTAACCAATGAGAATTCTCTATTCTCAACCAATAAGATTGTTCCACATGGAAACATGTGAAGAGAAGACAATTGGAAGCATATGAATGGTGCCATATGACAACTCATAGAAGGAGACACATGGCACTTAATCATTGGCAACATGTGGCAACTTATTAGTGGCGACACATGGCAACATCTTATTGGTTGTATATGGTGTCCAATGAAAAAAAATGACACGTGGCATGTTATTATGGAGACACGTGGCGACAATTAAGTGGCTGAATTATATGATAACTGGGAATAGGTCGAGTTTGTCTTGTCATGCAAAATTATTATTATTTAATCAATTTTCTAAGGGGAGGTCAAACCCTTTAAGATCCATATTATTCTCTATTTATGTTTCATGTTAAGTGTATGTTATGTTAACGCTCTGTAAATTTCCTAGAGGTTGTCAGAAAAGAAGAAATCTACGGGAGGTAACTTTATCCAACCACTTCAAAGCTGGGATCTAGCCCTACCAGCTTCAGAGAGGGATCTCTCTGTATGATTTAGATATGTTTCAAATTTAAAATATTAGGCTAGGTGAATAAAATATGTTTTTTTTGTTTGTTGTCATTTTATTTGGGTTGGCTGAGAGAGCTTTACACATCCATTGGGATATGGGGTCTGTATCATGAAATAAAATCTAAACCAGAAAACGAAGAAACCTTTCACAGGGCGAGATAATGCAATCGTTGGATTCTTTTAGCAACAAAAATGAGGAATAGCAGAAAAGGCGAGAATGTCAATTACGACAAAGAAGCGGTTAAGAATTTCTTTATCGTAAAATCAGAGGATGAAACACTAAAATATTTTAAAGTCAGAAACAGGGTATACAAAGATAAATCCTGCAACGTTCGTTACTTTCAAAGATTAGATTTAGAAAACAGTGCGATAACTAAGCATGAATAACATTTAACTTAGAAAGGAAAAACATCACCAATGAGTACACGTAAGAATCCTGTGGAAATGCCTCTTTGTATTTATGGAAGATCTCTTGAAAAAATATTATAGTCTGGTAGCTCGTAGGGCGTAAAGATCAACCCTCAATACTTCGAAAAGTGAAGTATTTCTAAAAAAAATTACAAACGATCATATCATTAAAGATTAGGATGTGGTAAATTTATTTTTAGCTTAACTAACTTAACAAACTACAAAAATCTAGGAAATTGTTTGATGATGTGTCTAAGTTTCATGATATTTTCTAGGTGAACTGTTGGTGAGGCCTTTGCATAACCTCGTCTGACTGGATAGATGACTGGGCTTGGATAGCTCATAGACTACTCGATTAGATTGCAAAGCTCTTCCCATCAAAGATGACTGGGAATGACAACTTTGAGTAACCTTCGGTAAACTTCATCCATCTTTGTGTACTTAGAAAAAGTTGGATTGATGATGAATATGTAACAAATCTCATGCTGTATGCTGATGTCCAACTGTAGAGCACCTAGGAATGCCTTGCCAGTGATACTGCCTTGTATTCTTGAAAATTTTGAACTATCCTTAGACACAGTGGCTAGTCTCTTTTTGTAATCGAGGAGCATCATCAATTTTTCATTTATCACTCTCAGACCAGGAAGACCCTTCTTCTATAGAGCCTCAATCTTGCTGAAAAACCTTTGCACCCCTAGGTCCATAGCTTGAACCTTTTCTTATAGCTATAGCATCAAACCTCTCTTGGTCAAGAGTCTCTTGACCTCAAGGATGGTCTCCATTCTATCTTCAATTCTCAGATCTTCTAGCTCCTCTCTGGTTTTAGAATTTAGGAATTTGATGATTTCATTAGCCTCGGTGGGCATCTCTCCCAGTTCTACTCTAATCTTCTCGATGTATTGTTTACTTCTTTGTACCAATTCATTTTTCTCAAACATAATTTGTATCATTGGCCATATTTCATTCATAGACTTGGTGATGTCTATCCAGACACTTTCTTTGACTTTGGCCAGTGTTTTTCCTGCCACTATTTGCTTCCGAAGCTGTTGTAACTCTTGTTTGAGCTGGTCTGACACTTGTTTTTCCTTGGAGTAGCTAGTTTGGTGAGAAGATTTGAGTTCCTGGAGGTTCTCAATCTCCTTTTTGAGCCTGCTAATATGTGTTTCTTGCAGATTCATCTCTTTCATAGATTTAGCCAGTTCAACAGTCTTTTCCAGAGACATCAATGGATTTGCTGATGGAATTTATGCTAGTGATGTTGTGCTCACTCCTGAGAGTGGAACTGCACTCAATGGAATGACTTCCATGGGTTTTGACTGGTCTTTCTCTTTCACTAGTTTCTCCATTTAAGCTTCCTTTTCCTTCAATTGTGCATTCTACTCCATGATCAACTTAAGCATCTCATATTTTTCTCCTTCTGTCTCCACCATTTCCTTTGCCTAAGAGTCTATTATTGGTGGAAGCTTCAATTGTTTCCTTAGAGATGCTATGTTGGAATTTTTCTTCTTGATCATCTCTTTGACTCCTTTCACATTCGAGGGATCATATCCGATCTTGAGGATCAGCTCCTCCAATGTCTTAATCCTGTTATCTTTGGAAAAGAGTGATATTTTTTCCAACTTCAACTGCGTCTGGACATTATTCAGAGACACTTGTAACTTCGAGGAAGCAGTGGAAGCATGTGCCAACATGGAGAAAACCATTTCTCCAGTTTTCCTATGCAGATCCATTTGATCAGCTGGATGCACATCCTTAGTCTGGAATTTAAAAGTTTCCCTTTTGTAATCGGTGATTACCTTTGGGTCTGGAACCTGTTCTTGGAGAAATTCCATGTGCATTTTTCACTTCTTAGTGTCGAATGCCAATAGCAGTTTGTGTTGTGCAGTCGACGTTTGCTTCTAGAACTGAGCATATGTGTTGCTGGTCAGCGTTTGATTCTTTTTCTTGATCAAATCATATTTCTTGAAGATACTTAGCTCCGTTCTTGTTTTTCCTGGCTGGTTGACTGGTGGAGTATCTATAGGCTTCTTTGGAAATACTAAGGTTATGATCTGCTTGCTTCTTGTACTAAGGAGTGACCAATCCACCTCCATCATTGTAGTGGATGGAATTACCTTTTCTCCAGCTGTGTCAGGAGCCTGAGTGGTTTTTGGCTTCTTTGTGTGTAATCGGAACTCCTCAGATGATACTTCAGTGACATAAGGCGAAGTGTCCTTCCTGGGACTTTTCTCCTTTGGAGCCTGTGGTGTAGTCCTCTGTGAAACAACAACTGAAGGGTCCTGTTGGTCTACCTCAACCAGTGTGTTTGGCTCCCATTCGATCTGGTTTGCAAACTTCTCTATCTCAAGCCTAGATATGTGAACATACGGGATATTCTTATTTTTTATTCTCATCTCGAAAATTATCCCGCATGGATCATAGTGCCACGTGAAACTGACAAAAAAATTCATTTCTTTTAGCAATATGTCTACTTCCTCCCCGGTGCCTCGACTATTGAAGATGAAAGATCCAATCTACACTTTGATTCTGAGCTACTGCTTCTTCTTCAAAGACACAGAATGTATGTCGTCTGAGTTTATCATCTACCTTATGTATTCCAGGGAGAAAATTCTAACAGGTGAGTACTTGGGTAGTTTATATGGGGCCAACTCGCACGCATAGACTCTGATCTCAGTATGATTTTGGTACAGGTACCAATCACCAGTCTTTGTAAGGTCCAAGAGATGTATAATTCTTTGAATTTCCTCATTAATTCCGGGTTCAGGTCTGCCGCTGAGCATACTCACCACTGGGTGGTAGAACTGCTCGATGAACTTCTTGAAACTGAATTTTATGGAGTTGTGTCTGAGCAGAGAATTCCATGTTGTTACTTCCTATGGTCTACCATCCTCGTCCATCTTCCACATAGAAAAAGAAAATTTGTCCACTTGGAAGAAAACAAACAGGTATGGCAGTATTGCAGAATACCTGAACATACCTTCTATGGTGAAATTTATGAATTGTTTGTGATTGTTGTCTGCCAGGAACGTTTTGTAGTCGAACTGTGTAATGGGTTTCCCATCGGTGGAGAAAATAGATAGAAATCCCAAAATGGGTTCATCTACCCATTGATCTGAAAAATAACCAAGCAAGGTGCATAGTGATGTGATGACTTGGTTTCCTTTTATTGAGAATAGGGAGGAAGGATAAGGGGGGTTTGTAGTGGGGAGCTGAGCGGATTGTGGAAGAAAAAACTCAAAAATCTGAGCTCGTTGAGGAAATGACATCTTTTGGTAGAGCTCTGTGATGATTTTGAGGTTAAAAGGTGAGGCAGAGTCGACTCAAGATATCTGCATCATTTCGTCGATGGTTTCTGGTGTGATGAGGAAAAGAATTTCCACGGATGAGGACACAATGGCTCTTTGTTCGAGGATATAATGGGCTTGGCACTTGAGGGCAAATTCTGGGAAGTGGTGAATCTGGGGGAAGAGATACAAGGGTAGGTTGGAATCCCAGAGCCCAATTTCGTCACTCTAGTCTAGGAAAACTTCTTTAAGCCATGACTATAGGTCTGCGAAGTCGAAATCACATCGTGTGTCTATGATTAAGTAGTCTTTGTCAGCCAGAGGAATCCTTTCGAGGTCGACAGGAGGCGGGAGAAAAGGATTCTCCTCACCTTTTGTTCTTTGTGACTTTGGCACCATCACTGTAACAATACCTGCAAATAAAACAAAGGTTAGCGGGGACAACTGTAGATGTGGGCGGATGACTGTAACGGAGAGGAAAACAGGGAGAATTATCTGGAGTGACGACTAGGTAAATGGTGAGGGAATGAAGGGTGAGGGTAGTTTTGAGTGAACGGATATCTGTTGGGCGCGGGAGACAGTTCAGCTGGTTAACGGATAAGTTAGCCAGTAATAAATGGCCAACGGGTCATTTAGAGCATGAGATGGCAAGTGACAATGACTAAAGCATATGGTTGAGTGACGTGGCGGGTATTGATTGGGGAAAATACCATGGTGAAGGGACTTGCCATGGGTGAAGGAGGGAGAAAGATGGACAAAGTTATGGGAGGTGAATCTTACGGAAAAGGTGGATAATGACATCATGAGGTGACAAGGTATGTCATACAGTAATAGGCGGTGGGATTCAGGACCAATGGATTCATGCCACGCATAGATAGGGGGCCCGCCAGAGGAAAATTCCATTCCAGACCCCCCCCCCC
>ML785816.1:333373-353703 GCA_009831015.1 Picea engelmannii
AATCGGGGTGGGTTCGAAAAAACTTTTCCACTGTAGATCTGGTCACGAACATCTGAGCCGTTCATACATGAGTTGTGCATAATTATGAGCACGAAGGCATATGCGCCCAGAAAAACTTAGGATAAGTGCATATCGTGGGTTTTCCCAAAAATTTTCATGTTTCTATCACCAAGGGGTTAGACATCAAACCTTCTAAACCTCAAAGACATGGTTCAACATTGATCATCGAGTTGGTTTTATTGAAATAAAGAAAAATACCCTATGTTCTAACCTAATTACCTATGACAATTAGCCCAGATTAAACTGTTGGACTAAGAAATTACTCTATCTTGGGGCTATCTGACCAAGATTAGGCAGTCTGGTCAGATTTTTTCACTAACTAACCTAGATCACTTGGCTAAGATTAAACAGTTTACCAAGCTTATTCACTATTCCTATCAACATCAATTTAAAATAACTTGGCCATGCTTGAAAGGTATGGACCAAGTCATTGTTATTGCATGGGGCTCTATTGAATTTCTTTTATGCCCTCTTTTATTCTTTTTCTTTTCTTTTTCTTTTTCTTTCTTTTTCCTCAAATTATTTGCAGAATGAAAAATCATTTGACAAACAAAAACACTAAAGAGATAACATTTCAGTCACCAGTTGATCCTATAAATTATAGGGTTATAACAGCGGTTCCACCTGGGGGATGGTACTCTCCTTGTGAAGTGCCAAGGATCCTGATTCCTGATGTTTTGAAACTTTCTCCATAGTCGCCTTTATTTCTTGATCGGTTTTATTTTGAAAATTGGAAGACAATGATCAGTGGCTTAGGGCCTTCTCTCCAGGCTTCAAACATCTGATCAAAATTATTCACTCAGAAAGTTGCAACCAAAATGAAAGTGGTTTGTACAATGGAAAGTGTGGCCTTAGGTCCCTACTGAGGCGGTGAATAATGCTTCATCATTCTGCCATTTACAAGTCCTCCTGGAAGATCTATCCCATCACTATTGTTGAGAAAGAAGGTGTTATTTCCTCTGAATGCTTCAATCATGTATGGTCCCTTCCATAGACTGTCAAAGTTTCCATGCTTTCCCTTGTCTTCATTTTGGGAATCCCATCTCAGCACCAAGTCACCTAGCTTGAAATCATCTTCTTTGGTTCTTTTGTCAAAGATCTTCTTAATTCTTTCTTGGACTACCTGAGTCTTGTTGTATACTTATTCCCTGGACTGCTGCAAATGGATCATCTAGTTTATCCTTCTTTGGGAGTCGTTCAGCTCAGCTTGCATGTCTTGCAACAATTTCATGACAGGAACTCCTAAGGAAGTGGGAAAAACTACTTCTGTGCCATAGACCAGATGATATGGTGACATACCGATTGACCTTTTGGTGGTCAATCTGTCAGCCCATAGTGCGAAAACCAACTTGTTATGCCACAACTTTTTGTTTTCTTGCAAAGTTTTCTTGATAATGTTTACCAGGGTTTTATTTGATGATTCCGCCAGCCTATTTCCCTGAGAGTAATAAGCTGTGGAATGTCCCAAACCAATATGATACTGGTTGCAGAAATCTATGAGTTTCTTAGATCGAAAAGAAGTTGCATTGTCAGTTATAATCTTTCTAGGACATCCAAAATGGGACAAGATATTATTTTCAATAAATTTAATAATGATATAATCAGTAGCTTGCCTGCTTGGTATTGCCTCGATCCATTTTGTAAAATAATCCGTGGCAATAAGAATCCAACTATGCTGGCCCGAAGAGGGAGGATGTATTTCTCCGATGAAGTCTAATCCCCATTGCTGGAAAGGGGCTTCAACAAAGATTGTTTCAAGGGCAGAGGAAGAAGTTTCCTTTTTCCCTCGAACAACTGACATTTATGACACGAAGTCACTTTATGATGCACATCAACGAATAGTGTTGGACAATAGAATCTAGCTCTAAGGATTTTATTAGTTGTTGTCTTCCAGCTCAGATGACCACCACAGTCTCCTGCATGAAAATCCTGCAATACTTTGTCAACTTCATCCTTCAATAGACAATTTAACAAAATACCTCCAAGATCTTTCCAATACAGATTGCTTTCTAGAATGAAAATTTTTAATGCTTTCAATTTCAAAAACCTAGCTTTAGTTTTGGTCAGACCAGGGGGAGCTTGTAAATTATGCAAAACAAATATCAGGTATGTGTACCATGGAGAGTTTAGAAATACCTCTTTCATGCTTGGAGTCGCCTACTCACCCTGTTCATCTACTGCAGCTAAGAAATTAATGTCAAGAGCATGGAAATTTGATTCAGCCATTAACTTTGCTAGACCTTGACCTTTAACCAATTTAGTAGGCTTAATCTTTATGTCATACTCTAGAATGATAGCAATCCATTTTCGTCTTCGACCGTCCGGATTGTCCTGTGTTAAAATGTCTTTTACTACTGCATTCAGAACATATGCAATGGTGTGGGAATGGAGAATATATATGTTGTAGGAAAATATTTCTGCGGACAGGTAGATTGCCTCAAAGAGCTAGACCCTAACTCTAAGACAGAAAGTGCTTAACGTGGACACTGACTTCCTTTCAAATCTATACAAACTAATACATGAGAAGGAAGGAGAATAGAGGTACCTCTTTATCGACGTTTGTCCTTGCATGCTCCGAGTCGAGCTCCAATCTTTCACTCCTCGTTGAGTCCTGTAGACAAACAAAGTACAATGACTTCCTACTCTATTGATATTATCTTGAAAACAGATCTATCTATCAATGATAAGTTCATGTAAGACCAGACACAAACTAGAAAGAAATAGGCCAAGTGTGTCATATTGATGAGAATAATGACAGTAGTACTTATAATCGTAGATGCGAATGCGAAAGCTCCGCCAAGTCCCCTTCGTCTAACCCTTGCTCGAAAGATCCACAACCTAGATGATAGAAGCTTCATTGATCACTTCTCCTTTGACTAACTGTGTGTTTCCTATGAGATCATAGATTTCATGCTAGCAATTCTTCTCCAAATTATCTCTGTTCTAGCACCACTTATGAGATCATAAGTTTGGTGTGATTCTCCTTTTCCAATCCTCTTTCACCATTAGAAAGCTTTCTTATATAGCCTTGGAGAGGCTTTAACCACTTGAGATATCCTTGGGGAAGTTGAGGATTTTCCTCCTTTAGTTGAAGATCTGCCCTAAGATCATGGATGGACTAGGGATTTGAATCCGACTGCCTTCCAAGAATGAAAGGATCCTTCCCCCATTCATCTCAACAACTCAACTGCTGCCCAGAATAAGTAGCGCTCCCTCAAAATGGCCATCAGAGCATTGTAGCACTCCCTAGTAGGATTTAGGGGAGCGCCAACGCTTTCAAAATTCATAGATCTCCCTCAAAAGGGCCAGAGGAGCTTAATAACGATCCCAGACAGTGTAAGGGGGAGCGTCATCGCTCCCAAAAGAGGTATAGAGGAGCCCTCTCCTTCAAAATCTTGTTTTAAGGGCTCTTTTCAGGTGATAAGAGTTCCTTGACTTCAGTTAACCATTTCCCCTCCTCCAAATCAAGTGTATGAGATGTTTTAAGTGTCCTTCTCATGTCGTTATAGGCATGACATAGGCATCATGGCAACATGATTTCTCTGACACTTGCGACACTTGTGAGCAACATGCGACACTTGCGACCTTGTGAGAAAAATGTGACACTTATCGAAGTGAGCGATATTGAGGTGTAACAGATTTCCCCCCAAAGTATGAATTTAGAAGATGCGAGCTGATAACTGAAATGCTTTGTAGATGTTCAAGCAAGGGTATAGACTTGGAGAACCTGACGGAAGTTGCACACAAACATCCAACAAATATCATGACATATTTCAAAACCCAAGGCAGGCATACCTATGCTTGGGTGATCAAGGCTTGCAAGATATGGCCGCCATAAAATACACTGCGAATCCATAATTGTATTGATAAGAAGGTATAGCCACCGAAGATACAATGTGGATATATACCCTAATGACTCGGACTGATCGTAGCCACGAAGAATACACAGTGGATCTATGAGATGACAATACATAGCCACGACCAATACAAAGTGGATCTATGTAACAATGTATGTATCATTCGTCCAAGAGAGACTCCTTCGCAACCTGGGCAAAGCATATATCAAAGTGGTCACTCAACCCAGGGTCTTCTTACCGATCCCAATGTGGTATGATTCTAACCATATGAATAGATGTCCTGATGTCGAACATGGTAGAAACCACTTGATTACCGGTCAATGGTGTGAACCGTTAACAAGTGTGAGGGAGATCACCATTAATTTCAATGATTCCCAAGGTACCTTAGTACATTCCAGCGAATGTGAATAGATGAGCTGAGGTCGAACATCCATGGAATCATCCTATCAAAGGTCAATGATGTAAACCTACTGTCGAATGTGAGGAGGCCTACCATTGAGGCATGCAGGTCCCAAAGTACTAACTGGTTTCTAATCCTGATTCCCGGATAATGTGTTGAAGTCGATAGGAATAGACTCATCGAGGGAGGGCCTTGATGTATCCCCCATCAACGACATGAAACAGACATAGAGATGTAATTGGTAGATCAAATGGACATGGACTGACACAGGTTTTGAGGCAAGATATTTGGGATGGCTGACTATAGAGGTGGATACTTCCCTTGAACAATGAGGCACACCAGCAAAACATGGCATGGACCAAAACTATGCAGTGGATACTGTGACTTGCGTCGGGTGACCCAAAGGAGTGAAAGGAACTCAAAGGATTGGCTTAGTGTAGAGTTTCAGTGGATTATGATGCATGCAAATGACAAAGTGTCGTGTTCAATGGCGACTCTAGGAATTACCGGATAAGAGACCGCTTGGCTTTCTCCTTTCAATTTTTCCCCCATCCAGATAGATGAGTACCTCTTTTTGATTTAATGAGATCAAGGAGGATAACACATGCTCGATATAACTCACCTTCAGTAATTTCCTCTTCCTTTGTTTAACGAACCGGAAGAAGTAAGGGTTTGGTCCCGTATGGGCCTGTCGATGTGTGTTTTAACGATTCCAAAGATAGAAAACTCGAAGGTTTTTCGGGATTATAGAGTTTGGAAAAAAACTTAAAAGAGAACTCTCTCAGTTCCTTTTTCATACAGTAGTCTAACGAGACCGAAAAAGAGATAAACTATCGCTCGAAAGACGCCCTTTCAAACCTTTTAATGAGCATGAAAGGAAGCAAGATCACTCGACAATCTTTTCATATTTAGAGAGTCTGAAAAGGGTTTAAATATGACTCCAGGGGGGTTCCTTTTTCGTGTGTTCATGTATCTGTACGGGTCCAAAAAAGAGATAAAATTTTACCCGGTTGCATTCTCATGTATTTACAAGCACGAGAAAGAACAAAGACTAAGCTCGGTATGACCCCAACTTGAAAGCTAGTGGCTTAACTCTAGAATGATCATCAAAGACTAGAGACATTCCCCCCAAGCTTCGATTCATTCACCATCTCTAAGGTCATCACCAATTTATCTAGTAGAGGAGAAAAAGGAGAAGGGTGGATGAAAAGAAGGTTCAAGAGAGGTGACTGTTTCATTTTTTAATGAGCTCAACACAGGAAAAGAACTATGCTCAGGGTTCTGGGTTTGATCCCTAGATTGTTGTTTCATTTTTTAATGAGCTTGCTACAGAGAGGAAAACTATGCTCAAGGCCTCTGTTTCATTTTTTAACAAGCTTGCCACAGAGAAGATAAACTATGCTCATGGTTTCGTTTGGATCATGGCTTCTAAGAGGATAATGCTCTGGAAGGGTACCATGTCAATGGATAAAACGTGGTCACGGCCTCCAGGAGATCTTTGCTGGATGGAAGATAATTACTCAAGAAGGAACACATATCGAAGGTCGCAGTAGGAGTAAGGAGATCGGGCTCCAATAACCCTACCGAAGAGATCACCATGTCAACTACCGGATCCAAATCATCAGAATTTGAGATCATGGGAGACGACACCACATAATTGACATGCTGCGGGGGCGATACTATCTACATATAGGAACCACTTAGGGAGGTAACCCAGTCGGGGCCAATGAATGAAAGTTGATCAATAGTCATAATTCTTCCATTGTGAGGGAAAGATATCACACGGAAAAGAGTGGATACAAGAGATTTCATAGCATAGACATAATCCCGCCCAAGGAGTAAAGAGAAATCCAAGGGGTCTCGGACTACCATGACATCGATAAAGATAGTTTTCCCTCCCAAAGTTATAAGAAACTGAGGAAGGATCCATAAAGGTTGACTAGTTCTTCTGTTAAAAGATAATAGATTCTGTGTAACCAGTGCAAGCTACAAACAACCCAAAGCGTACCAAGCAAGAGAAGACAAAATACTAACGGACGCACCTTCATCTATCAGCGTTTGAGGAACGTCTTGACCACGAACCTGTACTGTAATATGGAAAGGAATGTGAGAGGGAAGACGAGGTCCGGTTAGCGCACCCCAATAAAAAAGGATGGCTTTAGTACTTGGAGGGGGTTTCGCAGGAGAAGGAGGAATGCCCCCCAGTACAGTAGAGTCTGTATTAACGAGAAAAACATGGGCAGTATTGGGTTTACTCTCTAGAGGGAGAGTAGGATCGACAGATGATTGGATCGGATCGACCAATGGTCGACTTGGATAGACCACTTTGGCACTCTTCAGAGGAAGAGTGGGACTAATCGAGGAAGGAACTGGATCAATCACTTTGACATTCCTCAATGGAGGAATGGGATCGACCGATGGCGAAACTAGATCGACCACTTGAGTTTCATTCTCCAAGGGAAGAATGGGGTCAACGGGTGGAAATGGATCGACCGTTGTGGTGTCACTCTCTTGATGAAGAGCGGGGCTGATTGATGATGGAACTGGATCAACTACTTGGGTTTGTGGTTCAATCAAGGAGGAAACTAGATTGACCACTTGATCAACCAGAGTTACCGGGGATGGAACCAGATTGACCATTCCATCAACCAAGGATGGGTCGGAGGAAACCTTACGATAACCTTTTGGAAGTTGAAGTTTTTCCAAAAGAGAAGAAGCCTCGTCCATGTGAGGACAAAGGTGAGAGTAATGATTACCTTTACATAACATGCAAGGGAACTTGACAGTTTTCTTCTTCTTCCCAACCTGAACATCACTAGTTGACAGGGTATCATCGACATGACCGACAAAGTCCGATGACATGGAGGACCACATTTCTAAGACTTGGTTAAGACCAGGGCAATCCCTCAGAAAGTGGTCAGCCTTACAAAGGCTGCAAGGGAATTTGGGTTTTGGATTCTTCATTTTAATCTTGTTGACCTCATCAACACTCCCAGTACTATTAACAGTAACTGTTTTCTTAGAGCCAACATTTGATGTTGTTGGGGCTTTTGTCCTTTTCAGGTTCTTCTTCTTCTTCTCTTTCCGTTTCTTCTTCTTCTGATCAACCTAGCTACTTTCTTTAGAGCTTTCACTAGGTGAAGAAGGAGAAATGGAAGGAGACTTGATGGACGAAGAAGGTGAAAATTCGACATGAGGTTGATGTGTGGGTGGTGTATTGACATCCAAAGTATTAGGTGCAACTGAAACATTGGGAGGATTCGGGATCACCGGAGTGGGGAACAACCAAACTGGTAATCCAATAGTGAGTCCTGGAAGACTTAGTGTGGCAACATATGGAGGACCAAAATTTCCAAATGAAGGAAAGGTATAAGGTTCCCCAGGAGAAGGGGTTCCTCCATTGGTACTCCTAGGATTCAATGCCATTAACACTGACTCGACCTAAGGTCTACTAAGTAAAATAAACAACACATGCTACGAATCTAAGAAGCAATCAATCAAACAAACCTTCCTACGATGAAACCACTAGTTGGTGATGAAATCCAACATCGCAAGATCAAAATAGGAAGGGGCGGGGATAGAGCGGGTGGATCAGTTACGTTGGCGACCTGCTTAATGGACTTACGCCTTGGTGCAAGCTTCCACGAAGTAATTGTGGATTTACCCTCCAAGGAGCCCGAGTGAGTTTGACCAACGTCTGTTTCAGGTACAGTGAGACTTCCCTTCACCGTCACCTTGTGTGAGACCCTAAAGATTATGGCTACTAAGGTCACCAACTCGTAGTCAGCCCCTGGGCGGGTAAAGTCGACAGTCCAGTCGGAACGTACGGGCAGGATAACAAGTCCAAAATCAACCTGAAAGGCTCCCACACATAATCATGGGTATACCTTCCAGTGACCCCCAATATACGATCCGACCACTACAAACAGTTGGGCCACGGAGGGATAATCTCCGTAACTCACCCGAATGTGACCTCGTGCGTAACCCCTGTGTGAGAGGGGGATCCCAGGCAGACTAATACGACAATTGGATTTAACTCTCCCTACCACAAGATACTAAGTTTGTTTGATATCTTTGGAAAGTTATTCTTTCAACCTATTCCAAAGCCCTACACCTTAAACTAATGTAGGTTTGCTAACAAAGATGTAAAAAGTCTGATAAATTTTAGTTAAGCGTTGATTTTAATGGTTGTTGTTTACTCAGAGGGTGTATGAAAGTGAAATTGATGGAATGATGACTCAATTCCCAAAAGTATGCATGAAATATGATAAGAAATCACTTCTTTTCAATGAATACCTATTTAAAAGAGAGAGGAGGAGTCGTTTTCACTGTCAAACACTTGATAAGGAATGCCCTCAATTAAATTTTTTTCTCAATCAAATCCAATATGATGCTACAACATTTTAGAAATGCAAACTAATCATCAAGATGTACTTTTGTTGTTTTCATGTGAATGATGATCAACTCAATGCAAAATTTCTCTTGCCAACTACCCTTTCAGATCAAAGAGATTCGGATAAGAAAACGCAGATTTCGCACAAACAACACACCCTTTTGCAATCAAACAAGAGAAAGAAAACTAAAAATGCAAAAGGAAAGAGAAAGAGATTGGATCAGATGACCTCAAATAACCAAATGAGAAGAGTTACAGACTTCTAATGTCCTTCACTAGAGTTCCGCTCAGTCGGATAGGAGAGAAGAAAGCAGGGGATTGATTTCAAGCTCTCAACAGTAAAAACTCAAAAAGAATGAAGAAGGGCATAAAATATGAACAATAAGGGGTTTAATTCTTAGGAGGAAGCATGTCAAAGGTTAAAGGAAGCATCATTGAATCAAAAATCAACTCAACAAGTGAAAATACAGGGTTTGGACCTCCAAAAATTGCAATTTTTAAGAGGTTTTGGGAAAAAAAGGGTTGGCGCTTTGGTATAAGGGCCACCAGAGTGTTATAATGCTCTGTTCAGCAGTTTAAGGGAGCATTGGTGCTCTGATAACAAGGCAGAGGAGCGCTGGAGTCCTAAAGCTCAGAAAAAAATCCAAAAAGCCCAAAATTCAGTCGAATTTTGACAAACAAGATGAGTGTGATGGAGTGAAGGGTCAATCAACAAATGCAATCAGATATAAAGGGGTGAACAAGGTCTGACATCAATCAAATAGTAAGACAAGGTCTATGAGGAAAAATCAAAACCAAAAGTTTTGATTCGAATCCCCAGTGGAGTCGCCAGTTTCTGTTGTAGGAAAATCTCCCTATGGATAGGTAGATTGCCTCAAAGAGCTAGACCCTAACTCTAAGACAGAAAGTGCTTAACGTGGACACTGACTTCCTTTGAAATCTATACAAACTAATACATGAGAAGGAAGGAGAATAGAGGTACCTCTTTATCGACGTTTGTCCCTGCACACTCCGAGTCGAGCTCCAATCTTTCGCTCCTCGTTGAGTCCTGTAGAGAAACAAAGTACGATCGCTTCCTACTCTATTGATATTAGCTTGAAAACAGATCTATCTATCAATGATAATTTCATGTAAGATTAGACACAAACTAGAAAGAAACAGGCCAAGCGTGTCATATTGATGAGAATAACGACAACAATACTTATAATCGTAGATGCAAATGCAACAGCTTCGTCAAGTCCCCTTCGTCTAACCCTTGCTCGAAAGATCCACAAACTGGATGATAGCAACTTCATTGATCACTTCTACTTTGACTGACTGTGTGTTTCTTATGAGATCATAGGTTTCATGCTAGCAATTCTTCTCCAAATTATCTCTGTTCCAGCACCACTTATGAGATCATAAGTTTGGTGTGATTCTCCTTTTTCAGTCCTCTTTCACCATTAGAAAGCTTGCTTTTATAGCCTTGGAGAGGATTTAACCACTTGAGATATCCTTGGGGAAGTTGAGGATTTGCCTCCTTCAGTTGAGGATCTGCCCTAAGATCATGGCTGGACTAGGGATTCGAATCCGACTGCCTTCCAAGAATGAAAGGATCCTTCCCCCATTCATCTCAACAACTCAACTGCTGCCCAGAATAGGTAGCGCTTCCTCAAAAGGGCCATTAGATCATTGTAGCGCTCCCTAGTAGGCTTTAGGGGAGCACCAGTGCTTTCAAAATCCAAAGCGCTCCCTCAAAAGGGCCATAGGAGCTTTATAACTCTCCTAGAAAATGTAAGGGGGAGCGTCGGTGCTCCCAGAAGAGGTATAGGGTAGCGCTCTCCTTCAAAAGCTTGTTTTAAGGGATCTTTTCAGGTGATAAGAGTTCCTTGACTTCATTTAACCATTTCCCCTCCTCCAAATCAAGTGTATGAGATGTTTTAAGTGTCCTTCTCATGTCGTTATAGGCATGACATAGGCATCATGGAAGCATGCTTTATCTAACACTTGCGACACTTGTGAGAAACATGCAACACTTGCGACCTTGTGAGAAAAATGCGACACTTACGACACTTATCGAAGTGAGCAATATTGAGGTGTAACAATATACTCTAAAATCTTTTATGCCTTTCACCAAGACAAAAGCTTGTTTCTCCATTATTTTATAATTCAAAGCAACATCTCTTAAAGCTTTACTGAAAAAGGCTATGGGTTGTTCATACCCTTCATTATTTTTCTGTAGTAATACTGTTGCTATGGTATGTTCAGAGGCGAAAGAAAAAAGATAAAAATCTTTGGTGAAGTCAGGACTGATCAAGACTGGGGCCTGCATGAGTGCACATTTGAATTGTTCAAAAGACTACTTGGACTCTGTGTCCCATTTTATTTTTGTGTCCTTTTTTAACATGTTTGTGATGTTCCTGAGAAGCTCGGCCAGGTTGGGTATGAATCTTCACAGAAAGTTTATTTTTCCGATAAAAGACTGTAACTCTTTGATATTTATTGGGTGTTCTAATTTCTCAATGGCCTTGATTCTGCTAGTGTCTATCTTAATTCCATCCTTAGAGATTATTTTCCCTAGCAGTTTACCTTCCTCTAATCCGAAAAGGCTCTTCTTAGGATTCAAAGAAATCCCAAATTTCCTTCATTTCTCAAAAACTCATCTGAGATGTCGTAAGTGCTCGTCATTAGATTGGGAAAACACAGTTATGTAGTCCAGATAGATGACAATAAATTTATCGATTTCTTCCACAAAATCGATGTCCAACGCTCTCTCGAAAGTGGCCCCAGCGTTCATCAACCCGAAAGGCATTTTCACATACATGAAATTACCCCATGGTGTTGTGAAATTTATTTTCTCTTGGTCATCTGGGTGAATGAGGACCTGATTATAACTTGAGAACCCATCCAGTAAAGAGATTCGACTGGATCAGACTACCTTTTGTAATATGTGGTCCATTTTTGGCAATGGGTAGTTGTCCTTTAGAGAGAGCTTATTCAGATTTCGGAAATCGATGCAAAGCCTGATTTCTCTAGATTTCTTTCGGGTTGGGACCAAATTTGAAACTCATTTGGAAAATCGTAACGGAACTATGATTTTATCATCGTACATTTTTTTGATTTTTTTTTCTATCAGGGGAAGTAGCTTGGGGTTGATTCTCCTAAGTTTTTGTCTAAAAGGTTTTTGATCTTCTTTTATTGGAATCCTATGTTGTATGATGCTGGTGTCATAAGCTTTCAAGTCCTCATAACCCCAAGAAAATACGTCTGAATATTCCTTGAAAATCTCAATGTATTTGAGTTTCTTCTCAGGGGGTAATGATTTGGAAAGTTTTACCATCTTGGGTTTCTCTTCTGTCCCTATATTACAATCTTCTACTTCCTGACCACTGGCTTCGATTTTCGTTTTTTTAGCTACATCATTAAAATCAAATAGGTCTTCTAAAGGAACTAAACCCCTAGGTAAAACATTACTTTTTAAATTCAAAACATCAGCTTCTATCTCATCCTCACCTAACTCTCCTAAATCTATCTTATTTACACTATCATTTCCAAAATCAAGTCTTTTTACATTTTCATCCTCATTTTCTAAGTCTATGTTTGTACACTTGAAATAATTTTTACATTGTAGAAAATCTTCAATTTGATCATCATTACCAAATACCTGCCAGTGTCTGATGTTGTCTGGAACAGTTGGTCTGCACTTCACCTCCACCATGTATGGGTGAGTGGAATGAAAAGGTATCTTGCATGTGGTTGCTGACGTAGATAACCCATCTGCTAAAATATTATGTCCCCTAGGCATCACCTACAAATCAACTTCAGTGAAACATTTAAGGGCATCCAAAATAGAGTTCCTATAAGCTCTAAGATAGGGATGTTTTGTTGCATACTCACCTTTAATTTGTTTGATAATTAATTCAGAATCTCCCCTTACAATGATTTGTTTGGCACCAACCTTCTTCAATAGTTTCAGACTGAGCATCAAAGCTTCGTACTCAGCTATGTTGTTAGTGCATTGAAAATCCAGTTTGTAAGAATGGTTTTCTGAATACCTGGATCTGTGATTGTGCAACCAAAGTCCTGCTCCATATCCTTCTTTTCTTACGGCTCCATCAAATTCCATGCTCCAGAAATCCGCTGGCAATTCTTCAGTTATCACATTTTTCTTTTTTTTTGCCTCGGTGATTTCTTGGCCTTCATTTGGACCAAATGTATCTTCTTCCAGCTGAGTGATTTGTTCTCCCGTATCGCCATCGTTATATAGGATAAAGGAATCTAGGTCAGAATGTGCAGAGTACAAAGGATAGTTATGTGGATTTTCTTGGCTTCTAACCATGTATTTCATTAGCATTTCTCTGTATAGTCTTCTTTGTTGCCCAAAAACTGAGACAGTGGCATACGACATATCCAACTGCAAAGTACCTTTCAACTTGCCCCCCCAAGACCAGGACAACAACATACCATATTTCGGGGGAATGTATGTGACCACAACATCCATGACCATGCTTTTTGTGGGAATCTGAAACAGGGTGATACACAAATCCTTGATCAAACCGATACATCTGACTTTGCTAGACTCAAAATAGCGTAAGTCCTTATAAGGTCTGGTAACCTCAAGTCCTAGTTTTTCCATCACTGCTTTAGGAATAAAATTATGGGAACCACACAAATCTAACATAACATTATGTAGAATCAGGTCGTGTATATTAAGGATGATGTAAAAAGGAGTGACAACACCATTATCGGTCTGACCATCCACTTCAAGTCTGAATAGGAGTTCGGGTTGATCATCGGTAAGGTTTACAGTATCTGAATGATTCGTCGATCCAACAGTTAAGGCCTTTGTGCCTATGTCAGGTTCAATTCTCAAAGATTTGATCACCTACGATCGGTAAGCATTCTTACTCATCAACTCGGAAAGAGGAATGGGAATTTTCACTTTGGCTAATTCCCCTTCAAGGATGAAAGGAGTAGGGGTTCTGCTTTGGCTCTACAATTCTAATTTGTCCACCATAGTCTTCTGAGCAGAAATATTTGGTGGGTTGGTTGATGAAACCTCAGTCTACGATGATCTTTTCAAAATGGTAAGGTTTCTTTTTGTTGGATCTTCAACATTACCTTTTTCAGGGATCCTCTCGATAGAAGGCTCATGGGATTTCTTGGTTTCGACTATCTTCTTTGTTTCAGTTACCTTTTTTGGGGAACTTTTGTCTGTATTTTTACTTCACAGATTGTACTACCGGTGTACCTCCATAATGTAATTTTCAAATGCCTGTTGTTCGGTATCTTCAGCTTCTTCACTCACCTTTGTTTGAGAAAGAAGAAAAAGTTCTTATTCCTCCTGGGTGAGGAAGATTTCTTCATTATCATGAATGCCCATGAGGTTTATGTGTGTATCCTTTGGTTCTTCAATTAACTCATCTCCTTGATCGACATAATTTTCTTGTAGGGGCGGTCTAATCTGTTGATCAGGACCTCTCTATTCCCTTTGATCCCTAGGATCTCTCTACATGATTTGAGGAGGGTTTCTTCTGAAGTTAGGATTTCAAATTTGAGGAGCTGGTGGGTTTTCTCTAGGAGGGTTTCTTTCAGATATAGTAAGTCTCTCCATCATTCTTTTCATTGGTCTGGCCAATGAATCCAATTTGGAATCGAAAGTTGATATGGAAGGTTCCTCTTTAATTGTGACTCTCCTCTCTGTCCTTTGTTGTGCCCTTTTTGCCAATAGGTTTGCCTCCACACTTATTTCTCTTTTCTTCATGTCCTCCAGGGTGGTGGAGTTTATTTCCCTTAATTGATATGAAATATCAGCGTCAAAACCGTCAGGGAATTTTATCAATGCCAAACCTTGTGGAGGTTTAATATTGGTTGGAATTGCATTGTACAGATTATTGAAACGGGTGCAATAATCTTGTACCGTCTCACCTTGATTTCTTTCGATGTTTTCGTATTCTGACAAGATCTGGAGAGGATTTTTATTTACCTCCCATCTGTCTAGAAAACGTCTTTGAAATGTTGTAAGGTCAAGCACTAAAGCAGTGCGTAAGCCTTTGTACCATTTCTTAACGTCACCGGTCAAACTCTGCGCAAACAATCTCATTTGAACGTCAGCTTCATCTATTTCTTGTAGGTAAAAATAGTCATTCATTTTATCCACATGTTATTGTGCATTCAAGGGCCCTGTTCCATTGAACTGAGGAAGTCTTGTTTGATAATCCTGGGGCATAGCATGAAGAGGTGCGACCAACACCAAGGGAGCATACTTGGATGCCATGATAGACGAAGGGGGTGGGACGACAACCTGGATGATAGGTGGGGTGGTGACAAAATATGAGGATGAGGAGGGGCTAGCTGGCACAGAGTGAGTGGTTTGAGGTTTAGCAGTGGGAGATAGAACTTTAGGGGTTTGGGGTTGCAAGACGGTTGGGTCTAGAACTTTTTCAGCCACAAAGCTATCAGATTTCGTTCTAAATAGGCTTTGTTCAAAAAGGATGTCAAAGTTAATATCCTAAAGGGAAACAAGCTCCTCTAGAAGAGAAGGGGACCTCTGAAGGGGACTATGACTTACTGAACCTTCTGCAATGGTCTTTTTCCTGAGCAACTGTTATGGATTATCAGTTGCTATTGCAGGTTTTGGGTTTGGGTGGGATCGAGTATAAGCTCTTTTAGGAGCCATATTTCTTTTTGATTTTATTTTTTTTATATATACTTTTTAGTTTTACGAGTCTGAAAATAATATGTACAAGATTTTAACAACCTCTAAACATTATTTCTTTCTCAGATTTGGAATTTTTTAGAAACAAACTTTTCTTCCAGGGAAAAGAAAACGTGAGGTTAAAATTTGTTCAGTTCGTTCCCCAGTATGGTCGCCACTATGTTAATGCTCTGTAAATTTCCTAGAGGTTGTCAGAAAAGAAGAAATCTACGGGAGGTAACTTTATCCAACCACTTCAAAGATGAGATCTAGCCCTACCAACTTCAGAGAGGGATCTCTCTGTATGATTTAGATATGTTTCAAATTTAAAATATTAGGCTAGGTGAATAAAATATGTTTGTTTTGTTCGTTGTCATTTTCGTTGGGATGGTTGAGAGAGATTTACACATCTGTTGGGATATGGGGTCTATATCATGAAATAAAATATAAAACAGAAAATGAAGAAACCTTTCAAAGGGAAAGATAATGCAATCGTTGGATTCTTTTAGCAGCAAAAATGAGGAATATCAGAAAAGGCGAGAATGTCAATTACGATAAAGAAGCAGTTAAGAATTTCTTTATCGTAAAATCAGAAGATGAAACACTAAAATATTTTAAAGTCAGAAACAGGGTACACAAAAATAAATCCCTGCAACGTTCGTTACTTTCAAAGATTAGATTTAGAAAATAGTGTGATAACTAAGCGAGAATAACATTTAACATAGAAAGGAAAAACATCACCAATGAGTACACACAAGAATCCTGTGGAAATGCCTCTTTGTATTAATGGAAGATCTCTTGAAAAAATATTACAGTCTAGTAGCTTGCAGGGCGTAAAGATCAACCCTCAATATTTCGAAAAGTGAAGTATTTCTAACCAAAATTACAAACGATCATGTCATTAAAGATCAGGACGTGGTAAATCTATTTTTAGCTTAACTAACTTAACAAACTACAAAAATCTAGGAAACTGTTTGACGATGTGTCAAAGTTTCATTCTATTTTCTGGGTGAACCGTTGGTGAGGCCTCTGCACGACCTCATCTGACTGGATAGCTGACTAGGCTTGGACAGATCATAGACTACTTGATCAGATTGCAAAGCTCTTTCCATCGAAGATGACTGGGAACGACGACTTTGAGTAACCTTCGGTAAACTTCATCCATCTATGTGTACTTAGCAAAAGTTGGCTTGATGATGAAGATGTATCGGATCTCATGTTGTATGCTGATGTCCAACTATAGAGCACCTAGGAATGCCTTGCCAGTGATATTGCCTTATATTCTTGAAAATTTCGAACTATCCTTAGCCACAGTGGCTAGTCTCTTTTTTTAATCGGGGAGCGTCATCAATTTGTCATTTATCACTCTTAGACCAGGAACACCCTTCTTCTATAGAGCCTCGATCTTGTTGAAAAACCTTTGCACCCCTAGGTCCATAGCCTGAACCTTTTCTTCTAGCTGTAGCATCAGTCCTCTCTTGGTCAGGAATCTCTTGACCTCAAGGATGGTCTCTATTCTATCTTCAATTCTCAGATCTTCCAGCTCCTCTCTGCTTTTAGAATTTAGGAATTTCATAATTTCATTAGCCTCAGTGGGCATCTCTTCCAGTTCTTCTCTAATCTTCTTGATGGCTTGTTTACTTCTTTGTACGAATTCATTTTGCTCAAACATAATTTGTATCATTGGCCATATTTCATTCATAGACTTGGTGATGTCTATTCAGACACTTTCTTTGACTTCGGCTAGTGTTTTTCCTACCACTGTTTGCTTCCGAAGCTGTTGTATCTCTTGTTTGAGCTGGCCTGACACTTATTTTTCCGTGGAGTAGCTGGTTTGGTAAGAATATTTGAGTTCCTAGAGGTTCTCAATCTCCTTTTTGAGCCTGTTAATCTGTGTTTCTTGCAGATTCATCTCTTCCATAGATTTATCCAATTCAACAGACTTTTCCAGAGACGTCATTGGATTTTCCGATGGAATTTATCCTAGTGAAACTGTTCTCACTCCTGAGAGTGGAACTGCACTCAATGGAATGACTTCCATGGGTTTTGACTACTCTTTATCTTTCACTAGTTTCTCCATTTCAGCTTCCATTTCCTTCAATTGTTCATTCTTCTCCATGATCAACTTAAGCATCTCATCTTTTTCTCCTTTTGTCTCCACCATTTCCTTTGCCTGAGAGTCTACTGTTGGTGGCAGCTTCAATTGTTTCCTCACAGATGCTATGTTGGCATTTTTATTCCTGATCATCTCCTCGACTCCTTTCACATTCAAGGGATCATATCCGATCTTGAGGACCAGTTCCTCCAACGTCTTAATCCTATTATCTTTGGCAAAGGATGAAATTTTTTAAAACTTCAACTGCGTCTGGACATTATTCAGAGACACTTGTAACTTGGAGGTAGCAGTGGAAGCATGTACCAACATGGAGAAAACCATTTCTCCAATTTTCATGTGTAGATCCATTTGATCAGCTGGATGCACATCCTTAGTCTAGAATTCAAAAGTTGCCCTTTTGTAATTGGTGATTACCTTTGGGTCTAGCACCTATGCTTGGAGAAATGCCATGTGAATTTTTCCCTTCTCAGTGTCGAATGTTGATAGCAGTCTGTGTTGTGTAGTTGACATTTTATTCCAGAACTGAGCATATCTATTGTTGGTCAGCGTCTGATTCATTTTCTTGATCAAATCATATTTCTTGAAGATACTCAGCTTCGGTCGTTTTTTTCCTGGCTGGTTGACTGGTGGAGTATCTGTAGGCTTCTTTTTAAATACTAAGGTTATGATCTTCTTGGTGCTTGTACTAAGGAGTGACCGGTCCACCTCTGTCATTATAGTGGATGGAATTGCCTTTTCTCCAGCCATGTCAGAAGCCTGAGTGGTTTTCGGCCTCTTTGTGTGCAATCAGAACTCCTCAGATGATACTTCAGTAACAGAAGGAAAAGTGTCCTTCCTGGGCCTTTTCTCCTTTGGAGCCTGTGGTGTAGTCATCTATGAAACAATGACCGAAGGGTCCTGTTGTTCTGCCTCAACCAGTGTGTTTGGCTCCCATTCTGTCTAGTTTGCAAACTTCTCTACCTTAGGCATAGATATGTGAACATACGGGATATTCTTATTTTTTATTCTCATCTTGGAAATTATCCCGCATGGATCATAGTGCCACGTGAAACTGACAAAAAACTTCATTTCTTTTAGCAGTCTGTCTGCTTCCTCCCTGGCACCTCGACTGTTGCATATGAAAGACCCAATCTGCCCTTTGATTTTGAGCTGTCACTTCTTCTTCAAAGACACAAAATGTACGTCGTTTGAGTTTATCATCTACCTTATGTATTCCAGGGCGAAAATTCTAATAGGTAAGTACTTGGGTAGTTTATATGGGGCCAACTCACACCCATAGACTCTGATCTCAGTATGATTTTGGTACAAGTACCAATCACCATTCTTTATAAGGTTCGAGAGATGTAGAATCCTCTGAATTTCCTCATTAATTTTGGGTTTGGGTCTGTCGCTGAGCATACTCACCACTGGGTGGTAGAACTGCTCGATGAACTTCTTGAAACTGAATTCTGTGGAGTTATGTCTGAGCAGAGAAGTCCATGTTGTTACTTCCTATGGTCTACCATCCTCGCCCATATTCTGCATAGAAGAAGAAAAAATGTTCGCTTGGAAGAAAACGAACATGTATGCCAGTATTGCAGAATACCTGAACATACCTTCTATGGAGAAATTTATGAATTGTTCGTGAATGTTGTCCGCCAGGAACGTGTTGTACTCAAACTATGTAGTGGGTTTCTCATCGGTGGAGAAAATAGACAGAAATCCCAAAATGGTTTCATCTACCCATTGATCTGAAAAATAACCAAGCAAGGCGCATAGTGACGTGATGACCTAGTTTCCTTTTATTGAGAATAGGGAGGAAGGATAAGGGGGGTTTGTAGTGGGTAGCTGAGCAGATTGTGGAAGAAAAAGCTCAAAAATATGATCTCTTTGAGGAAATGACAGCTTCTGGTAGAGCTCTGTGATGATTTCGAGGTTAAAAGGTGAGGAAAAGAATTTCCCCGGATGAGGACACAATGGCTCTTTGTTCAGGGATATAATGGGCTTGGCACTTGAGGGCAAATTCTGGGAAGTGGTGAATCTAGGGGAAGAGATACAAGGGTAGGTTGGACTCCCAGAGCCCAATTTCATCACTCTGGTCTAGGAAAACTTCTTTAAGCCATGACTATAGGTCTACGAAGTCAAAATCACATCGTGTGTCTACGATTAAGTAGTCTTTGTTGGCTAGAGGAATCCTGTCGAGGTCAACAGGAGGCGGGAGAAAATTATTCCCCTCACCTTCTATTCTCTTTGACTTTGGCGCCATCACTGTAACAATACCTACAAATAAAACAAAGGTTAGTGGGGACAACTATAGATGTGGGTGGTTGACTGTAACAGAGAGGAAAACTGGGAAAATTCTCTGGAGCGATGACTGGGTAAATGGTGAGGGAATGAAGGGTGAGGGTAGTTTTGAGTGACCGGATATCCGTTGGGTGCAGGAGACAGGTCAACTGGTTAATGGATAAGTTAGCCAGTAATAAATGGCCAACGGGTCATTTAGAGTGTGAGATGGCAGGTGACAATGACTAAAGCATACTATTAAGTGATGTGGCAGGCATTGATTGGGGAAAAAGACCATGGTGAAGGGACTTGCCATGGGTGAACGAGGGAGAAAGATGGACAGAGTTATGGGAGGTGACTCTTACGGAAAAGGTGGATAATAATGTCATGAGGTGACGAGGTATGTCAGACAGTAATAGGCAGTGGGATTCGGGACCAATGGATTCATGCCACGTATAGATAAGGGGCCCGCCAGAGGAAAATTCCATTCTGGACCCCCCCCCACCCCACCGTTAAAGGCAGATCGGCCGAAGGGGTCTGAAAAACACCATGAGTTGTTGATTTGT
>ML785816.1:353877-373881 GCA_009831015.1 Picea engelmannii
CCCCCCCCCCCACCATTAAAGGTAGAACGGTTGGGGGGGTATGGAAAAACTTGTCCACTGTAGATCTAGGCACGAACATCTGAGCCGTTCATACATGAGCTGTGCATAATTGTGAGTGCGAAGGCATATGCGCCCAAAAAAACTTAGGATAAGTGCATATCGTGGGTTTTCCCAAATTTTTTTATGTTTCTATCACCAAGGGGTTAGACATCAAACCTTTTAAACCTCAAAGACATGGTTCAACATTGATCATCAAGCTCGTTTTATTGAAATAAAAAAAACTACCCTATCTTATAACCTAATTACCTATGACAATTAGCCCAGATTAAAATGTTGGACTAAGAAATTACTTTATCCTGGGGCTATCTGACCAAGATTAGGTAGTCTGGTCAGATTTATTCACTAACTAACCTAGATCACTTGGCTAAGATTAAACAGTTTAACCAAGCTTATTCACTACTCCTATCAACATCAATTTAAAAGAACTTGGCCATGCTTGAAAGGTATGGACCAAGTCATTGTTATTGCATGGGGCTCTATTGAATTTCTTTTATGCCCTCTTTTATTCTTTTTCTTTTTCTTTTCTTTTTCTTTTTCTTTTCTTTTTCTTTTTCTTTTCTTTTTCTTTTTCCTCAAATTATTTGCAGAATGAAAAATCATTTGACAAACAAAAATACTAAGGAGATAACATTTCAATCACCAGTTGATCCTATAAATTATAGGGTTATAACATGTTACACTTCATATTATATACCATTAATATTCTTAATATCCAAATACATGTGGGATAACATTTTTGAAGACAAAAAGTCGAAATTTTTATGGAGAAAAATGAATTTAGATCAAGGGCCCACATTTTCCCATGAACTTGATCGACGGTGGCTGAGTCACGATCTTACAGAGGCCATAACTTGAGCTCCAAGAAACAAAATCACACAAATTGTGTACCTTTTGAAAAATATTTGTATGAAAAATATGTTGGTACATGTTACAAGGATTGAAAATCGATACATTTTACCCAAAAATTAAAAGAACAATCAACTTGTTTTATGATGAGTTTACTTGACAACTTTACTTCACAAGGTCATATCTTGAGATCCGAGAGTCGTATTTGGATAAAATTTATATTGTTGGAAAGATAAGACAATGAATATATCATATGAATTGGTTTCAAAGGATTAAAAGTGGATTATCACTTTGATAAAATTAAAACACAGTCCCCCTCTTTTAAAGGGAAATTAATTATAGTTTTTAAAATAAAAGTTTATTTTAAAAAAATATTAAAAAAGGAAAATGACCCATTTGAAATATTCAGATGTTAATGTTGTGAACTCATTAAAAACACTAAAATGAGATATTAATTAAAGTGAATGTTTCAAGAAAATAATTGTACAACAAATTCAAGAAAGGAGAAACCCTAACTACTCAAGTAGTTAAAAAATTTCATTTTTAAAGAGAATAAGGGCTTCATCAAGGGGTCAATAATAAGATTTTTTTAGAGGGAAAAGGAAATAATATCAGAATAACGAAGTACAACCATCAATATGCAACAAAGTTTCTGATCAAGAAAGAGAAATTGCCAGCTTCTCCACTCTTTTTCTTCTTCTACACCATTTCTCATAGCTTTATGCTTGAATCTATGAATTGGGCACAAGGTTGAGTTCTTGAGTGTTCTTCTTGTATTCTTCAAAATAATTTTCTTATATTATCATGGAGTATTTACATCCATATATATGATTGTCATATATTTTGTAATGAAGAACATATTTGATGAATAAAATCTCCACAAAGAATTACTTCGGGGTTGATTTTGATTGTATCTTGTAACTTTGAGTTTTGATTATAAGGTATTTGAAATTGACCTATCAAATTCTCTTTTGATCTTGATAGTAATACTTTATTAAAATTCTTTTAGATGATCAAATTATTCTCTCCTATTTCTCGTGAAGAAGATATGGATGTATTTGTAAGTGAGTAAGAAGGTTGTATATTTGATGCTGAGCTCAAAGATATTATGATATTGAAACCCTCCTTCAATATTTTTTATGGTTAAAATACTTCTTGTTGCACATAAATATTATATCAGTTATTGAAGAACCATATCATTTCATAATTCCAAGCAATAAATATCTAGGGTTTGCTATTTAACATTCTCCTTATTCCAGGGTATCACAGATACATTCGTAAGAAAAACAAGAGTACCACCTCTTTAAAAACACATGGGGATTAATATCCTCGTGAAGTTTATATTTCAGTCTTAACAGATTCAAATGTCAAATTTTTTGGCAACTCCACTGGGGAGCCATTTATTTTCAATATATTTTAGGCCTTGCTTCAAATCACATTAGAGAACCAGAGTTTCTATGGTTTAAAATTTTGAAAAGAAGATTCAAGAAGATTGTTGCTTATTCTAAATACACGGGCTTTATAAAAATATTATTCATAAATATTTGGATGACCTCAAAAAGAGCTAAGAAACACAAAATGTTCGAAATAATGAACTTCCCGACAACTCCATTGGAAAGACTCAAAAATTCCAAGAAGATGTATATTATGACTCCTTTGAAGAGTTTCTTTCATATCATGATGTTACTTTACTTTATTCACCAAGCCCATCAATGGATACAAGATATACAGTAAAAGAAACAAGTTACCAAAGAAGAAGGTGACTACATAGAGGCCCTCTAAATTTGCTAGAAGAAAATTTTCAGATGCCTAATATTCCTATGGAAAATTTTTCTATATTCTTTGGAAATACTTTGGAGGATATGAAGAAAAAATTGTATAGATTCAATTGTGCATGTCAAATTTTTAATCTTACCAAAGACAATATTATATGCCGAATATTTTTACAAAATTTGTGTGGGAATGCTCTTGAATGGTCCCATCATTTCCACCTGGTACCATTACCAGTTGGGACATATTAGAATATTTGTTTGTTTAAATTTTTTCCCGCCCACCCTCTCCCATATGGACACAAGATAATGAAGTGACTAATTTTGAAGAAGAATCTAATCAAAGGTTGGATGAGTTTTTTGAGTCAAGTCATATTGTTGAAGATGAAGATGAAGATGAAAATTCCAATTTGCAAGAAGAGAATTTCAACTTCCTATATACTCTGTATGAAGACCTTTCAAGAAGGAAATTTGAGAATAAAATTGAGGAGCCTCCACCAAATGCACAAGAAAATTCCAGCCTTGCAATAGATGACGAAAATCCTAAAGAACATTGGCAGCAAGAACAATTGATAGAATAAATGGATATTGAGAAAAATAATGAGCAAGCTTGTCTTTACATGAAGGAAGAGTCTTTTCAAGACATTGTTGATAAATCAAGAACCTTGAAAATGGTTAGAGATAAGGAGAGAGATGAAAAAATGTTAAAATTGGAAATTCCTCATCCAATCAAATACAACAGTATTCTTGAGAATCCAAGAATTGACTTCAATGAATCATGGTTCCAAAGAGTTGTTGACAAAGAAATCCAATCAGGTCCTTAGCACACTTGGTTCAATTTTTCTCCAGTAGACATTGAGAGTGCCCCTGATTCATTGGTACAAGACCCAATATGTTACACAATTTTGGAGCTCATTTTACAAATTATCTAGATGCTTGAATGGTTCCATTGGAAATATACCTATACCTAAGGTCCCCCTTTCTTCCAAGTAATATAGGATAGGTAGATCATGTATGTACATATTTTGTTTCTTGAGTTTAATTTTTCCACAATAAGACAGTCTTTATATTGAAATTTGAAGATAACTTGATGAAAGAAGAAGAATTACAAGAATCAATTTTGAAGATGACTCCATATTCCAATTGAGAAGGTATTTGGTTTTCAGATTATGGGTTCTCAACAACTCACAGGGGGTCATTGTCCCACAATTGGAGCTAGTTGTTGACCAAAATTTGGTTATCTATATTTTCCCTCTCCTAGATAACAGATAACAATTATCAAAAGAAGAAAATTTTTGAATGAGAACAATTTCATTGCGTAGTGTTTAGTCTCATCTTCTCCATGCATTTTTCAGATCGAAAATCTGAGTTCATATGATCAAGATATCTAGGTTTCCATTTAACTACCTAAAAAACATGTCTTCAATATGGAACAAAGTTAATTTCTTGAAATTACATTTAAAGTTTTGGGCCTAAGACCCTTGGTTTCTTCTTTAATTTTCAAGCTCAATACCTTTGGTTATTCTTTTATTTTCAAGCTCAAGACCCCTAAAAATATTCTATTATTTCACACCCTCGTTATACTCCTATGTACTCTCTTCTCCCTTTTCCCTCCTTATTTATTTCCCTCATTTCCCCTCACTTCATTTAATCCCCACTCCCTTTCTCCATATTAATCCATACTTTAATTTTTTAAATTACTTTGGAGGTTGGTCAGAATCACTATACTCCCCAACCCGCCACACTTCATTTCACTTACCCCCTCCCTCTCATCTCCTTACCACTCCATACTTCAAATTTTATTTAAATAATTTTGTTCGTGAAGGTGGTATCACCCATCCCTTAGCCCCTCACCTCACCTCACCCAACCCGCCAACCTTTCACCGCTCCCTACCCCCTAACTTATGCTACCCATAAATTAACTCCTTCCCTAACTACCCACTCCCTCTCTCCTCTCACGAATCCCTTCCCATACTTAACCATTATTCCAAACTCTTCACCTTTAAACCATTAACCAATGATAATTATCCATTATCAACCAATAATATTGTTCCACATGGAAACCTGAGAAGAGATGACAAGTGGGAGCATATGAATGGTGTCAACTACCCATAAATTACCCCCTTCCCTAACTACCCACTCCCTCTCTCCTCTCACGGATCCCTCCCTATACTTAACCATTATTCCAAAATCTTCACCTTTAAACCATTACCAATGAGAATTCTCCATTATCAACCAATAATATTGTTCCACATGGAAACCTGCGAAGATATGACAAGTGGAAGCATATGAATGGTGCCATATAGAGGCTCATGGAAGGAGACATATGGCACTTAATCATTGGTGACATATGGTAGCTTATTAGTGGTGACACATGTCATTATATTATTGGTTATAGTTGATGTCCAATGAGATAATGACACGTGGCATGTTATTATGGATACATGTGGTGATAGTTAAGTGGCTGACTTATATGTTGTCTGGGCATAGGTGGAGTTTGACTTGCCATACAAAATTATTATTATTTAATCAATTTTCTAAGGGAGGTTGAACCCTTTAAGCTCCATAGTATTATCTCTTTGTGTTTCTTGTTAAGTGTATGTTACACTTCATATTATATACCATTAAGATTCTTAATATCCCAATACATGTGGGATAACCTTTTTGAAGACAAAAAGTCAAAATTGTTAAGGAGAAAAACGAATTCAGATCAAGGGCCTACATTTTCTCGTGAACTTGATCGACGGTGACTGAGCCATGATCTTGCAAAGGCCATAAATTAAGCTCCGGGTGATGAAACCACAAAAATTATATACCGTTGGAAAGATATTTTGATGAGTAATATGTTGGTAAAGGTTTCAAGGATTGAAAATGGATACATTGTTTCTATAAATTAAAATAACAGTCAGTTTTTTTTTTTTTTTTTTGATGAGTTTACTTGACAACTTAACTTCACAAGGTCATATCTTGAGATCCGGGAATCGGATTTGAATAAAATTTATATTGTTGGAAAGATAATAAAATGAATATAACATATGAAATGGTTTAAAAGGATGAAAATTTTATTATCACTTACAGAAAATTAAAACACAGTCCCCCTCTTTTAAAGGGCAATTAATTAAGTTTTTGAAAATAAAAGTTTATTTAAAAAAATTTTATTAAACAAAAATGACCCATTTGAAATATTCAGATGTTAATGATGTGAAATCATTAAAAACACTTAAATGAGGAATTAATTAAAGTGAGTGTTTCAAGAAAATAATTGTACGGGAAATTCAAGAAAGGAAAAACCCTAACTACTCAAGTAGTCAGAAAATTTTGATTTTTAAAAAGAAGGGTTTCATCAAGGGGTCAATAATCAGAATTTTTTAGAGGGGCAAGGGAATAAGTTCATAGGAACGAATTATAACCATCAATATGCAACAAAGTTTCTGATCAACAAAGATAAATCTCCATCTTTTCCACTCTTTTTCTTCTTCTACACCATTTCTCATAGCTTTATGCTTGAATATTTGAATTGGGCAAAAGGTTGAGTTCTTAAGTGTTCTTATTGTATTGTTCAAAATAATTTTGTTATATGATCATGGATTATTTACAACCATGTATATGACTATCAGAGATTTTATAATTAAGAACATCTTCCATGAATAAAAACTCCGCAAAGAATTACTTCGGGGTTGATTTCTATTGTATATTGTAACTTTGAGTTTTGAGTATATGGTATTTGAAATTGCCCTATAAAATTATCTTTTGATCTTGGTAGTAACATTTTTTTTAAATTCTTTGAGAGGATCAAATTATTCTCTCCTATTTCTTGTGAAGAAGATATGGATGTATTTGTAAGTGAGTAAGAAGGTTGTATATTTGATGTTGAGCTCAAAGATATTCTAATATTGAAACCATCCTTCAATATTTTTTATGGTTAAAAGACTTCTTGCGGGACATAAAGATTATATCAGGTTATTGAATAACCATATCATTTCCTAATTCCAAGCAATAAATATCTAGGGTTTGTTGTTTAGCATTCTCCTTATTCCAAGATATCACATATACATTCTTCAACCAAAGAGGAGTACCACCTCTTTAGTCTTGACAGATTCAAACGTCAACAATTTTATGATGGAAATATCACCCTATGATAATGTATAATCTGTTGGTTTATAAATCTTGTAACATAGTGTAAATATTTTATTTTTGTAAGATACATGGTCCTTCTCAGGTATCTTTACATGTGAATATGTTTTTCAAGAATAAGCTTGGTCTTCTCTTAGGCTTGTTTTACATTCTTGTATATTAATTAAATATACATGAGTAACACCTCTTTAAAAATGTAGGGAGGTTTATCCTCATGATGTTATATTAAATACTGTAAAATAGTTTTTCATATCAATAGGCCCATGGAGGTGTAGATGGGGGCTAGAGTGTCGAGGGAGTGGTAGAGAATCAAGTCTATCAATAGGGAGTCCAGGTTGATGAACAAGAGCAAGGGGTGTCTACCTTTGAGCTAGTCCTATTTGAGAAAGAGGAGGTTGTGGTGGAAGAAATGGGAGAGCGGGAAAAGGGAAACTACCAACAAAGAGGGAAAGATTCTGTTTCCCATGTGACCCTTCCAGATGAGAAAGAACTCAAGTGCATGGTTGTGGAGAAGAATAAGTAGGATCTTCTTAGTAAATACATGAGTGAGGATCTCATGGAAGAGTAGTTTGAGGCCAAGGAAATGCTTGATATTCAGAGATAACACATGCTTGTGAAGCTTATGGATCATTAGTTTTTTATTTCAAATGTGCTTCTTAAATTCTATTAAATATACAATATAAGCTTTAGGACATTACTGATATTGATAGAGTATTATAATTAAGACATCCACTAGGTTTATTTTCTTATTGATCGGAAAAAAATTGCCACTAGGAAGCTATGATCGTAGAGCTTAGCATTATATTTACACCAAAGTAGGGGCCAATATGCTGAACTTGGAAGGGAACGAATTTGATGTGCCTAGTGCCACCGAAAAGGGCCCTGATTACAGATACTTCAGTGCTATGAAATTCCTCCCCATCATCAAAGAGCTATTCGATAAGCCCCCTTAGGAAAATAATAGGAGGCCTAGGTATAATATTTACAAACGAATTGATGCCAGTTCATATTATGGCTACATGAATGATGAGAATGGTATCTTGAAGAAATTTGAGAAGCCCATGAAGGAGAATATGTGAGCCAGAGCACTCAGGGAGTGGTAGAGGATTGAATGATCCATGCGTTAAATTATGAGAGGCATCAAAGAGTGATTGTCTCCATAAAGCACAACCTCCAAAAAAATTTAATTGTGGAGGTTTTCATACATACTTTGTCAATTAAATCATTTGTTAGTTCATTTTTACATAACAATCACACTAGAGCGCTTTTAATTGCACCGACGCGCTATAAAAAATATAGCACACATGTGTATTGTGTTTTTCATATCATGTTGATGTTGTTTTTTTAATTATAAAATGTATTGTTAGTGTGCTAATGATTTGTCAGTTTTTAAATTAAATTTGAGATGTATCACTCATTAGAATATAGAGTTTCCATATAATATTTAACTTTAGTTTTATGAAATCATTAAATTTGGATTGTGATTGGAAAAACTTATAACTATTAATACCATATAAAGTTTAATTCTTCTTCAAGGTGAATTGTTTGTTGTTCATCAAGATACCATATGTTGATTAAACACGTTTACAAAGAAAAATACATAGATATGATGAGTGAAATGATTGTGATTTGAACAATTATTTATTTTTCGTATATTGTAATAATAACATTATGATATAATTATTCACCAATAATAATAATGATGTAATAATAATGTTCTTTTATTATTATTTTGTTTTTGTAAATAAAAAAAATTATATAACCTTATAGAGTTAGCATAGCAATACATAGTTCAAAATATGCCACATGTTCCGTCATATACATGGAAACAAGAACATGTGGCCTGCAAAACTAATAAGCATGTTTTTGAATCCAGAACCCAAACAAAACTAGTGCTAAATCTAACTGCAGTTGTGGCCTCTCTGGATCTGATAACATAACAATACGGAAAATAGATAGTTGGCAAACCTAGACAACCATCATGGATTAAACTAAAGATGAATGGTTGGCAAAAAGTCAGGCAACGTCACTTGGCATGCTTGTTTGGCAGGGAGTCAAACAAGAGGTCTAGATGACAAATAAGGGTGTCCTCGTGATGGAGTTAGTCAGCGATGTCCCATCGCATTTCAAAGATCAGTTCTAGATGATCATCGAAGAAACTACGTGGACTGAGCAGTTTTGGCATTGAGGCAACAACAATTGATGGTTCATGAGAATTTGGTGTAGGCAGTGTTGTTGCTTCCTCCAATCATTTTGGAGGAATCTCCTTCACAACCAGATAACCACCCAATTTTGTCATGATGATTACATTAAGCGACACATTGATATTTGGGGTAGTCCCCATTGTTTTGTCCTCCATCTAATCTGGAGGAATTTCTTCCTCTACCACACAACCACCCAATGAAGGGGGGTGCATTAACAGTTGATGTAGTCGACGCAGTGGAATCCTCTAGCCATCCTAGAGGAATTTCTTCCTCAACTAGACAACCATCTGATTCTATCATGGGGTTGGCCCTTTGAGGCGTTTGCTCCAAGTTGCACAGGGGGTTATGGGGGTGGGTGGCGATGCAAGAGGGGATATCACTCCAATTTTTGTCTGAAAGGTGATGGTCAACTAGGCTAGTAGAAGGGAACAAAGAATGGCCAGGATGGTGGTGTCGGGCCACAAAACTGTAGTAGGCCAGCCCGCACTTAGGTTTTCCCCATTAGCACGACATGGAGGAGACAAAGAAGAGAATAATGACAGAGTGCAGATAATAACTAGAAACCAGGGGGAGAGAGAACCAGTGGAAATGATGGTTGAGTGAAAACAATAACTGGACACCAGAGGGGATAAAGAATCAACAAGAACAGGATCACGACACAAGTGGAGAGAAAGATGAGGTAGGGAATGAAAATCTGAGTGCATGTTCAGAATGAAATAACGATTGTCATGCCTTACCTCCATAAAATCCACTGAGGTGACTGAGAAAGGCTCCATAAGTATTGAATTGATGGTTTCAAGCTGCCTTGTACCTTCTCTGGTAAGCCTTGGCTAGTGCTATATGTGTGCCATTAAACCTTCGTTCCTGTTCATGTGCACTATCTCCCTTCCAGAATGAATGCTAAGCATGGTAAGTTGAAAAAGAGGTAGGTTGGTGGAGATGGGCCTTAAATATATTGTGTTCATGTGTGCCAAGTATTGCAGGGTCGAAAGATGTCACCCCATCTAGGGGAGGGAAATATTGTAGAGCCAACTCCTTGCATTGAGTCAGCAGCTACGAAGTAGAGTGATTTTGTGCATTAATAAGGATAGTCTCTGCTTGAGAAGTGACTCCTTCATTAGCCAATTTTCCAGCAACCTTGTTATCCTCTCATCTTATATGAGAGGTAATAAGAGTAAGAAATGGATTAAGAACAACTTGAAAGTTGTCTTGAGGGCCCATAAGGCACCAACTTTCAGTGATTTTCTCTAGATCAGTTCCATTAATGATTTTGGTTGTGATCGCGATGATTATTTTAGAGTCCCCTTCAATAATGAGGCGAGTCATATTTAAATTGGAGGATAATTGTATCCCTATGATGAGACCCCAAAGTTCCATTGAGTTGTTTTTATCATGTCCCATATGTCTAGCCATGAGGTACTAGAGTTGGCCTGTGCTATCTCTGATAACTACACCAAATCCTATCGGGCTAGGATTTACTTTGAGGCACCATAAAAACTTAATTTGCAGAAACCAGGGGGGGACAATGCCAAGTGGAGTGGCTTAGGGAAGTAGGGTAATTTTGAGGAGGAATCATATTAAGAGGGGTTATGGGTGTCATCAGCAGCGAGGAAGAAAGAATGAGAGTTTCATGAGGTTCAATGGGTAAGTCTTCCTAGGTTCAGGGCTAGGCATGGATATTTTCATGTATGATCTCGAATATCCTTGAAAAGATATTTGAGGGGGTGGAAGCTTAGGATTGGAAGATATGTTTGTTCCTTTATTTCCAAAGCTACCAAACAATGAAACCTAGCATGAGATGCCAAATCTTGTTTATGATTGGGATTTTGTAGACCTTGGTTCCCTAATTCATGATGGTTCTTACGATGTTATTCCTTTCTCTGTTGTTTTTCCTCATGATTTGAGAGGCCTGATCCCAGATCTCCCCATTGCTGGGGCATTAACTAAGTATATGCTCTGTATATTCTACCTGTTGCTAATAGAGATAGAAAATTGAGGGTCCAATGAAGCCTCGCTTCCTGAGGTTGTCCCAAGTAAGGATTCGATTCTGTACCATGAGCCAAATAAAGGTGGATATTTTCATCCATAACTTATATTTCTAGATGATATTCCATGCTCTTTCGATTGATTGTGAAAATTTTCCTGAAGGGAGTAGGCCTCTCTGATTGTGAATTTTTCAAAGGGGGTATGCCCCCAACGAAGAATGTTATAGACCTCACTAATATGAATATTTATTTGGCCTACTATGGTGTGCTAGGGTTGTAAGTCACAATCTGCTGGAGTGTTAACATCTCGTGGGAACACTTTCCAGCTCCACCAGGGGGGATGGTGAGAGACACTTATCCAGAGGTTGGTGATTTTGAGGTGCTCCAACCCTTGGATGTCATCATGAATGGGGCGTAAATTGTCCATTGTTTGTAGCAGAGGGAGTTTTTTCCATGAGTCCATCCAGAAAAAAGCATTTTTTTCATTATGTATTTCCCAAAATGTGTGAGTTTGTATGAGAGGTTGATTTTGCTAGGCTGCATTCCAAATATTAGAGCCTTGGATCCGATCATCGAGCTGAATAATTTTCACTTGTGGAATATGTGGGGTATATTTTTTATTCCATAGTTTATCCCATAGTTTAGCGGGATATTTTAGCTAGTACCACCAATTTTTTTCTCCCATTATGTTATTTATCTTTCCCAAGTCTCATAGGCCCAATTCCCCCAAGGATCTTGGTTTGCATATTTTTTCCTAGCTAGATAGGGCCCATTTTTTCCCTAGATCATGACCATGCCAGAGGAATTTCCTCTGTAGGTTTCTTATTCTTTTGATGATCATTTTCGGAGCAGCTAGAGCTGATAACATATAGGCAAGGATATCTTGGAGCACATATTTTAAAAGAATAATCCTAGGAGGAAGTTTGAGGGATCTGAAGGTCCAGGTGTTTAAGCGATTAGATACTGAGAGGATAAGGGATTCCCAAGAGATATTATGATTAATTGAATATGATAATGAAATTCCCAATTAGTTGGATGGAAAGAATCTCATGGGTATGCCCAAAAGGTGAGAAATGTGGTATTGGATGACAAGGGGGGTATTGAAGAAGAAGAGATGGGACTTTTCCAAATTGAAAGTTGTGCCTGAGGATTCATTGAAGTCTATGAAGATGGATTTGAGCCTATTGGATTCATGAGAAATGGGATTATTCATTAGCATGGTATCATCCAAAAACTGGTTATTGGAGACAACAGGTTGTAGTCCATGGAGAGGGAGCCCTTGGAGGGAACCATCTGATATTGAGGTTGTTATATAATTTTATGATCCTTCTTCCATGATGATGAAGAGAAGAGTGGAGAGAGGGTCCCCTTGACAGATACCTTGAGAGGGGGAAAAGAGTTGGGAGGGGATTCCATTGACTAGGATGGAGAAAAAGATTGAGGAGGTGAGCTTAATTATCCAATGTATCCAATCCTTGCTAAACCCAAAAGTTGAAAGAAGAGAATGCATGTAGTGCCAACTGAGTTGATCAAAATATTTGGTGATATCAAGCTTAATTAGCATACCTGGGGTGCGAGTGGACTTGAGAAATTGGATCACCTCATGAACTAGGATGACATTGTCCATAATTTGTTTCTCTTCAACATAACCTTACTTCTCCTTGGAGATGACGAAATGATGGATAGGTTTGTGCAGAGTGCGATGACCTTGGTAATGATAATGTAGATGACATTTAAAAGTGCGATGGGTATGAATTGATTTGGGTTGGTGAATTTTTCCTCTTTTGGTATGGGAGTGAGAAAAATGGCATTGAGGGTTGATAGCACATGTCATGTAGTTCTGGATTCCTCCACTAGTTTCCAAACCTCTTCTTGTATCATAAACCAATAGTTGTGGAAGAAATATGTGGTGAAGCGATTTGGCCCAGGGGCCTTGCTTAAGAGAATTTATTTGACTTCCTAATCCACCTCTTCCTACATGATTGGTCTCATTAATGTTTGATTCTTCTCAGGTGTAATGAGGGTTGGAATATGTTATGTTACATGATTGATGGCTGGTTTTATATCAATGGGTGGTTCAGATAGAAGATCTTTGTAGTAATTGACCAACTTTGTTTCTATTTCTCCATGATCCAGAATTGTGTTACCCTATGCGTCTTCAAAATTTGTGATATGATTGATGTATCGTCTATGGATCATGCAATGATGTAAGAACTTTGTGTTCCTTTCCCATTCCTTGAGCCATTGTACTCGATATTTATGCTTCCAAAGGATTTCCTCCCGCTTCTGTCGATCTTCGAGTTATTTTTTTAGTAGATCCTCCTCCTGTCTCGGAGAATCCGAGTAGCCTGATAAGATTGACTCATGTTGTATATCCTCTAGGCGTTTCTATAAGGCCTTCTGCACTTGAAAGATATTGTCGAAGGAATTCTTGTTCCAATCATAGATCTCTTGCTTGAAGTTCTTTAATATCTATTGAAATATGTACATTTTTGTGCCATGTGTGATTTTGGCATTGCCTCACCAGGTGCGAGAGAGATCAGCGAAGTCTAGGTGGGTTATCCTGAATTTAAAAAAAAAAAAGGGCTTGAATTTGTGTGTAGCTATCATATCCATCCACAGCTAAACTAGCAAATGATCCAAACCTAATTTTTGGAGGATGCTTGCCTCAATCGAGGGTCCCTCTAACATTAGTTTTTCTGATATTAAAAAGCGATCCAGTCTGCAGGCTATTTGTTGGGATCCAATATGCTTATTAGACCAAGTGAAAGAGCTATTTATAGTTTCAATGTCAATTACACTGAGGTTATCAATGTGGTCTCTGAACTTGATGTTGTCATGATCTAGTTTCTTTGAGCCTCCTCTTTTTTCTTCTAGAGTGAGGATGATGTTAAAGTCCCATCCCTGAATCCAACATTTTTTCCCTATTAATGCTTATAAATAGGAGAAATTATTTAGGAAAATATCTTTCTTGTGACTATTTTGATGACCATAGGAATTTGTTATTACTCCCTCCTTGTTGGATCCAATAACCCACTAGTGTGTTGTAAGTGTGCCTATGATAGAGAAGGCATGGTCAACAATAGTCAAGGATAGTTTCCAAACAATGATCATACCTCCTTCTGCACCTTTTGAATCATTATGTATGAAGTTGCAGTGTCGCCAACATATTTTAAACAGTTCTCCTGCCATTTCCCCCGCGCATTTTGTTTCTTTCAATAGAAGAATGTTTGGATCATCTGCCTTAATGTAGTTATGAATAATCATGTATTTGGATCTTCCATTTAGGCCTCTTATATTCCATGTGATGATCTTCATCATGAGGATTTTGGTGGGGGGGAGAAGAATCCCTTGGTGAGACATTGGATCTGTCATGATTTAATCATAAAATTACCTACCTCCTTGATCAATTGTTTGGCCGATTTGTGTCTCCATTTTTTCCTTATTTAGGGATCCATCTGGGATTCAGATATGGATCCGAACTTATGCCTAGTCTAGAAGTGGGTCTGGTTGTGGCGTCGATGAAGAGCTTATGTACTTTTCTAAGATTCTCAACCAATATAGATTGTGGTTCCTTCTTTTTGAAAGCATCCTCTAGATTTTCTAGATCTATGTCTATTATTTCTAACTCATCCATTTGCATTATAGTATCTCCTCCTTTATCTGATTCCTTTCCTGGTTCTGGCTGAGTTGGGGAGTCATGAGCAATGATTTGTTCTAGGATTGGATCTAGGGTTTTTTTTACCTTGCCTTTGTCTCTACATGGATATTATGGTTTGTGTGGATTTTCTACTTCATCTGTGATCGATAGGTTTCTAAGGGCGTAAAATGAATTTCTAGTGGGGATCTTCCAGCCTCTTCCCTAATTGGATTTTTTCGATGGTTGTTTCTTGTGGCCCAAAACTTGCATGCAACCATATTTATATTTCTCCTCTGCAACTGGTCGTGTTCGAGAATTGAGTGGACATTACCGAAAGAGATGTCCATGTTCATGACATTTCCTACAGCGGAAGGGGATGTGTTCGTAGTCTATGGTCTGGATCCAGTCTTCATCTTGATATTCTATGGTGACTACGCTAGGTAGAGCCTTGAAAATGTTCATGTACACACATATGCAGGTGTGGGATGTGTATCTTCTTTTCTTGGTGGCTTATGAGGATTTTACATATAATCCTAGCATGTTTCCAATGCTCATTAATATTTCTTCAAGCCATAACTCTCGAGGCAAGGAGTAGAGGTGGATCCAGCTGGAAAAAATAAAAAGTCATCTTTCTCTGGGAAGAAGCAATCAATCCAAAATAAGAGATATAGCCTTGTTGAATTGTAGAAGTATGGGACATTTTCAAAGACCCGATCTTTTTCTTCCAAGTTGTAAAATATGATTGTGAACAATCCTTTTCAGTTGCGCTAGATTTCATAGTCACCTTTTGGGTTCCACCAGGTCTTGATCCACTACATAAGGTCTCTTTCAGAGGGCCATATCCCTAAAAAATTCCCAATCAGGGCGTGATCCTCCATAAATTGAGTGTGTTCTCCAACCCTAGTGGATTTAATCACATATTTTGGTGCTATTGGTTCCTAGGGGGATTCATTTTCCTGGCTCCCGGTTGCAATATGCCTTTGGATGAGACAATTCAACTTCCATTTCCATGTTTTTTCCTGAGCCTTGTTCGTCTTGTAGAAATCGATCGTGAAGGTGAGATGGGGGTTCATAAGGTAGTTTCCTGGCTCGGATTTCATCTGTCTCATTCTGTACTAAATTTCTATAATAGGGGGTTTGCACCCCCCTCCCATTTGGGTCCATTTTGTCAGGTCAGGCGTGGCATCGGCTTTGTCGATGGTGTCTTTATGTGAGGGGAAAACCTAGTTGTGACAGGGTTGGAAGCATGTATACCTTCAAACCCTAGCCCGACAAAAAATTATTTCCTTTATCCTATTATTTTTTATTAATCAAAGATTACAAGACAAAACTATAATATAATAGTTTACTAAAATCACAATTATTATATTTATTTTTTCCAAAGATATTATTAATTCATATTATTCAACTATTATAATATATGAAATTTATTTAATTAAGTTTAAATTATTAAATATAAAGAATATATAATAATATATTTTGATCTATTCACTTTCGTTGAAATGGTTTACAATTTTTAGCTTTATTACCAACTTTATGAATCTTCTTTTAAAAAGTATGCAAATTTATGTAAGTATTAGTTGAATCTTTTATTAAAACAATATGCTAAGTATTGCATTTAGTTGATTTTGTATCAACATGTATCCAAATATTGGATTTGGTTAAAGAATAATGTTATTTTTCATTTATTTTATTGATAACGTTATAATAATTGTTCATAATTAAATTTAAATTATGAAATATGGCCAAATCCTGATAGAGCAATCAGTTTCAATGTGTCTCATTATGCATGGTGACCCAGATTCGAAACTCGTTGCTACAGGAGGAGACACCAAAAAGTATATTCATGATAAGGATTGGTGTGGCATAGGCCGAGTGAAATACCTAAGTGATTTTGATGGCTTAGATGCCCCTGGGTCACGATTTCTCCAAAAAAATATTAAATATGAAAACGAAATCATTAATAATAATGAATTTTAATATACACAATTTTCTTTAAATGAATTTATGATTATTTTATCTACCACCAACTTTATGAATCTCCTCATAAGGAAATGCAAGTACTAGAATTGGTTAATGAAGAAAATAATTAATTTGTTAAGGTTAAAATAACAATAAATTAAATTAATTTTATATGAATATTTAAAAATATAAAATTTTTTAATAAAAGTCCATAAATAAAATAAGGACTTAGCCCCATATTTGATGTAATGATTGTAACCTGAAACCAACCACTTTATAAAAAAAATGTTGAATTAAGCAATACATTTACATTAGTTCCATTGAAAATCCAAAAATACAATTACGCGATCATCTTTTTCTTACACCCCAAGGGAACGTCTAAAGTTAGACCCAATGCAAGGCATTTTTGGCGAGCGGTTGGTGATCTACTAAAGTTATAGTTTATTAAAAACTTGCCACGAGGAGACAAACTATGTATTGCATGCACAACAACAAATATGCATTCCTTCATTTTCATAAAGAACTATTTGTCATTGGAGTGTTATTCAAAAACACAGTTACCAACTTAACGATAACTCTACAGACTTCTTGTTGTTTTGGGGGTCATATTTTTTACCTCGTTTTGAAACTTTGTGATGACGGTAACACCCCCTCCCTTTTTAGGTTGTTTTTTGATATTTTAAATCTTCTTATCCATAATGTATCCACATTGTTTTTTAAATGCTTATTTTTTCATCTATTTTCAAATTGTTCTAATTTTTTTTCAACGATGTTTTTTCATCTATTTTCAAAATTTTCTATTTTTTTTTCAACAGTGTTTTTAATCATTTTCCCATGCTTCTTTCAATGTTAAAAATGTTGTGTGCCATTTACTTTTTTGAAATTAATATTTTTCATTCAATTGTGTCTCAATTAATTTATGGTTCCATACTTTTTAAATATGGTGGAAAATGTCATTTTTAACACATTGTTTACTTTTACTTCAATACATAGAAAATAATTGTAGTTAACTAACAATATTTTTAAATATTTAGCAAAAAAACATACATTTTAAAGCCATATATAATAAAATATATATATTTGGTACCTATCCTTTTAAAATAACATATCAAATAAAGATTTTTTATGGACATAATTGAAATAAAAAAGTCATTTTTTTTTAAACTAACAAATTTTTCCATATTTTTATACATTTGAAGTAAAAAAATGACATCATTTCATGTCATTTTCCCTAGTATAGTGATTCACATACAAATAAAAGAACAACAGATACATATTCATTCTTATTTTAAAACATGAAAGACAAAACATTACAGTTATAGCTGATCAAAAAATTGCAAAATTGAGCATCGTTTTCAAGGGCATCTTAAAACTAATAAACAATATCATATATCTCAAATTCATCATTCTCAATAGAAAATTTATCATCTTCTTGGACATCATTTTGTGCTTCCATTGTGTCATTTTTCTCTTCCATAGGGTCTTTGATATCTGTAAGTTCTGCAAAGTGATCATTTCCAATCAATCCTCCTAATGGTACTTGAGGTTCCTTTGACATTTTTGCCACCTTTGAATCATTAAAATATCATTTCCTCAAGCCAACTTCTTGCATTTCATTTGGAAGAGATGGAATAGAATTAATTCTTTGTTGAATAAAACTGCACTGTAGTAGGTCACTTTCAATGTCTATGCAATTTCTTCATTTTTGTAAGCAACATGCTAGTGTCCTACCTAATCACCAAATAAAAAATAAATAATTAAGTTAAATAATGTAAAAGAACATAAATTTAAAATAATAAAGATTGAAGTATGATTGCATAATTATTAGATCATAATTCTTACCTGAACCAGAGAACAAATCCAAAACCCAATCTCCTTCATTTGAAAATGCATCTATAAGATAAATAATTAATGCTTGTGGTTTTTTATAAATGTTAAGCATGTCAACTTTCAAATCCTTTTCCTCATATGTTAGCTTTCTAACCACAACATTGTAAACCAATAAACTACTAGGCTTCCCTCCATACTTTACATTGACAGGAATAAAATTATAAGAATCATCTTGTATCCAGGTTTCAAGATGTATACTCTCAATATCATGTGTAAATGGTTCTCTATTGGAGTTGTGAATATTAGGATTGTGCCTATAACATAAATAAATGCAAATTCAATTAAATTATACATTAATAAAATTGATTTCTAATCTTAATTGCTAAACATACACTTTCAATATCTTATCAAATAAGTTGCATCCTTGTATTTTTTTTCCCTTGAAGCTTGATTGTAGTAATCCTTGTTGTGTGTCTGAATGAAAAAACATAAATCTCCAAAATGGTGATGTTGTGACTTCTGTAAATCCCATAACCACTTTATTGAAAGCTTGGTAAGCATAAGGATCAATATAATATCCAATGTTTTGAATATTATAACCGTGAGGGATATCTGCAATAAATAGGGAATATTCTTTTTTAGGAACAATATTTACAATTTGTTCACAATGGCCTAATATCACTTTATACTGAATAGTGTCGATCCCATTCCAAATTAAGTGATCAAGGGTGTCATCAGTTTCAAGAGTTCGAACATGTCTCCTTCTTTCTCTTTCAAACTTGGATTTTTTAATAAAACTTTTGAAGGTTTCATGTACTCCATCTACATTCTTCTTTGGCATATTTAATGAAATAAACAAACATATCTATTTATATATCTATAACTAATAAAATATAAATTAATTAATATACAAACGAATAATATGAATGTAATAAATCAACATACATTTTTGAATGCAACAAAAAATTATTTCAATACTGTTGTAGAGATTGAATCTAGATAGTTGATCTTACCATCATCCCACTCTCTGCAATCAACATCTTAACCATTTCCTCTTGTATTCTCATATACACCTTGTGACTAAATTAAAAAAAATAATAATAATGTTTTTTTTTGTTTGTTAATTTGTGCGGGACCTATTGGCTCGCGATTAACCTGTGGCTTGAGAAACCACGACTCAGGGGCATCTAAGCCGTCAAAATCACCCGGGGATCGCACCCAGCCTGAGCCACACCAACCCTTAACATGGTTGGATTTTTTTTTGTCCCCGCAGGTTTCGAACCGGTGACTTTAACATCACAGAGTGGCTTAACAACACACTCCGTCACCGACTATCCTACACCTCGGGGACAAAATAATAATAATGTTATAATGATATATATAATAAAATACTTAGAACATTGATATGTTAGACCGAAAAAATTAATTTTATTGTCCTAACATAAATAAAAATAACTCAACAAACTTACTTTTTAAATTTATCACACATTTCTTCCATTGACAATTCACTCGACCTTACACGTGATAATATATCTACGATAAGTTTCTCATCATTCACTCCTTGTATCGTTCTC
>ML785816.1:384745-411134 GCA_009831015.1 Picea engelmannii
CATTTTTATAGGATCTCATCTTACACTTGTTGGTTTGACTATTTTTGGCAAATCTGATCCATTTTTCATGGATCTAGATTTGATCTTGTAAGGCTATAAAGCCAAAGACATTTGGAGAACAAGGGGTTCGATTTTGGATAGAAAATTGGCTATTGTACTCAGACTTATATGTTAATACAGATCACAGGTTCCTTTCGATTTTGATTATCAGTTTTCCATCCTTCTCCTGCATTATTATCTGTGTTGTCAAGCTTTGAATGGCTGTCATCCCATTGTTTAGCTCATAACCTGATAATAATTCTTTGATTGTCTCTTAGACCCTGCTTTGCACTGGTTTAGTTACAATTTATTCTCCATCCACTTTAAAGCTGCCTACTGATTAATCAATCTTTGAGAGCACTGTCTATTTGTTTATAATTTTTATGTTTGAATGCCATAAGCTATATTGAGTTGTCCCATTGATCCACATTCACAAAAATACAAAAAACATTCATTTCTTAAGTTACCAAGCACCTCTGGTCTACAACCACAGAGGGTTTCTTGGAGTGATAACACAACCTATACCAACAAAACCTATAGGTACACGACTTGTCTGTGTTGTAGCTCACGTATGTATGAACCTTTTCTATACTGCATCATGTGCATGTATGCAGCCTTTTTATACTACATCTTATGTACACCTTTAGAGAGATAGGGTTTTCACCTTTTTGAAACTATAACCCTTTTTTTCCTCTGTCACATCAACCTGCAACCTATCACTATGTCGAACTTATAGTTGTGCCCTATCCATACATCTCCATACATATCCTTTACACCAAACACATCTATGTTTCTCTAGTCATGTGACATACATGTGTATATAATCATGATCAAGTTTAATAACCTTCACATTGACTAGACATCAAAACCTTATTGATATGCAGCCTCACACCACACAAACAAATTCACAACCACTTCACAACCAAAAAGCTCAACCATGTACCAAGAAATACAAACTATGTCTCAACACTTGAACCAACAAGATGAACCAATGAATAATACCAACATACCAATGTTGTATTTTTATAGATCTATATCATAACATAAGTGTCATACAACCAACAACCTCTCTAGGGAAAAACCTCAAACTCCCATAACCATATCTCATGGAGACAACAACATCTAACTACACATAAGAATATGAAATACCTTTTGAATATGTAGATATATCTTGTTGGCGCAAGTTTGATCAGACCAGGGTCCTTCTCAGGTAACCGACAAAAGGTACCAAGTATTCTATAGCATTGGAATTTTGATCTCCTCCGAAGAGAAGAAGTCTCACCCAAAGCGCTACTGAGACAAATGGATAGGGAAGGGCAAGGAAAATACTTAGGAGGATTCACAGAACCTTCAAGATTCATATTGATCTTGCACAAGACATCTAGTTGTAGAACATATCTGAACTCATATGCATAAGAACTGAAACTAGTTATGTTGTGGAAAAGAATTCAAACTCAGATGCATCATGTGGAACTTATGAACCATAAAGAAGTACCGTAAAGATACATTGCATAAGGATAAACACAGAAAGAAACAACATATTTTGAAATTTTGGATCCTTCTTCATATATTATCTTCAGATCTTTCTCAATTACAATATCATAGATACGCAATAGTGCTCTGTTAGATAATCCTGACTCTGGACCCATGTCATAGATCTCTAACTCCCAAAAATGGTGTATAGATTACATTCCAGACTCAAAATCTGACTTCTCAGCAGTAGACATAAACTATTACATCGACCTAATAGCAAGGGAAGAATTGGACCGAACCCTTTTACAATCACGACTCAACAATAACCAAGAAACCAAACTCAACAACCTTTTTACAATCATGATTCAAAAACAACCAAATCCTTACAATCATATTTGTCCCTATATATAAGCTAAGTCATGTATTCTAGCTTTGGCTTGCGTGTTTTATTGTTCTGTTGCAACCACTTTTCTTTGATGTCGTTGCATTGTGCTTTTCGCAACTAGTTTCTATTGCTTATCTTTGCTCTGTTTTCTATATTCTTATGAAGATTGCGCAACTCGTACTAGGCCAAAATTGGTATTTTCATCCTTCTTGTAGGACTCCTTGTCCAAAAAGGAAGGTCCCAACAGGCTCCGACCAAAAACTTTGACTCGCCCACGAGTCAACTACTCGTCTCTTTCACAACTTCCAGGAGAAACTGTTGTTTTCCCTTGTCCTCCTTCTCCTCTTTCTCTTATTTTTCCTCTTCAAACAAAGGGCCCAAATCTGGGACCAAATCCAAGTCCCGCTTCCTCACTTCTTGAAAGCTCCCAACTTTGTCTTGCCATTTCCTGGCAAGGATTGAGGCCTCTGCCACAAACTGTTGGGTCACCTCTATGATACATCACTTGGGCTTGGATGTGACCAACGAGTTCCATTCAGAATCTATTGTTGCATTGACTTGATGCATCTACATATAAATTCTTTGAATGTCAAGCTAGAAGTCATGCAACTCCTTCTTATATATGGATTGCGCCTCAAATAGGGCGTTCATCTCATTATCTGCTTGTTTGATCTGGTAAAACTTTTGTTGTTGCTCCAGTGGATCCATCGTGGCCAAAACTTCTTCATTCAATGCCTGGATTTTGGTGCGCACATCCTCCAAGGTTTGGTTGTGTCTAGCGATGATTCCCATCCAATCATTGACTTCCCTAAAAATCTTTGTGCACTTAGTTGTGCGCTTATGTAGTGTTCCTCGAGCATTGTTGACTTCCAACACTATCTTCTCCATTTTCTCTTGCAACTTCCAAGGTTGTTGCTTTGCTTCTTACTGAGTTTTTCACAATCCTTGGAGTAGTTCAATCTAATTCTCTGAATCTCTTTCCTCACTAGCTTCAGGAAGTTGGGGTGTGACCTTCTAAATATTTGGCCACGCTTCAACAAGCCTTTCTTGGACTCTTTCCAGTCTGTAATTGACCTAGATCTTTGTGTGTTCCTCTTGTTTTCTTCATGTTTTCGAAAGGAGCGCTTCCTCCCTTATGAAATCTGTAGACCTCTCAGCATGTTGGAGCCTTTTCTCCAGTTGATCAATTGATGCTTTGATCATTCCAACCAAGTGTGTTGCTGGCCATTGTGCAAGGTCAGTGAAAGAGGGTGTTGCGTCCCTGAGTGCTCGAGTCTGCAGTGGAAATCCATTGGTCGTTGAGTGTTCTAAAGGAGTATCCACTTACTCCTCCCATATGAATGGTCCTAGCACCAAACTCAACCTCAACATTCATGGAAGAAGTGTTAGAACCCATGTTTTGTCCAGGCAGAGTTGCAACAAATCTACGCACTTATGAGGGTTTTGGAGAACCAAATCCATATGTTCCTGTATGGATGTCACGCTCTTCCTGGAGGTTGACTCCAGTTCCTTCTGAACCTCAGGTATCTCCTTCTCTTTACGTGTGTCTGATTCTAGCGTTGTGCTTCCCTGACCACCCTCAACCTTGGCAGTTGAGGGGATGTGCTGAGTACTTTGAGCTTGCGGATCCTCCATCGTTTGAGTGTCCTTTTTCAGCACAAAAGGAACAATCTATTGGTCCTGGGTGTTTCTCTGACTGTTGAGTGAGTGCAGGGGATGACAGATGAAAGGGGTTGGGGGTTCAAAAATTTACTCGGTGACACCCTAGTTCTGATATTTTTCTCCATTGGTCCAGTAATGAATGCAGCGCTCAGGATCTTGTTGACATCCTTCCCTGTCAACATGGCTTGCTATGGTAGCTGCGGGAATATCGACAACATTCTTTTCTTGCACTCCAATGGCCGTGTCTCCTCCTCTTCCTCAAAATCTGACTGTGTTGGAGCTTCCTTCTTCTGGGCCTCTGGTCCTGAGCTTGATCCTACCCCTACATCTTTACCTTTCTTCTTTAGCATATTGGCAGGAAAAATGTTGTGCATCCCTGACTTGCGTGGGTTGCATTTAACTCTCGGCCATGACCTTACTTATTTGTCAAAATCCTCATCATCTAGGTTGAATGACAACATCCTCAAATGGAAGTCTTCCCTGTTGGCATGCCTCGGCCATGCAAACGTATGGTGTCGGTTCATGTTGAAAATGATGTTCCTTATGTTGCAGTTGAGAATCTCCTATGGAATGCACAAAGTCTGCATTGCGTCGATCAAGTTGGTGTACCACTTGGAGAACGTCGTGCTATTGAAGTTCATTTTCTCTGAGTCCACCCTGGAATGCTTAGTCTCAAGTATCTTTGCAAGGCACCCCCTGTCTTTTAGCGCCAATAGTCCTCCAATGGGTGGCTTGAACCAGGGATGATTTTAAGGATGGGAATTTATTTTAAAATGTAGAAACCTTGGCGAATCTTACTGATCCTTCATATGCCAACTATAAATGTTTGGTGATATTTTTGTAAAAATATTCAAATTTCTAAGGATTTTAAATAGTTTGTATAAAATTTTGGCGATTTTTAACGTAAAATACTTTTATCCTATAGAATTTGGGCGAATCATTTTTAAAATAGGGAATTTTTTTTGGGGAAAAACCATGGAAAATTAGCCCATGAGCGAAATTTATCCCCTAAAATCATCCATGGTGGATTCCACTTTAGCATTGTGAACAACATCAATAGGTATCCATAGGTGAAGGTGCCTCCCTTCTCCTAGGCTTCCTCTCAAGCCACGAGTAGTTCCTCCAGCAGGTAACTACACCAGTTGAATACAATGCCATTGGTGCAAAAATCCGCTACCGACAATGCATCTAGTGTGCATTCTCCCTTGTAATATGACCTCATAACCTTGTTGGCTATGATGTAGTAACCAATCCTGACTATCTCTGGTAGTATGGGGTCAATTTTGGTTGTGCGCCCCCCCCTCTGAGTGTGGAACCTTTCATAGAGATTGGGCTCCCCTTTCTTCTTGCCATGCTTACTGGGACCCTGGAATATTTTCGACATGTCCTTGCCTTCAAGAGATAGTATAGTAAGTTGATGAATGTATTCAATGTGGATTGGATACTGCCTATCCAACCAGAGACTTCGGTCGTGCACGATGTTGATCAGGAATTTGGTGCACTGCACAACATCACCAGTAGTACTGAATCTAGCAAGTCTCTGAGGTTCATGATAGTTGAGTTGAATAGGTTGAAAAATTTAGGCTTTGGCATGAACTGCATGCCTCCCAACTCGTCTGGAGGGACAGTACAAAATATTTATATGTTCATCTGAGGGAACAAGACTGGTTCTATTAAGTCAAGATCAAGGAGCTTGACCTGCTCCACATTCCCCTTTGATCACCCACGACCTCAACTCGGGGGTTGCAGGGCTCATATGATACTGCGTCTTAGTACATGGCACCTCTGCTTCCTGTATCTCTTGACATTGTGGGTTCTGGATATGATCAAATTCCATGGTGAAATAGGGATTTGGTGGTCAAAACTATGGGTCTCAAGGATACACAAGCTTGCTCGCTCTTCGGAATTCGAAAATCGCTAAGTTCTTTGAAAACAATGCATTCTACAATGAGTTCACATAGCCTTATACTCAGGCTTAGATGGAAATTTCAACAATAATTGTTGTTCATCATGACCATATGGATGCAACTTGGATCTTAGTTTTCTGACGGGACGAGTTAACAGGGTAAATCCTATTGGGCAATTCTGGAATTTACTGTGCAAGTTGGACAGGGACATCGCCGATTTCAGAACTTTCCATTTGATGAATGGAAATCTCGGCGCGAATACCGACGACATATCCATGTATCATGGCTTTATGGATTAACTAAATTCAGACATGGTACCGTAACAGAAATAAAGGTTGTGACTAGACTGGGTTCGTGTGGCACATAGACTCAGATTGCGTTCGGATTCATTCTCCCTTCGACCACAAAGGGGTCCCTATCATATTAATGATTGTCATTAATGGGTTATTTTATGCTTCTAATCCTATGTTGCTAAGTAAGGAGTTATGCATCAAAAAACACTTAATTAGAAAAAGGAAATGAACTGCATGTCACGGCGTAACACTACAAACATCGACTTTATTAACTGAATTTACAAAAATTGCAAAAAATTAAAACCTAACTATTATACATGCTCCTTTGGACTAGAGCAATAGTCCTTTTTGCTTAGTTCTAAGACATATAGGTTTTCTGACGAGTGTCATTCACCCATCTTGGCTGCAACATACCATTCAGTTACACAAGTTTGACTGCTCCTGAGGGTCGAGTCTCCGCAACTATAAATGGTCCTAACCAATACATCCACAACTTGTCAAAATGATTCTGGTACTGAATATCATAGAGAATAACCTTGTCTCCTTGTGTGAATGCTTTAGTCTTAATGTGTCTGTCATGCCAAGATGTTTTCCTTGCTTTCTCAACCGAATGATGGAATTCTACTAAAAATATTGTCTCTTCGAGTTCTTGTAACTACATAAGTCTCTGCGTAAATGATTCTTCCTCCAACATATGGGTGATATGTGCAATGTACAAACTTGGAGTGATGAATTATGTAGGCACCACAGCCTCTTTCCCATAAACTAGATGAAATGGTGTGTACCTATGGAGTTTCTTTGTGGTTGTCCTGTAATCCCATAGTACTGTTGGAACTCTGTCATCCCAATCTTCCCGATTAGCACAAAATACCTTTGTTAACCCTCTCTCCAGAGTCTTGTTGAATGCTTCTACTATTCCATTGGCTTGCAGGTGGTAGGGGTTTCTTTTGTGATGTTGTATCAAGAAATCTGTTGTAATATTTTCTATAGTTCTACTAATAAAATGATCTCCCTCATCACTAGTTAGGCTCCTAGGAAATCCAAATCGAGTGATAATATTATCAAAAATGAACCTAACAGAAGTATCTGTCGAGTAGTCCTAAACAAATGCTACCTCAACCCAACGTGTAAGGTAGTCGGTTGCGGTAATAATGTATCTATCCTTTGAATGCTTACCTGTGGGGTTGATTGGTCCAATGAAGTCAACTTCCCACTTCTCAAATGTCTGTATAGCTCGAACTAGTTGAAGTGGTAATTCATATCTTCATGATGGGTTACCCAATCTTTGACAAACATCACATGATCTAGCATATACCTTTGCATCCTTGAAGAGAGTTTCCCACCATAGTCCAACTTGGAGGAATTTATGCGTAGTAGCCTTTCCTACTACATGACCTCCCGCAACTTCGTTGTGGAACTCCCACAGTATATCCTTCCTTTCATGATCCAAGACACATCTTATGAGGATATTCTCTAGTCCCAATTTATACAATTGTTCTGCAATCAATTGATAATCCATTTCTCTAACAACCATATGGCATTTTTGGGTTGTGGAATATGTTTTTGGGCAGGTTCTTGTACTTAAGAAGAGTATTATGTCCTCCAGGTACTCTGGTATGGCCTCAACCCATAACAAATCTGCATCTGGGAGCTAGTCGTTAATTGCTCTGCCACTTTCCCCTGACTCTAATATAAATAGGTGATCAAGTCCTATGTTTCATCTTACAGGCTTAATAATTACTTCAAAAGAGAATTCCTGAAATAGTAGCAACCATCTACAAATTCTCCCTTCCAACACAGGTTTGTTAACTAGATATGTCAATGGAGAATGATCAGTAAAAAACTTAAAATGAGAGCCTAACAAATAATGTCTAAATTTCTGCAAAGCATAAATCATGGACAAACCCTCCCTTTCTGTTGTTGTGTAGTTTTTCTCATATTGTGACAACTTCCTGCTCGCATAATAGATAGGATGATCCATGGCTCCATATCCAGGTTGCGCTAAGATATCTCCTAAGGAAATACTTGAAGCATCTATGTGGACGTGAAATTCATTTTCCCAGTTTGGGAATATCATAATCGGTGTTGTGTTGACCTTCTCCTTTAGGTTATTGAATACTTTATCACATTCTAGGGTCCATTGGAACATTTCATCCTTTTTCAATAAATTTTCCAAAGGTGAAGTAATTTTTTCATATCTTATGATGAACCTGCAATAGTACCCTGTGTGTCCCAGTGTGGAACACAACTTCTTATCACTCGTAGGTGGTGGCATATTCACAATAACTGTGACTTTGGCTGGGTCTACCAGTACTCCCTCTTGGCATACTATGTGGCCCAACAAATTTCCATGTGGTACAAAGAAGATACACTTTATGAGATTCAATGATATATGCAATTCTCTACATTTGTCAAACATCAGACATAACAACGCTACATGTTCCTTGAGAAGACTGTATATCATCCAATCATCCATATAGACTTCTGTAAACTTGTGACTAAACTCTCTAAAATTTGCTATTACAATCCTGGATAAAACTACATGGGTGTTCTTTAAGCCAAATAGCATCACATTGTATGCGAAAGACCCCCATTATGTTATGAATATGGTCTTATTTTTGTCCTCTTCAGCAATCCTTACTTGGTGGTACCCTGAAAATCCATTTGTGAATGAGTACGCTTATTTCCCCACAACCTATTCTAGCACTTCATCAATAAAAGGTGTTGGGAAAGGGTCATGCACATTAGCAAATTTAAGGCTTCTATAGTCTACACAGGACCTAATATCCTTTGTGCCTTTATTACTTTGGATGACTATTGGGCTGACCCATTCTGCTTCTTTTACTTCAAAGATAAGTCCAGCTTCCAACATCTTGTCTATCTCCTTATTAACCTTCTCTTTTACCATAGGGTTAAGGAGGTATGGTCTATGCCTCACAAGCTTTGATCCTGGTGTTTTAATTCGATTTCCATTTCTCCCATAACTCCTTTGATCCCCTTTAACTCTAAAAAGGTCTTTGGGTATAAATCCTCATATTCCTGCAACAAACTCTGTATTTCTTGACTAGTTTTCTCATCCCAATAATCTCCCACCATATATAACTTAGTTTTCTTTATGGTCCATATATTGAATTTACGCTAATTTAATGGATGATTATAGATACTATCAGTCTGACTGTGTATGATGTTCTAGATTTCTTTGTTCCTTTCTATCTCTTTAATAGCTAGGTTTCTCAATTTCTATAAATCATTTGGGCTTTTTGAATCCTTGCTAATATTATAACATTCTATAGGCTTATTGTTTGAGGTTAGGTGAACATTAGTCTGAAGTTCTCGGTTATGTATTGCACATACCACTAGTTTTGATTTCTCATCACTATTATTTGTAAAAAGAAATTCTTTAATTCTCTGCAGGACTTCTTCAAGCTCAGGGTACTTACTTGTAAACGAGAAGTCCTTGAAAAAGTGATCTGCCAACATTTGCCAGTCATTGCTTTGTCTTTTGGTTTCTTCATGTATGAACCAATCTTTTGATATTGGACCTAGTGAATGGGGAAATACCTGAACCTAGAAGCAAGGTGGTATTTCCGCAACTTGCCACTATGTCATGCATTGTTCAATATGTGCTCTAGGATCAGTTTCTTCGTTGAAAAATTGTGCAGCTTGGAAATATGTCTGTGTCTTTGATTCCAGTTGCTCCTTATTCAAAAACCTATACTTGATAGCTTTTTTCACATCGTCCCAATTTTTTAGTAAGGTTTTATGATTGGCCCACCATCTGGCAGGGGTGTCCTGGAGGGATAAATCTACTAGTGAGATCCTTTGATCCTCTACTACCTTTTCTTCCATGCTGAGTAGAAAAATGTCAAGTCCTGAGGTACCATCATATATTGGGTGTTCTTTGACCTCGGTCCCAACCCATCTAGTTTCTCTGACAGTTGCGCATCTCCTTGAGAATTTTTCGTATGAGCCTTGCTGCCAACTATCAAATGCCAATTCTGAATCTTCACCCACTGAATGTATACTCCTCCAAATTATCAATCCATCAGTAGTAGGATTTATATAATCGTCTCTTGTTCCAGTTGTTACAATGTACAACTAATCCAAGTCTTCTCCCTCCATATTATTGTATGTTGGCTCCATATATCTGGGGCCTACATACGTATCCAAGGGATGAACTACATTGATTCTATCTGCTTCAAATGTCATGGTTTCTTTCTTTAAGTCAATCACTGCATAGTTGTCATAGGCCTAATCAATTCCAAGTAGCGCAGGGTAAGGGTCCTTATCCCCCATGATCTCAATCACCTCAAAGTCATCTATTGTCTTCACTCCTGGAACATCTATTTCCACATTCTCTAGTCTTCCTATTGGGAAAATGCAATATTGGTTGGCCATCCTTAGCTGGATTGGGGAATATGTCAACTAGGGTTTTCCTAAGGCTTCCCAAGTCTTTTTAGGCAGAATGTTCACATCAGATCCTAGATCCAACATGACATCCTTAATCTCAAATTCGTCTAGCTGAGCTACTAGTTTGAACTCCTTTCTAGTTCGTACTTTCCTTCTTTGCACCCTCTGAGTACTCTTCTCAAGAAGGTTGGTCCTTATTCCTTATTATGTGGGTTCTTCATTCCCTAAAACTAGGTATAACACATTGTGAAACTTCTCTATTAATTGGTCATTCCAGAGAATATCTGAGAATAATCAAAACCAAAGGTCGACTACATTTTTAGGTTGCTTAATTTGTCTCGGTGTGACTACATGGTTTCTGGGTGCAGGGAGTGAAGCAGGGGCTTGCGTATTCTTATGGTAAACAATAGGTTGTGGGGGTTTCTCTTGCATCTTAGGGCTAGGGATATTCTAAAATACTTCTATGGCATTTTTAAAGAACAACTTATGTTTTAGAGGGTCATACCTATCTTCTTTAGGTATTGCTTTCTATATCTGAGGTAGACTATCTACATCAGCTCCTATCTTTTCTCCTCCTCGAGAAACGATATTGAGGTTGGGTAATTTTCCTTTACTAACTCTCTTCATTTATGAACTAGTGAGTTTAGTTCCTCATTAACGTACATGATCTTCCCATTTTTCAATTAGTTATGGGCAGTCCTTAGTTGCGTGCCCATTGGTTCTACAGCGAGAGAACCATGGTCGCCTTAGATGAGGATAGTCTCTAGCCATATGGCATTTCTCATCACAATTATAACATTTTCTTAGCCCTCTTCCCCTAGTTCTTCCTCCTCTAAAGTCTCCTCTGGCTCCACCTTCTCAACCTCTTGCTGGTCCTTGAGGGTTTTCATTCACCCTAAATGTTGTTCGGTCAAACCTGTATGCAAGTGCATCCAATGCTCTACATTGATTGGTAGTATGTGTGGTAGATGCGCAAAACTCATAGTGTACTATATTCAGTACTATCGAATATTTTTTTGTAATGGGGCACTGTCTCAGCCCATGCCCATGGATTCGGTAGATCTCACAATACTCAATTGTTGGTGTTTCTTGGCTCCCAAGAAAAGCATGATATGTGGTGGGGTTATGGAATGGTAATTTCGTAGACACTTGCGCAACTCCTCTCGTGGTTCCTGGTGCAGGTCCCATCGGATTATGAGGAGGTCTCATTCCCCTCATTCAAGAACATTCGTTCACCAAATGTCCTTTTGTATAAATTTCGGTTCACCATACCTGCGGTCATCCTCGTCTAGGTATTGTTAGTTCTTAAATATTTTTAGTAAGCGTTGATATTTTCCCTTGTAGATGCACCAAATTCGCATTTGATGGGGGTCTGTTCACTCTCAGGCTCCCAGGATATCTCACCATGGCTTCAATCTTCATCGATTATTACAAGGCATCTGTCAAAGTGGCTATCCGTTGTTGCGTTAGCAAAATCTAATTCAGAGGAAACAATATCTGAATGTTCCATTTTCTTTAATGTTCCTCGTGGATTGGATGTGCTAACCTACCTATAGCATATTTAAACTTTTGGTTGTATTCCCAAGCTAGTTCACCTTCCCTTTGTTGGATCTCGTGCAACTCAAACAGAGCCTGTTGTTCTGACTGAGGTAGCTTAAACTTCTCTATGAACCTTGTTCATACCTAGCTAACTGTGAATGCTTGACCTTGCATTCCTGGCACTCTTGGCTTAATAATATTCATGTACCACTTGAGAGCACAACCTCTCAAGGTAGTCTGGAACTCAACCAACTTATTCACATCCATAGTCCCTCTAGATCTCCATATTGCTTTCCACAAGAACTAGTGTTGCTCCACCTCTTCATATCCCTTACCCCAGAATTTTGGGTATCGAGCAATAGAACCTCATGCGTGACCAACCATTGTTGATATTGGTGCTCTTATCAAAATGAATCCTAACGGTCTTATTTGCGATCTACCAGAGGATCTGAATATCCTCCCTATACTCACACTTCCTAGATGTGAATGACTAACTAATTGTACTAGAAAAAAATTAGCATAAAAGGGTAGTATCGAACTTACCACTTTTATAGAAGACACTTGGGGTATGGGCGATTCAGTGCTGGCACCACTGGCTTCGGGGCAGTTTTCTTTGATCTGGGGGATCTCATTTTCTTCCTCTGGAACAGTCTCTTCAGTCGAATTCTTGATATTTCCTGTCATCGGGGTTGAATATTCTCTTTCCTCTTCAAGATCCATGCTAGCTTCCTCCTCTCTTTATTCTACACCTTCTCCTTCTTGTCCACCCTCCGGTGGACTTCTTTCTCTCTGCACTTCTCAAACTATCTTGCTTCTTTCTTGATCTTGTCGCACCACCGCTTCTCAACTATGGTGGCTCTTTTCAAGGCTTGTTCATCTCTTGAGTCCATTTCTTGTTGTTTCCCCCAATTATCAAAGAAACCTTCCCCTCTCTTGGGCCATGACTCTACCCTAACCTTTCCCTACCCCAAGAAAGGATGTTTACGCTACCATCATAGTTGGGGACATAGTGAGCATCCCCTCTTCCATCAAGAAAAATTTAATCCATAGGGGGATTTCTCTCAACAGTCTTCCCCTTGCTTATTTCTTGAAATATGCCTCTGCTCGTGAAAAATATTGGTGATTCTCATCTACAAACACAATAATGTATCCTTCTAATGTGGTATTGGCCCAAAAATCAATCTCTTGTGTGAATGGACGATCCAACCGATGAAGTGCTAAAATATTTTCTATGTCCCAAGTATAGGTCCTATTGACTCATTCTTGGAACTCTAGAGCTTCTTGGAGCCTATTTATCCAGTGGAAAATTTCTTCTGGGAACTTAACCCAGAATATATCGTATTGGTCGCTTGATCTTTCTGAGTAAAAGACTACCTCACGGGTATCTTCCACAATTTTTTTTCTCATCTCCACTTCTTTCCATATGAAGGAGTCACAGTTTATTTCCCACCATTGGTCAATATTATATCTGTGAATCCATGGAAGCATCCTCCCTACAGGTTCCCTTTTAATGTAGGTCTCAGCAATGGAACCATTGTGTTGGCGCAAGTTTGATCAGACCAGGGTCCTTCTCAAGTTACCAACAAAAGGTACTGATTATTCTAGAGAGCTGGCATTTTCATCTCCTTCGAAGAGAAGAAGTCTCACCCGAGGTGCTGCTGAGACAAATGGATAGGGAAGGGCAAGGAAAATACTTAGGAGGATTCACAGAACCTGTAAGATTCACCCTGATCTTGCGCAAGATATCTAGCTACAAAACAGATATGAACTCATATGCATAATAAATGAAACTACTTATGTTGCAAAAAATCATCCAAACACAGATGCACCATGTGGAACTTATGAACCATAAAGAGGTATTGTAAATATACATTGCATAAGGATAAACACATAAATACACAACATATTTTTAAATTTTGGATCCTTCTTCATATATTATCTTCAGATCTTTCTCGATTACAATCTCAGAGATACGTAGTAGTGCTCTATTATAGACTCCTGGCTCTGGACCCATGTCATAGATCTCTAACTCCCAAAAATTGTGTACATATTACATTCCAAACTCAAAATATGACTTCTCAGCAGTAGACAACAACTATTACATCAACCTAACAACAAGGGAAGAATTGGACCGAACCCTTTTACAATCACGACTCAACAATAACCAACCAGCCAAAATCAACAACCTTTTTACAATCATGATTCAACAACAACCAACCCTTTACAATCATACTCATCCCTATATATAATCTAAGTCATGTCTTATGTCTTTGGCTTGCGCGCTTTCTTGTTCTGTTGCAACCGCTTTTCCTTTTTTGTTGTTGCACTGTCCTTTTCGCAATTGATTTATGCTGCTTCTCCTTGATTTGTTTTTCGTCTTCTTATGAATCTTGCACAACTCGTACTAGGCCAAAACTAGGACTCTCATCCTTCATGCGTGACTCCTTATCCAAAAACAAAGGGCCCAACAGATCTATTGTACCTGATCACTATAGACCTTCATGGGAGCTTTCTTTTAGAATATAAGAATCTAGCACCTTCAATAACTCAAGATTTCATGGATTTTTCTAAATGTACGCTCCCTATTCTCCTTCATCCTGCGTACGTACAAACCCTTCTCCACTATAGCCCACGTACACCTCAAAAACTATGGTTTTTCAATATTTATGCAATTCTGAAAATTTCGTCGTCAACCCTTCTTGTAACCTCAGACTTGTGTAACTTCATATGTATCAATAATTACTTGAAATAAACCTTACACAATAATAGATATTCAATGTTCTCAAAAGTTTCTAATATGAGAGCCTTGATCTCTTATTTATACTTCCATGTAGCTTCCGCAAGGGGTTACCTTCTAACCAACTTAACCCAACTTCCTTCTTTTAGGGCTAACCCACTTCTAACCACTTGTCCACTTATAACCACTTTATCCATAAATAATAAACTCTCCACTTCTAGTTGCAACTAATTTATTTTTAATTATTTTATTATTGAAACAACTTAACCCATGATTAACTCCTAGTTTCACCCACTTTGACTAGTCAACTTCTTCTAGGAGTTTCTAGAATAATTTGACTTCTTTGACCTTCTCGGGGCTTCTAGATAACTCATAAGGGTTCTCCAACTTCATAAGGCCATAAATCTCTAACTGTGAGGAGTTATGTGGCGTTCCACTTATCACTGGAAATGGCATGACATGTACTATCCATTTGGAATAGTATTACCTACAAATACGCTAATCTTCATACATTTATACCTTAAACAATCTTGAGTCCCTTAACCATATTGTTGGGGCTACTAGAATTTGCTACCAGACTTGCTTCAAGGGTTGACATCAATTAAAACCAACCCAATTAATCAACAATCTCCCCCTTTGGCATCGATGGCAACACTCTGATGAAACACTGAAGTCATATCACCCATGCTCCCCCTATTACCAATTCTCCCCCTAGAAACATGGTGTTCTCTCTCTCCAATAATCTAATTCACTATCCATGCAAATGACGAATATCTCCCCCTTTGAAATCAATGGAAAAGGTAACTTCTCGTCGGGGCTGCTCCACCTAACTATATTGTCCTTGGGGATTCTCCCCCTGATTGAATTCTTCCTTAAACTACTCCCCCAAAATGAACTATCCTATTTTTGGTGATTCCTCATGTAAATCTAATACATATAAGAATAAAATTTAAAATTGATTGTGAAGCAAAAACTATGCCAATTTTTTGATGAAGATACTCAAAGGCTTCCCTTGGAAGCAATTTGCAATCTTCCATTCCAAAGCTCTTTAGCATTTCTCTGATATACTTGGTTTGAGAAATGAAAATTCCTTGGTTTCTTTTCCATATCTGAAGACCCGGAAAGAAGGATAGTTCTCCAAGTAATGATATTTCAAATTCATTTTGCATATCCTTTGCAAATTTCTAGCTCAACATGTCATCATCACTTCCAAAAATAATATCATCAACATAAAATTCAATTAATAAAACACTATATTGAGTTACCTTGATGTAGAGGTTATTTTATGCATTTCTTTTCATGAACCCTTACTGCTATAAATATTTGTATAGTCTGGAGTACCATGCTCTGAGGGCCTGTTTGAGATCATAGAAGGCCTTCTTAAACCTACAAATGTAATTTTCATTCTCTCGCAACTTAAATCCTTCAGGTTTCTCAATGTAGACTTCTTCTTCTAATTCACCATTTAGAAAGGCCAATTTCACATCCATATGATACTCTTTAATATTCTTGTATTATGCATAAGATAGGATCAATATGATTTCTTTCATTATGGAAACTGGATAAATTGTTTCTTCAAATTCAATACCTTCAACCTAAGCATATCCTTTACATACCGATCTATCTTTGTTCCTGGTAACCTGTCCATCTTCATTCAATTTGTTTTTGAAGAACCACTTTATGTCGATCACGTTCTTGTACCTTGGCCTTGGAACCAATTCCCAAGTGTCATTCTTCTCTATCTAATCCAACTCTTCATCCATGGATTTTATCCATAATTATTCCTTGTTGGCTTCTTCAAAGCTTCTTGGCTCAAACGAGGATAAGAGTGCTAGGTGTAGTTGTTCTGGTGAATCAATTCTTCTTCTAGTCTCAACTCCTACATTTTTGTTCCCAATAATCTGATTTGATGGATGATTCTTCTATATTTTTTTTCTAGGTGTATTTACAGGTACTTGAAGATCCTGTTGTTCTTTCTCTTCTAATTCTAACTTATCTTCTTCATCTTCCCCTTCCGCTATTTCTTATTCCTTTGCTTCTTCTTCTTGAACCTATTCCATTGACTCCTTTTCTTATTTATTTTTTTTTCCCACTTGTCTCATCAACCATAACATTGATGTTTTCCACAAATGTTTTGAGCCTTATATTGAAACATTTGTATGTTTTTCTCATGCTCGAATACCCAATAAGTATGCCTTTCGCCACACGAGAATCAAACTTTCCCATTTTTCCATCTTCTCTTTTGATGTAGCATTTTCTTCCAAAAACTCTAAAGTGCTTCACATTCGCTGGTATTCCTTTCCATAGCTCGTAGGGAGTTTTATCACTATTTTTTATGAGCATTAATTTGTTTTGAATGTGAACTTTTGTATGCACTGCATGTGCCCAACAAACATCTGTCAACTTGGAATCCATTAACATTATTCAAGCCATTTCATGCACTGTCCTATTCTTCCTTTCGACAAATCCATTTTGTTGAGGTATCCTGACAATGGAGAATTGCCTTTCTATTCCATGCTTGCTACAAAAATCCATAAATTCCTTTGAAGTAAACTCTCCTCCATTATTGGATCTCAAACATTTTATTTTTTAATCCATTTCATTTTCAACCATTTCCTTGTATATATTTTATTTCTCGAATGCTTCTAAATTCTTCCTGAGAAAACAAACTGCATTAATCCTTGTATAATCATCAAACAATAACATAAAATATTTATCACCTTTTAAAACCTTTGTTCTAGTTGGTGCAACTAGATCAGTTTGCAGAATTTCCAACAGTCTTGTTGTGGAGTATTCCTTTCATATGAACTTGGTATTTGTTTGCTTTCCTTGTTGACAATGATTGCATAATGTGTTGTTTGGATTTGTGATCTAAGGAATTTCTCTGACTTCTTCCTTTTTTATGAATTTTACAAGGTTATCAAATTTTATGTGACTCATTCTGCTATTCCATAGCCAAATTTCATCTTCCTTTCCTAGAAAACACTTTTCATTTCCAATTTCACTTGATACATATATATTGCTTGAAGTTCTTACAGTTGTTGCAACCAATCTACATGAACCTACTTTTCTTATCTCACACTTCTATGAATCAAACACAATTTCGTGACCTTGGTCACACATTTGAATTTCACTTACAAAATTATGTTTCATATCTTTCACTAGTACAACATTTTCTACCTTGGTATCCTTTTTTCCAATTCTGATTGCGCCTCTTATAATGATTCTATTTGAGTCATCATTTCCGAAGGAGACTGGTCCGTATCTTTCCTTTCTCAAGGTTAGAAACCTATCCTCATCACCTATCATGTGCGTTGACTAGCCATTGTTGACATACCAACCATGTTTATTGTGTTTAGTTTGTAGATCAACTGTGTATTCTTCATTGTTATACTAATTCTTCTTTCTTATCCATATTCTCTATTGAGGTTCTTGTCTATGACTATTGTTATTATATTATGATTCTCTAGGAGGGACTGTCATTCTACACTATTTGGTTATGTATCCAAAGTTTTTTCACTTGTATCATTCCACTTCAGTGATCAAGGACTCAAACCTATTGTAGCTTCTTCTTTGTGTTTCACAAGGCCTTCTTAGATAACCATTTTGAGCATGAATTTCATAATTGTCTATGTTTGAGGGAGTTGAAGATATTCTGACAAGAGTTATTCTTCTGAATCCTTCTTCTTCTTGAGGCCTGCTTGTTTTTTAATGTTGTTGATTCTAAAATATGAATCTTCTGGTTGAGGAGTGTCCATGTGATCTTCCTTGTGAAACTTCTTGTCTCCTATGACTATCTATGCATAGCTTCTTGGATGTGTTTCTTGATCTGTTGCTTTGGAGCTTGATCCCTTTTTTGTCTGATTGTATCCACGTCTGAACTTGTCTGATTGTCTCCTACAAATTTTCTGATGATTTGGTTCTTCTTCATCGGAGTCTTTTACTTCCATGAATAGAACCCTTTCTGTCTCACTTCCACTATCTTCATCTCCGTCTGATGATGTTCTATCTTCTTTTGTGAAAAAGGTTTTTCTTGAAGAATTTATTTTTGGTTTTATTTCCTTTGTACATTTTTTTCTATTTGAATCATCTTATTCATTTATTTTCTTTTTCTTATGGGTACATTTGTTAGCAAAATGACCAATACCATCACAATTGAAACAAATCAATGGAAACTTACCTTTATATTTGCCATCAGTTCCCTTCTTCATTCTTTTGACGAAGTTGGCTAGTTCTTCATCATCTTCTAAGATGTCGTTGTTGTTATCTGACTTTTCCTTTATCTTTCCCTTTTTCTTTCCCTTTTTCTTTAACTTCTTGGAAGCTTTCAATGTTTCTTATTTTGTAACTGGATTCACATGTTTGGTTCTCATTTCATAGGCTATGAAAATTCCATGTTGTTCATCCATTCTTATTAAATCCATATTTTTTCTTTCTTCTAGTGTTGAGATCTTAGGATCAAATCTCATTAGAAGAGCTCTTAATACCTTTTGAAATTATAGATTCATCAAATTATTCTCCCAATAATATGATTTCATTCATTGTTTCATCAACTCGTAAGAAGTAAGATGCAATATTCTCATCTTCCTTCATCTTCAACTGTTCAAATTGACCTCTCTAAGTTTGAAGCTTTACTACCTTGAATTTTTCATCTCCTTCATAAACATTCTGAAGTTTGTCCCAAATTTCCTTTGCAGAACTGCAATGCATAACTTTGACATATATTGAATGAACCAGACCATTAATGAGTGCATTTTTGTATTTTGAATTATTTAGATTGAGTTTCCTTCCATTTTCATTTGTTGGAGGAACGACTAGTTCTTTATATCCATCCAAAACTGATTTCCAACCTCAAATCCCTGTGCTTGTACATATGTTTTCATCATTTTCTCTAGAATGCATAGTTCGGTCCATCAAACTATTCTATTCCATTTTTATACATATTGTTTCTCTCCATGATCTACATTTCAGTGGTTAAACTGATTTCTGAAGGAACTATTTTGATACCAATTTTTGGATTACTGATAGGGGGGTGAATCAATAATATAGCTTTTAAATCCTTTTTAACTATATTATATAAGTGTTTTTTATATTTATGATCATTTTACCATAACCATTCAACAAGTGCAGAATAAAGAAACAATGAAAAATGAGCAATCATACACATACCCAGTACACTATTATTTTTACGTGGAAACCCAATGTAAGAGAAAACCACATAATCACTTTTCTTATATGTCTTTAAGAATTACATTTGTTGGAGGCACCAAATTATTTTGTTTTCCATCTGCAACTGGAAGGATCCTCCAACCCCCTAGTTTCTTAGGCTCCAAACTAAAGGAATCTCCAACTCCTTAATTCTCTGGCTCCAATCAGAAGGAGGCTACAACCCCCTGGGTTCTCCTGTTGCAAACGAAAGGTGCATACAACCACCTATCCCTGCCTCATCCTACCACCATAAACACAAGTGTCAAATAGATGATCAAACCATTGCCACACTATCACTATGAGGCATACTGCTATAAATCTGCGCCACCCTATGTCAACAACCTGTAACCAATATGGATTATGTGCCATGAACTTGTAACCAACTTGTACCTGTACTCAGCCTGTACCAATAAAACCTATATGTACGCTACATGTTTATGTTGTAGCTCATGTATGTACACGCCCTTTCTATATTGTATCATGTGTATGTACGTGGCCTTTATATAATATAGCCTACGTACAACTTATAAGAGCTAAGGTTTTTACCTTTTTGAAATTCTGACACTTTTTTTACTCTCTCACATCAACCTAAAACCTATCACTCTGTCTAACCTATAGTTGTTCCCTATGCATACATATTCATACATATCCTTTACACCAAACACATATATGTCTCTCTAGTCATGTGCCATACATGTGTATACAATCATGATCAAGTGTAATAACCTTCACATTGACTAGACATCAAAACCTTATTGATATGTAGCCTCACACCACACAAAAAACTTCACAACCACTTCACAACCAAAACCCTCAACCATGTACCAAGAAATACAAAATATGTCAAAACACTTGAACCAACAAGATGAAGCAATGAATAATACCAACATATCAGTGTTGTATTTCTATAGATCTATCTCATACCACAAGTGCCATACAACCAACAACCTCTCTAGGGAAAAACCTCAAACTCTCATAACCATATCTCATGGAGACAAAAACATCCAAATACACATAAGAATATGACATACATTTTGAATATGTAGATAGATATGTTGTACCTAATCATTGTGGACCTTCTTGGGAGCTTTCTTTTAGACTCTGAGAATATGGCACCTTCTATAACTCATGCTTTCATGAATTTTCCTAACTACACATGCCCTATTCTCCTATAGCCCATGTACATATGCGCCCTTCTCCACTACAACCCATGTACACCTAAAAAACTAGGGTTTTTTCAGTATTTCTACAATTCCAAAACTTTTGTTTCCAACCCTTTTTGCTACGTCAAACTTGCGTAACTTCATATGTATCAATGATTACCTGCAATAAACCTTATGCAGTAATAGATATTTAATGTGCTCAATAGGTGATAATAGGAGATCCTTTCTCTCTTATTTATACTTCCATGTAGCTTCCTCAATTGGTTACCCTCTAACCAACTTAACCCAACTTCCTTCTTTTAGGGATAATCCACTTATAACCACTTTTCCACTTATAACCACTTTATCCACCAATAGTAAACTATCCTTGATGTCGATGCCCTTCCTACACAACCCGCAGGTCGGAAGGTCCTCGTCAACTTACAGGATCTTCTCTTCTCTACTGACCTGAAGAACTCTAAGGCTCTTCTATTTCCGTATCGGGAAATCTACACCAACAAAAAATCTTCTTGAGATCCCCTCTTCACATTCGGGGGATCAGACTTCGCGGTTTTGCAAGGTCAGTGGTTGAACATTGTACTCTTAGATCACCGAGACCCCACAACCAGTCAATGCTGACCTTTTCCTATCGGGGTTTTCTCTATCGCGAATTCATCACTCGCAATGTCAGACCACTCCTATCCTCGACTCCTGATTCCCGATACGCCGAAACTCCGACGCATGCGTGGGTTGACTATTCAACGCCTCCACTCCATCGAAATTTCGGAGTTCGCAATATCGTGAATCCTGATGCGATATTTTCGGCACTTCACCCTGTGAAATTTTGAAACTCGTGCCACTTGTCCTCTTATGGATGCCCCTATGGCCCCACACAAACCTTTGGCTATCGGGTTATCGCGTTTCACGATTTCGCGATGCCTGTTGCAGTGTTTACGGGACTTTCACCCACGAAACCTGTTGGCAGCCAATTCACATTTTTTTCGTGGTCTTATAAGCTGCCTACACCTATGTTTTGCAAACATCAAATTTTCGTCGTAAAGTTCAAATAAATGACATTTTCATTTTTGTGACATTTGCACATTTGCCTTAGTTTTGTTTTCATGACTGTAAGCATGAAAACTTCATCTTTCGAAGTCACATTGAAATTATTATCTGAACTGTCATTATCTCTTTTGTCGATATTCCTATTGCGCTTACCTTTTATTTATCATTATACAACTGGCAAGATCCTTTGATCGGTATTCATGCTTCTATTGATTGTGTATTTTGGTTTCATTGAGTTTGTAAGGCATTAGCATTTGAATTTGCACTTTATTTGACCTACTTGACCTTTGGTTTCATGAAAATACATAGGTGCTATGGTTAAATCTTTCATATATATCTTTTAATATGATACCTATGTTTGTGTTTTCATAGCTATTGGCTTGTTGATTATATGAATACCCATTAGCACATTGGTTAAACTATTGATTATATGAGCTGATACATTGACGCATAGTTGATTTTGGTTTTGATTTATGTGTCGGGTGTTTAAAACTATGGCATAACGTTTGCGCACGTTGGTTTATACATTTGATTTCATTAGTTGGGAAAATGACTTGACTTTTGAACTACTATAATGGGTTGAACAGCTATGAAAGCCGACGGTTGTACCTTGGCAATAATTATTTTGCATGGCAGAGATAAACTCCACCACCTTCGCACGCTGGCATTTATGCCTATCCCTTATTCCAGTTCACCTCTGTTAGCTCGAGAAACCTTTGTGCACTCTGCTCCTGTGTGTGTTATGACCAAAACCCTAGACTTACCATGTGCTCGGCTCCATGGAACGCGTCGTGTGAATCGAGCAAAACGACAACCAAGCCCTGTTAATGTTTGACAATGCCCGCAAAGAGTTGGAGGATAACAGATGGCTTACCTTCGTGCAATGATTTGAGGGTTTTAATCTAGCTATAGCACGACAGTTTGCCATGACTTTCGATGGCTGTAGAGCCAAGGTGGGCGACATACAGTTGGAAATCAATGAGGAATTTATCAGTTCTGCTACAGGGTTACTTGCCACAGGCCAGCGTTGGTTCAAAAATTTTAAGGTCGAGGAGGTGCCATGGACACTGTTGTTCCTCTCGTGCAAAGTCACCTCTTGTGACGGAGGTATGCCCATATCTGCATTTAAGTCACGATGGCACGATACTTTGATGGTAGTCAAACAGTTTGTGACCTATGAAGGTCGATACGGACTCATTTTTCTCTACCACCTGTGTTTACTAATGAATTTTATGGGATACTCGTTGAATATGCCCTTTTACTTTCAGCGCAGCCTATATAAAATGTCGAAAAGGTTTAAAAGGTAGAAGGCTGACAGCAGGTTGTTCCATTATGGGCTTATCAAACTTATCATCGTTTACCACTTGAGTTCGCACGATGATAGCTGGAGATCTTTCATCGCTCGTAATGGTTTCGATGACACAGACCCTGTCCAGGTTGACAAGACTGTGGTAATAGAAACCAAGGCCGAGCCACCTGTGCCCTTCCATATCCTATTGCCCTCTCTTGAACCCTCGGCCGAACCTAAGGTTGACTTACCCGACGCCATAACTGAGAAGTTTGAAACTATAAAGAAAACCGTGAGCAAAAAGCCCAAGGCAAAACCTACTTCTAATTCCAAGGGTAAAAAGAACACTCAGCTTATTTCAAGGATGGCCAGGAACAAACTGAAACCCTCTGCTGAGTCAAAGCCTATAATCCTTAGTGAGGATTCTGATTCTGACGTTGAATGTTTCTTATCCAGCGAGTACCCTTACTCGCAGGGTTTATGCCCTGAACCACCTTATGATTTTGTGACAAATCTTCCCCCCTGCCTGAAAGATAATCCTAGCTACCCTGGTATTAAATTGCCTAACGAAACCCTCAGCCATATGTCCAAACCATCGCCTGCCCTTACAAAACCCGAAAATTCTCCCTGTGACCAATGTGATTTATGCTTGGAACGATACTACATTGATGTTCCCCTACTCCAATCGAAAATTCAATCACTGGAAGATCAAATTGCAGTGTTGACCAATCAAAGAGACAAGCTCCAAGCAACTGATAAAAAGAAGAAGACAATAGGCTCTATCCTTTTGAAGAATGTTGAATCGGCCACAGCCGTTATCAACTCCAAATTGGCATGATCAAGCCGTCTCGTCGTTGTACAGGTATGATTTTGATATCGTTTTAGTTTTGTGAATGACCATGAGTAATATGGTGATTGGAATTTGGTTCTCGAATAGCTCTGTTTATATTTCGAAATGGCTTTGTAACTATGTTTTCATCCTGTATACATTTCGCTTTGCTAAAAATAAATGAAATTTCATTTTGGATATATGATTTGATCATCCCCAGTTTAGACACCAATAGATTTAATTTGGATTTGATTGGTTTTAGTTTGGATTTGATTTGATTGTTTGATGGTTTGCTTTCGACTGGATTGGTTTGTATCCGATTTGAAAAGGAAGTTTTTCATACTCAAATTAGAACATGATGATGTTTGGATTTGATTTCGTTATGGTTTGTATGTTGTTATTGGGAAACAATTTCAATGAGGTCGGTTGTTATATACACTGTGTTATATATTTTTCAAAGATGTAATACAACCCTGATCGTTTCCAATTTGAGAATAACAACTATGTTTTCACGGAAATAATGCTATCATTTAAGACTGTGGAAATAATATTCACGCCCGAATCGTGGAATGATTTTGAGTCATAACAACTATGTGAAAGCCTTAGCTGTTTGATTCGCTCTTATTCTGAGTTGGCAAGATTGTTCTATGAGTTGAATTCAGATTATAATTGATGCTCTGTTCAATTTTAAATTTGTAAAACGAATTGGTCAAACTCGGTTATAATTCGTTTGATTGGGACGACTTTTGTCAATCGATCTTGTTTACCCACTGTGCAATAACAAACGATCGGATATCTATTACGAACTCTGTTACTAATTGATTGATCCTGTTACGATTTCGTTTACAGTTATGAGTCAATTATGATTTAATTCGTTCTCGGCCTGGACCGTTTGTTATACAATTATGTTGATTTGGAAATGATCTTGTTGGAATCGATCATGTCTCTTGTCTAAGAGGCAGCGTAACAATTGCCTGCGATTTGTTTGATTATATCGATTTCAATTGATATCAAAACGATTTCACAACTGTTGATTATTATTCTATTAACTTGACTTTGTGGTAACAAAAGAAACAGAGTACACCTATCTCTGTATTCGGTTGAATGATTTTGATCATGTTTGATTTTGAATGGTATAATAATTTCAAATTAAATGATTCGTTTTCAAACAGCTATTGGATGATAATTTAATTTAATTCTTTAAAAATATTTTTAATCGATTTTAATGTTGATTCTGTATCTTATTTAGACTAGCTACAGAATCGCAAGATTCTGTAGCTAGTCTATAGAATTAGATTTTCATCATTTTCTTAATAAAATATCCTTCTAACTTGTCTATTTTGGACCCTTTTCAGGTGAATTCGAATTGCATGGGACATGCTAGATAGTCTAGGGGATATTTGTGTGTTTAGTTTTATTGTAGTTTCCTAGTTTAGTTAAACTTGGGATATCTTCCCAGATTTATGTAAACAGTTTGATAACTTCCACAGGGAGGTTTTACCCTATGGAAAACTTATAAATACTTATTATTTTTTGTAATAAGAGGCATCCTCACTTGTGGGAGAACCAGGCTATGGATTCCTAATTCAAACTGAGACAGAAGTTGATGTTCTGCTACAGCTTTCGCTTTCATAATATCAATCTTTTGTTTCATGTTTATGTTTATCAATTTGCATTTGATTAGTGACTACTTTAGCTATCATAGTCTTTTGCAAAGTGATATGATTTAATTAATATGATCCATGTATGATTTCTTTCATTAATCGAAAACACAACAATTAATTTTTCAGTTAATGAATGACAGATTTCTCTTCTTCATCAATTGAATTATTCTGTATAAGTCTTTGCATACAAGTTTACCTAATTGTTAAGATTTATAAATTATATGATTGTTGTGATTTTTATGTCTTGTTTGTCCTGTAAACAAACTTAAAGAGCACTGCAGCTATCGTTTACGAAAAGCGCTTGGATTATTTGGTGCAGGTTTCCTCCCTCCGATCATCTTAGAAGATCATCATACATAGGACAAATCTGGGGCGTTTCTCCAGGTCAGTTTGCGATTTATTTTCGTTAGTATTTTTAGTATAATATTAGTAGTTTAGTTATATATGTGTTTAGTTAGATTTTTAGTTAGAATTATTATATTAGTTGTTTAGTTTAGTTAGTTTTGTTGTATTTCTTGTTCATAAATTCATAAAATCAACCAAAAATATCTTTCCCTGTCTAAGGACAGAATGCAAACGAGTTTTTCAGGTTTTATTTAAATCTATGAATTGTAGATATTGTACATTTTGTGAATAAGTTATATTTCAGTTAGTAGTTAGATAGTTAATTAGTAGTTAGTATATTAGTAGTTAGTAGATTGTATTTATAGAATAGTTAGATTAGTTTAGTTTGTTTAATAGTTAGTTT
>ML785816.1:411184-462838 GCA_009831015.1 Picea engelmannii
GTAGATATTGTACATTTTGTGAATAAGTTATATTTCAGTTAGTAGTTAGATAGTTAATTAGTAGTTAGTATATTAGTAGTTAGTAGATTGTATTTATAGAATAGTTAGATTAGTTTAGTTTGTTTAATAGTTAGTTTTAGTTAGATTAGTTAGTTAGTTTGTTTTATTTGTTTTTAGTTAGATTAGTTAGTTTAGATTAGTTTTCTTTTTTTTTCTTAGGACCTTAGATCAGCTAACAGAGCCACTAAACTCATTAGGGAGGTTCATCCCAAATGACTGGGGTTATTAGACAACCCCGGACCGGTTCCACTCTCTCAGTTGATGGATGGTCGATTTCGCCCATCAACAAATGGCACTAGAAGGAGGGCCTGAACTTAATTAATTGCACGAGGTAGTCGCAAGACTCCTCCACCCCCTAATTTCTCACCTATAGTGACTAGAAGACGTTCACGCGATAATATTCCCCTTCAAACAACAACTACTTCAACCGACGATCCACAGATCATAGTTGAGCCAGCAACCCCTAATCCTACAGGTGGTGACATACAAGAGATTGTCCGCCAATCTCTTATAAAAACACATAGTGCCTTAGCCCGTTTGAGGCAACCTAACCGACCGTGGGGCCAACCTTTGGATTTCTATGATATCAAAGAACAATTAGGTGACACTAATCCTACTGTGAATCCTTCAGATCCAATCTTAAATCCTGTTGCAGGAGGATCTGGGATACCTCCTTCACCACCTCCATCATCTCCTTCCTCTTCTGGAGGAGATTCCTCTGACGAAGGCAATTCACCTTCTCAGCCTTCCACACCCACTACCCCAATGGCAAATCAGAACAACCCTGCTAGACCCTGGCTTGATTAGGATGCCATAGCTATGCCTGGAGCTCAGCATCCTCTACCTAAGCACCCGAAGAAATGGCTTCCCAAGTTTGATCCTGACTCAAAACAGATAGCTAAAGATCACATTAAAAAATTTATGTTAGCCATAAGACTCCACAATGTTGAACATGAAGACGTTGTCTGTAGGTTGTTCCCTTATACTTTCGAGGGTAATGCATCCACTTGGTACTTTTCCCAACAACCCCATACCATCGTGTCTTGGGAAAAGTTTGAGACATGCTTTTTGGAAAATTTCGGAGACGGTAAACCTCCGGAAGTCTTAGTCATGGATCTTTCTAGCTTAAGAATGAACCCAAAAGAAAAGGTTAAAGATTTTAATCAAAGATTCTTAACACTCAAAAACCGAATCCGTGCAGATTCTATGCCTGCTGAGAGTCTTATAATAGATTACTACACTAAAGCTTTACATAAAAGTATAGCTATTTGGGTTAAACGATCTAAGAAAGCCACGTTGTTAGAAGCCTTCGAGGAGGCCAACCAGATCGAAAAAGACATACTTAGTCTTAAAGACTCTTCTAGCAATGAAACTGAGACTAGTTCTTCTTCCAAAAATAAGATCGAGATCCTTCCCAGGCCTACTCAAAGTAAAACACAACCTCAAAACTCTGAATTGGAAAACCTAACCAAAGTTGTTCAAAAACTATCAAATCAAGTTATAGACTTAAAAAGGTCAACCGAAGAAGATTCCTCTAGTAAAGGACCTTACAAACCCCCATTCTGGAAGCCTTTTCCTACCAACCGACCTAACCCAACCACCGAAGGCCTAAATCTAGAAAGTTTGCAATGTGCCCTTCAAACGATTCTGGAAGCCCAAGATAACTTGATGCCTCCTGAGATTCCTAAGGAGGTAGTTGAACAAGAGACAGTTCAAGAAGAAGAGTCTTCTTCAAACATTTTTGGACACTTCTCAGATAACATCTTTCAAGCTAATTTTGAGACAGTTCACCCTTATAATACCAGGAGTAAGACAACCAACAAACCTTCTACTGAAAACACTACAACCTCGCCTCCAAAGAAATCTAAATCAGTTGAAGCTAAAAAGAATAATGTGAGCCCCAACTTATATTATGATATTGTTGAAGATCTTAAAAAGTTAAGGGATAACATTTCTATTTACAAGTTATTGAAGTTTCCATTTTTTCTTCAAAAAATGTTGCCAAATATCTCAGAAAACGGAAAAAATGGTAATCCTAATGGTAATAAGGTTGTGCAAAACAAAGTCCCTCAGAAGAATTCCACTAAAAATAACCCTGATCCTCAAGATAAAGGAAGCCTTCCTGTAAGTAATGTAAACAATGTAAATAATGTAGATAAAGTAGCTTTAGAAACTACAGGTAAAAATCCACAAGCTACTACTCTTAGTACTCGTAAAAATGTACCTCCTTTCCTATTAACTTTCGAGATTTTTAATAGAAACATGCACAATTGTATGGTAGACTCAGGAGGGTCATCCAATGTGATGCCTTGGTCTGTGTGCCAAAAGATTAACGCAGAAGTTGAACCCTCTACTTTAAAAATCATACAACTTGATCGGACAAATGTCAAAGTTATAGGCGAACTAAAGAATGTCCTTATTAGATTATCGTCAAACCCCAAGGTTCATCAAGTTATTGATATAATTGTTGTGGATATTCCAAAAGTGTATGGTCTGTTTTTAAGCAGGGACTGGTCGGAACAGCTACATGTTTATTTCGCGACATATTGGTCCCATCTATGGCTTCCAGACAATGACAAGCCTAACAAAATCAAGGTGAATCATGAGCGCTACCTTAAGTTCACGGTCACAGATTTGAACGATCCCAACGAACCGTATACACCTTCTGCTGATTCACCTGAAGTACAAGGGATGGAAACCTTCTTTGGCAATTTCATGGCCGAGGCTTCACCTATCATCAATCCAGAACAACAGTCTGAGATTGTAGCATATACGCAGCCAACAGCTTCCACGCAACGGTCTCATGCACCCGACGGAAATCAAATTTTGTCTCTGTATTTCGACAGGTCAAAGTCCAAAGAAGGAGCCGGAGCAGGCTGCATCATTATCAATCTGGCAGGTAACAAAACATTGATAGCATGTAGGTTGGAATTTGAATGTACTAACAATATTGCAGAATATGAGGCTTCACTACAAGATCTCAGAAAAGATTTGGATATGAACATTCAAAATCTAACCGTCTTTGGTGACTCTGAAATAGTGGTTAGACAGGTAAGAGATTCTATCCACTGTCTTTCTCCGCATCTCAAAATCTACCAGTCTGAGGTATGGAATTTAATGAATCAATTTTCCGCTTTCAATATAAATTCTATTCCTAGATTGAATAACTCTGAATCATATTTATTAGCTAATGTAGCTTCTAAACTTCTTCCTGCAGAAGGATTGTCCCCAGAGGCATTCTCAGTTGAGCTGCTGTTTCGGCCTTCCGTTCTCGACAACATCACGAACTGGAGAGTATTTGACGACGATCAACAGATTATTAACTTTCTGCACATGGAAGAAACTTTTCGAGGCACGGTGATAGATGAACACACGCATGATGACAATTTGCACGATTTCACGGTAATCCCTAATCCGAAAACTCCTGAAGCTCTATCGGATATGGTAAACTCAATCCCAAAATCTGTAGTTAGATTAGAAAAGTTTTACGATTTTGAAGATAAATTTAAAAAGACGGTCAATTGTAAAACCAATAGTTCCTCATTATCTTATGAAAAAGTGAACTTAGGAACTAATGAAAATCCTCAGTGCATTAATCTAGGGTTAGGGTGTTCTCGACAAGAAAAATTTGCATTTATTAAATTGTTCAAAGAATTTAAATATGTCTTTGCATGGACGTATGATGACCATAAGACATTCGACCCTAATATCATACAGCATGTCATCCCGATGAAGCCCCAAACCTTACCCTTTCAACAAAAACTGAGGAAGATGCACCCCAAGCTCGAACCAACCGTTCAAAAAGAATTGAATAAACTCCTAAATGCTAAGATAATTTTTCCTATTAGGCACACTCAATGGGTTTCCAACTGTGTCCCAGTCCGAAAAAAAAATGGGGAAATTGGACTCTGCGTCGATTTCCAAAACCTTAATAGGGCATCTGACAAAGACAACTATCCTGTTCCATCCATGGAACAGATCCTTCAACAGGTATCTGGTTCTGAGAGGCTATCTTTACTAGATGGTTTCTCTGGATACAACCAAGTCTTGATGTCTCCATCAGACCAACTGAAAAATACCTTCCGTACTCTGTGGGGAACTTATGCTTATCGCAAAATGCCTTTTGGATTGATTAACGCCGGTGCCACTTTTCAAAGAGCAATGGACATTTCTTTCCGAGGCTTAATCAATCAGTCCATCGTAGTTTACTTAGATGAGGTAATTGTATTTTCTAAAAACAAAAATGATCATCTTGCTCACTTACGAGCTGTCCTACTGCGATGTCGTAAATACGACATCTCCTTGAATCCCAAAAAGTCCATATTTGCAGTAGAACAGGGTAAACTCCTAGGATTCATTGTGTCTAGCGAAGGGATGATTATCGACCTCGAAAGGATGCAAGTCATCGTAAAACTTCCTCCGCCTACATACAAAAAGGCTATGCAGTCTTTCTTAGTCCAGATTAACTTCGTGAGAAGATTTGTCCCCAGTTTCTCCGAAATGGTCAGGCCTTTATAGAACTTGATTTAGAAAGACACCCAATATCACTGGGGACCCCTATAAAATCAATCTTTTAATGCAATAAAGAAGGCCATAATAGATGCTCCATCTCTCATGAGCCCAGATTTTTCACAAGATTTTACACTCTACACTTTTGCTTCTGACCGTTCCTATGCTGCCGTCCTAACCCAAAAGAATGTCGAGAAAAACAAAGTGCCCATTGCCTTTATGAGATCTAATTTCAAAGGTGCTAAACTTAATTATCCAATGGTATATTGGAAAGCCTATGCTGTTTTCAAAGAAGTTAAACACTTCTGGTCCTATCTTTTGAAGTCAAGGACGAAATTCATTGTCCCCTACCTAGCCGTGAGGAACTTGTTAGTGCAGAAGGAACTAGGAGGAAAGAGAGCCAACTGGGTCACTTCTTTGCAGGAGTATGACTTAGAAATCACCCCATCTCAGATAGTGAGAGGCCAAGGATTATGCAATTTAGTTGTTGATTCAGCAGTAGGACAACAAGAAGAAAGCGATATGTCAAACCTAGGACAAAGTGATCAAGGTTTAGTCTGTTGCGCACAAAACCCTGTTAGTCCTTGGTATGACGATATAAGATTTTTTCTTGAACACGGATCAGCCCCCTGTCACCTTGACCCCACTAAAAGAAGAGCGTTGAGACTGAAGTCTGCCTCCTTTCATCTGGTTAATGGTATCCTGTTTCATCAGAGCTTTGACGGCATACTGATGCGTTGTCTCGAAAAAGACGAAGCAGAAAAAGTCTTGCTCGAGTTGCATGCAGGAGAAGCTGGTGGTCACTTCGGTGGTGACACCACTGCTCATAAATTTATAAGAGTCGGTTATTAATGGCCCACGCTTTTCAGAGATGCCCATGCCTTGTGTCGTAAATGTATCATTTGTCAGAAAGCATCAGGGCGGTTACAAAAGCCAACCTTTCCTTTGCAGCCTGTTTCGGTAGATTCTCCTTTTCAGCAATGGGGCCTTGATATCATAGGTCCAATCAACCCCCCGTCCTCACAACAACACAAGTTTATTGTGATATCCATAGATTACTTTACTCGATCGTCTGAGGCTGCTACGTTAAGAATTGTCAACACCAGTCAGGTAATTGCCTTTCTAAATTCGAATATTATCACCCGTTTCGATATCCCTGACTGTTTAGTATTCAATAATGCTTCTTACTTTTCCTCTCTTGAGATGAGTGAGTTCTCTTTGGAAAAAGGTATTAAATTGAAGTATTCTTCTAGTTATTATCCTCAGGGCAACGGATTGGAAGAATCAACAAACAAGAACTTGATCAAAATAATCAAGAGAACGGTGGTTGAAAATCACAAGAATTGGCACAACGCACTGTTGAATGCACTGTAGCCTGATAGGGTAACGCCAAAATATGTTGTAGGTAACTCCCCCTTTTTTCTCGTTTACGACAGAGAAGCAATTCTTCCACCTCACATTCTTCTTCCTTCGCTCCGGTTGTCACAGAAATTCCAAGAAGAAGATTGTCCCCCTTTGGAAAATTGAATTAACGCTTTAATGAAGCTAGAAGAGGTAAGATCCCAGGCTAAACGTAAGTTAGATCAACATCAAAAATTGGTTAAAAGATGCTTCGATTCTAATTCTGCTTCTGATAGGAATTTTGAAGTAGGTGATCTCGTCTTGAAGTGGGACAAACCGCATGAGGGAAAGGGAGAACACACAAAATTTCAAAACTTATGGCTTGGACCATTTTTAATTTTTGAAAAGTTGGGTCCCAGTTATTTTCGATTGCAAAATCTTGAAGGGCAGCTTGACACCTATCCGGTGAATGGCCAATCCCTGAAAATATACTTTTCTTGATAATTACCCTTGTATATTATGTACATATTTTGCTTTTGTTTGGTTTTTCGTTTGCTTTCTGTTTTTTATTTTGAGTTGAATTTATCAGTTTGTGTTTTGGACATACACATACCTGTACACTGATCTATTCAGACAAAGACGATAGAAAATTCTTTCGCTGAAATAACTTCTGAGAAATTGTACAAACATCAATAGTATTTTGCTAAAGTTTATATCTGTGTTCGAAAAAATTTGTTGTTCGAAAGAAGTCGATTGATTTCGATCTCTAAGTAAAGCTCGTCATGATCATCCATTATATTTTTACGTTGTCCCTTTTCTATAAAGGAATGACTCAGAAGATGTCTCCCTATCTTAGGAAGTTGTTTTTGTAATTAAAACATATCTGGATCTAAATAAGGGACGGTTCTAAAAAATTCTGATGAGGTCTAAAAAAATATGTTAAAATATCATGATTTTCAGCGTCACCCCGCTCGACTATATATCTATAAAAATAAAACAAAAATTATTAAGAAGAGTTGTGGGAAGTGCTTGTAAACCCGCCAGGATGCTGAACAGGTCTGCTGGCAGCGGGTAAATTCATGCATGGTGCCAAGACAACTTCGTCGGGGTACTGAACAGGCCCGCTGGCAGCGAAGCAATGTCGAGTATATGAAAATTTGTGAAAAAGAAACCTCTTTAATGTCCTTTATTCTGATCCAGAACTTCTTAACAGGATATAGATGTCAGAGTGGGTTAAATGGAAACCCTGTCGAGGCTATGAACGCATGTTGGCAGCAGTGGCTATGCCAACAGTATTGAATATTTTATCTTTAATATCGTGACTTGCCGGTCTTAAGACTGTTATCAGTTTTCATCTTTTAAAACACTGCTGGAATAGTTGGCTAATGATGATGTTTATACGATTTTCTGGTTATTATTTTCGAGTTGAAATTATCTTTGTTGTCCTAATCTGAATTTGTTCATTTTGGCAGAGATAACTGCTTCTACCAGTGTGTCGCCATTGTTGGCATCCAATTCACATTTTTTTTGTGGTCTTATAAGCTGCCTACACCTATGTTTTGCAAACATCAATTTTTCGTCACAAAGTTCAAATAAATGACATTTTCATTTTTGCGATATTTGCACATTTGCCTTAGTTTTGTTTTCACGACTGTAAGCATGAAAACTTTGTCTTTTGAAGTCGCATTGAAATTATTATCTGAACTATCATTATCTCTTTTGTCGATATGCCTATTGCACTTACCTTTTATTTATAATTATACAGCTGGCAAGATCCTTTGATCAGTATTCATGCTTCGATTGATTGTGTAATTTGCTTTCATTGAGTTTGTAAGGCATTAGCATTTGAATTTGCACTTTATTTGACCTACTTGACCTTTGGTTTCATGAAAATACATAGGTGTTATGGTTAAATCTTTCATATATATCTTTTAATATGATACCTATGTTTGTGTTTTCATAACTATTGTCTTGTTGATTATATGAATACCCATTGGCACATTGGTTAAACTATTGATTATATGAGCTGATACATTGACGCATAGTTGATTTTGGTTTTGATTTATGTGTCGGGTGTTTAAAACTATGGCATAACGTTTGCGTGCGTTGGTTTATACATTTGATTTCATTAGTTGGGCAAATGACTTGAGTTTTGAACTACTATAATGGGTTGAACATCTATGAAAGCCAGCGGTTGTACCTTGGCAATAATTATTTTGCATGGCAGAGATAAACTCCACCACCTTCGCACGCTGGCATTTATGCCTATCCCTTATTCTCGTTAGCTCGATAAACCTTCATGCACTCTGCTCCTATGTGTGTTATGACCCAAACCCTGGACTTACCATGTGCTCGGCTCCATGGCACCCGTCGTGCGAATCGAGCCAAATGGCAGCCAAACCCTGTTAATGTTTGACAATGCCCGCAAAGACTTGGAGGATAACGGATGGCTTACCTTCGTGCAATGATTTGAGGGTTTTAATCTAGCTATAGCACAACAGTTTTCCATGACTTTCGATGGATGTAGAGCCAAGGTGGGCGACATACAATTGGAAATCGACGAGGAATTTATCATTTTTTCTACAGGGTTACCTACCACAGGCCAGCGTTGGTTCAAAAATTGTAAGGTCGAGGAGTTTCCATGGACACTGTTGTTCCTCTCGTGCAAAGTCACCTCTTGTGACAGAGGTATGCCCATCTCTGCACTTAAGCCACGATGGCACGATACTTTGATGGTAGTCAAACAGTTCGTGACTTGTAGAGGTCGATACAGACTCATTTTTCTCTACCACCTGCGTTTACTAATGAATTTTATGGGATACTCGTTGAATATGCTCTTTTACTTCCAGCGCAGCCTATATAAAATGTTGAAAAGGTTTAAAATGCAGAAGGCTGACATCAGCCTGTTCCATTATGGGCTTATCAAACTTATCATTGTTTATCACTTGAGTTCGCACGATGATAGTTGGAGATATTTCATCGCTCGTAATGGTTTCGATGACACAGACCCTGTCCAGGTTGACAAGCCTGTGGTAATAGAAACTAAGGCTGAGCCACCTGTGCCCTTCCATATCCTATTTCCCTCTCCTAAACCCTCGGTCGACCCTAAGGTTGACTTACCCGACGCCATAACTGAGAAGTTTGAAACTATAAAGAAACCCGTGAGCAAAAAGCCCAAGGCAAACCCTACTGCTAATGCCAAGGGTAAAAATAATGCTCGGCTTATTTCAAGGATGGCCAGGAACAAACCGAAACCCTCTGCTGAGTCAAAGCCTATAATCCTTAGTGAGGATTCCTATTCTAACGTTAAACGTTTCTTAGCTAGCGAGTACCCTTACTCGCAGGGTTTATGCCCCGAACCACCTTATGATTTCATGGCAAATATTCCCCCCTGCCTGAAAGATAATCCTAGCTACCTTGGTATTAAATTGCCTAACGAAACCCTCATCCATATGTCCAAACCCTCGCCTTCCCTTACAAAACCCGGACAGTCTCCCTGTGACCAATGCGATTTATGGTTGGAACGATACTACATTTATGTTCCCCTACTCCAATAGAAAATTCAATCACTGGAAGATCAAATTGCAGTGTTCACCAATCAAAGAGACAAGCTCCAAGCAACTGATAAAAGGAAGAAGACAACAGGCTCTATCCTTTTCAAGAATGTTGAATCGGCCACAGTTGTTATCAACTCCAAATTGGCATGATGAAGCCATCTCGTCGCTGTACAGGTATGATTTTGATATCGTTTTAGTTCTGTGAATGACCATGAGTAATATAGTGATTGGAATTTGGTTCTCAAATAGCTTTGTTTATATTTCGAAATGGCTCTGTAACTATGTGTTCATCCTGTATACATTTCGCTTTGCTAAAAATAAATGAAATTTTGTTTTGGATATATGATTTGATCATCCCCGGTTTAGACACCGATAGATTTCATTTGGATTTGATTGGTTTTAGTTTGGATTTGATTTGATCGTTTGATGGTTTTCTTTCGACTGGATTGGTTTGTATCCAATTTGAAAAGGAAGTTTTTCATACTCAAATTAGAATACGATCATGTTTGGATTTGATTTCATTATGGTTTGTATGTTGTGTTTGGCAAACAATTTCAATGAGTTCGGTTGTTACATACGTTGTGTTATATAATTTTCAAAGCTGTAATACAACCCTGATCGTTTCCAATTTGAGAATAACGACTCTGTTTTCACGGAAATAATGCTCTCATTTAAGACTGTGCAAATAATATTCGCGCCTGAATCGTGGAATGATTTTGAGTCATAACAACTATGTGAAAGCCTTAGTTGTTCGATTCACTCTTATTCTGAGTTGGCAAGATTGTTCTATGAGTTGAATTTGGATTATAATTGATGCTCTGTTCGATTTTAAATTTGTAAAACGAATTGGTCAAACCCGGTTATAATTCGTTTGATTGGGATGACTTTTGTCAATCGATCTTGTTCACCCACTGTGCAATAAAAAACGATCAGATATCTATTACGAACTATGTTACTAATTGATTGATCCTGTTACGTTTTCATTTATAGTTACGAGTCAGTTATGATTTAATTCGTTCTCGGCCTGGACCATTTGTTATACAGTTATGTTGATTTGGAAATGATATTTTTGGAATCGATCGTGTCTCTTGTCTAAGAGGCAACGTAACAATTGCCTGCGATTTGTTTGATTATATTGGTTTCAATTGATATCAAAACAATTTCACAACTGTTGATTATTATTCTGTTGACCCGACTTTGTGGTAACAAAAGAAACAGAGTACACCTATCTCTGTATTCGGTTGAATGATTTTGATCCTGTTTGATTTTTTTATTTTTTTTTAAATAAAAATGGTGGAACCTTCTATATTAGCAAAAACTAGAGTATACAGTGTCTGATGTGGACGCCAGCTGTCCTGCCTTAGTAGGAAACCAGGACAGTTGGGTCTGTTGTTCCAGATGTGTAGCTGTTAACATATATACATCGGCACGCCCTGCCTGAAGGAAACCAGGGCGGCAGGGCTCCTAATCTTCAAAAACAAAAGCCAGTGTAAAATAAAACTCACAAGAAACCTAGACCAAAGCAGCATAAGATTAATGACTAGAGGTCTCAAACCAGAAAAACATCGATACATCTAACCCGTGCTCACTCGCTTGCCTCCCGCTCTGCGCCAGCCTGCTGGGATCGCGTATACCTGCGCGCACGTTGGGCAGTGCTTCTTCGGCGTACTTTTCGAGAGGGCTGCGAAGAGCATATCCATTCTCTGATCTACCCTGTCGAGTCGAAAGGCCAGGTCGTCAAGCATACTCCAAAGCTCAAAGATGAGGGGTAGGTGCCAAAGCGCCGAGAAGATGGCTTGTTCCTGGTCGCAGTTGTCTCCCGGAGTCTTCGTATCATGCTTCGTCTCTCCACTTGTTCTGGGATGTCCTTTTGGCTGTGGCGGTGATCCTTTTTCCTTTGTTGTCCCTGTAGCATCCGTAGGTGGAACCTCCTCCTCCACAACGCAGGTCGGGAAGAGGGCCTCATCCTTGTGTGCAGTGTGTCGTTCCAAATGGTCTTTGGGTGGCGAAGTACGTACTTCAGCTTTAGCCATGGAGGGGTGGCTCTGCATTGCCTCCTCTAGGCTTATTTCCTCAATGATCGCCATGGGGGGTGACCACTGGCTGCGCTTTCATCGCTTGGAGGCCAGGGTGATGGCGCGCTCAAAGTGTTGAATGCGTTTGCGCCGGGATTCAGCCCGATACCAGGAGGCTCCCCTGCGTGACTTACCTCGGAGTCTAGGCATGATGGAGGTGCTGGAAGGAATGCGATTAGTTGCAGGTTGGCTCCAGTTCTCGGCCCCTCCCTGCGCTACTTGTGACGGAGGGCGACAGTGCCAATATAACCAAATGAACACAACAAGGGGCGAATGCTTGCCTCTTCTGTCCCATATCACCATTAAATCTTCCCATGTTGCATTTTCCATCACCATTAACACAAGCTCGGTAGTGCGCTGCCCACAAGTACCTCTCCCTCGCACGAGAGGATTTATCGCATTAAGGTGGTGGATTTGGTGCATGGCTTAATTAATGGACGGCAGGTTCGTGTCGGTCGATGCCATTAATTGGCGTCCCGACTGTCTCCCACATGGACTCTGTTGTACACGTGGCACCCCATCCCGGGGGAGCAGATCCTTGCTAGCTAGGATGTGGCATCTTGTGGAGATGTCTGAGCCATCCAAGGCTTCCTGTGCCCAACTGGAGTAATCATCTTCGCTTTCGACTGCTGCATTTGCTAGGTTGTCTGCTACCCGGTTGGCCTCTCTCTTTATGTGGGAAGGCATGATGTTGAGAGCCGGGGTGAGGAGGTTTTTTAACTCTTCCAGGAGACCTGAGAGGCGCCATCTGGGTGATATTTTGGCAGGCGTGCTCCCGTTTATGATTTTCTTGATTAGGTGTATAGCAACCTGTGAGTCCCCTTCCAAGACGATATTGCGATGGTATTTCTCCATTGCGGCCTGTAGCCCTCTCAATAATCCTGTGATCTCTGCCACATTGTTTGTTGTTTCTCCCAGGAATCCCGTGAACAAGCCCAAGATCTTCCATTCCGAATCTCTGACCGCTGCACCCCATCCTGCTGTTCCTGGATTTCCCTTGGCAGCTCTGTCAAAGTTGACTTTTATAAATTGGCTTGGTGGGGGGGACCAAGTGGTGGGGCTGGATTGGGGCGTTTTGGTGATCCTCCTGGCTATGTGAGGAGAGGCGAGGGGTAACCACTGTTGCAGGATGCAATGCTCTTCCGGTGAGCTTTTCAGGTCCTCCGTTTTCCACGGGTGGCATCTGATAGTCTCCTTGATCTGCGAGCGGATTCTCTCCCAGGTGGCTTCCTGTGTGGAGGCTTGCGAGTGAAAAAATTGTTTGTTTATTTCCTTCCATAGCTGCCAGAGTATGAAGCTTGGTAAGAGTTTCCAGATGTGATTTAAGAGTGGGCTTTTGTAGGAGACGCTATCCCATTGATCGATTGTGTCGTTTACACTGTCTCTGTGCTGCGCTGACCTACGCATGGTGTGCGCACTTTGATCCCATATGCTTTGACTGTAGCGACATCCATTGAAGAGATGTTCCTTGGTTTCTTCTTGTTGTTCGCAGAGTACATAGAGAGAGGGTCCAATGAAGCCCCGTTTTCTGAGATTGTCCCAAGTTAGTGCCCTGTTGTGCACTACTAGCCATAGGAAAGTGGAGACTTTAGGCCAGAGCACTGGGTTCCATACTTTGTCCCAGATAGTCTCTTTGTTATCAACTTGTGGATGACTGTGGATTCGATAGGATTCCTTGATCGTGAAGGTCCCGGTGGTGGAGTATCCCCAACGCAAAATGTCTGGGCCGTCCTTGATTTGGATTTTGCGTCTTTTAGCGTGGGTGTGCCAGGCGTCCAGGTTAAAAGCTTCCGAGACGCCTAGATCTTGGTGGGAGAGTTTCCACTGACGCCAGTGCCGGTGCTACCCTTGAGGTTTCCAGAGATCCTTGACGTGCAGGGTGGCTTGCGGGTCAATGGCCTCTCGGAGTGGGCCTAGATCTTCAATTTCATTCAGCGGTTTGAACTGTTGCCAGGAGTCGTGCCATAGCTTGGCACTTTCTCCATTCCTGATCTCCCAGAAGGCATGGTTCTGTATTAGGTTGCGGTTGTGCCAAGAAATGTTCCATATGTTGGATCCTTGTATTTTGACATTGTGCCTGATTAATTGATTGTCAGGTGTTAACGGAGCATATTTGTGCTTCCAGATGCGAGCCCAGGCTGTTGCAGGATCTTTCAGCGATCTCCACCAGATTTTGGCTCCCATAACTTGGTTGAGTTTTCCCGGATCGCGGAGGCCTAACCCTCCTTGACTTTTTGGCATACAGAGTTTCTCCTAGCCCATCAGGGCCCATTTTTTATTCGGCTGATGGCCGTGCCAGAGGAAATTGCGTTGTAAGGTTTTTATGGCCTTTAAGACATACTTGGGAGCGGCTAGGACTGTGAAGAGATAAATTGGGAGTGCCTGCAGGACTGACTTAAGGAGAACAAGCCGACTTTCCCAAGAGATGGATCTGGCTGCAGCTCCTGTGAGGGGAATGCCTAGGTAATTGGATGGAAGGGAGCTCCTTGGTATGCCTAGGAGTCTAGAAATATGGATTTGAACCGGTAAAGGGGTATTGAAAAAGAAAATCTTGGACTTGTCTAGGTTTAAAGACATGCCGGAGGCCTCTGTAAAGTCAGAGAGGATGGAGTTGAGGGAGAGGGCCTCTCTGGCCGAGGGGGAGTTGAGAAGGAGCGTGTCATCTACGAACTGGTTGTGAGAGAGGGTCGGCTGAATGTTGTGAAGCGGTAGACCCTTGAGGGAACCCCTTGTGACTACCACAGCAATAAATCTCCCTAGGCCTTCTGCCATTAAAACAAAAAGGAAGGGAGAGAGGGGATCTCCTTGTCGTATTCCACGGGAGGGATAAAAGGGCCTAGAAGGGACGCCATTGAACAGGATGGAGAAGAAGGTGGAGGAGATTAGATTGAGGATCCACTTTGTCCAGCCTTGATCAAAGCCAAAGGAGTCAAGGACGACTTTGAGGTATTGCCAGCTTTCCCTGTCAAAATCTTTAGAGAGGTCGAGTTTGATTAGCATACCTGGAGTTTTGGAGGTTTTGAGAGAGTGTATTATTTCATGTGCCAAGATGATTCTATCTGTAATTTTCCTTCCTTCCACGTATCCTGCCTGTTTTTTGGAGATGACATGAGTCAAGATGGGTTTCAGCCTGTTGGCGATGACCTTTGTGATGATTTTGTAGACCACGTTGCACAGGGCGATGGGCCTGAAGTGCTTTGGATTTGTGACTCTCTCTTCTTTGGGGATGAGGGTGAGGAAGGTTGCATTTAAAGCTGGAATAACCACACCTGATGCTCTCGATTCCTCAACCACTTCCCACACGTCCCTTTTCACCAGGTCCCAGCAATGATGAAAAAAGTCTGCAGTGAAACCATCTGGACCCGGGGCCTTGCCCGGTGGCATGTCTCTTACCGCCTGGTCCACTTCCTCCTGAGTTATGGGTCTTGTGAGGGAGGCATTTTGTTCCGGGGTGACTAAAGTTGGTATGTTTCTTGTAATTTTTTGGATTGCTTCTGTTCTGTCCTCCTGGGTTTCTGTTAGGAGATCCTTGTAGAAGTGTATGAGCTCTGCCTCAATCTTGGAGTGCTCTCTGACTGTGTTGCCTTGGTCGTCTTCGAGGTGCGTGATTCTCTTTACATGCCTTCGGTGCATCACTGTTCTGTGGAAGAATTCTGTGTTCCTTTCCCCTTCCTTCAGCCACTGTACGCGGGATTTCTGCTTCCAGAGGATCTCTTCCTGTTTGCGTCTCTCTTCAAGCTGTTCTCTGAGTAGCTCTTCTTCCCTCATTAGTTCAGTGGTTCGGAAGCCTGAGATGAAGGTTTTCTGGATTTCCTCTAACCGTCTTTCGATGTCTTGTATGCTCTGGAGGATATTTCCGAAGCAGTTCTTATTCCATTGCTTCAGTGACGCCTTGAAATTCTTGAGTCTGTGCTGGAATATGTACATGCTGGATCCATGGTATATTCTTGCTTGCTCCCACCATTCCTTGGCTAGATTCTGCAAGTCTAGATGAAGGAGCCATAATTTTTCAAAGCGGAAGGGTTTGAATTGGGGTGCATCCTGGGTATTCATGCTGAGTACCAGCGGCCAGTGATCTGATCCAACTCTGGGTAGAATGAGGCTTTCCAATTGTGAGCCTGATTCCATTAATTCCTCGGAGACCAAAAAGCGATCGAGTCGGCAAGCAATGTGTTGGGTGCCTGATCTGCGGTTTGACCAAGTAAAAGTGCCATTGCTATTCTCAATATCTACTAGTTTGAGATTATCAATGAGGGTTTTGAACTTACTGCTGTCTTACTCCAGTCGTTTGGTGCCTCCGGTTTTTTCTTCCAAGGTGAGGATCATGTTGAAGTCCCCTCCGATGATCCAGTTGCGCGTTGATACGAGGGTTTGAATGTGCTCTATTCTCTGCAAGAATTTGTCTTTGTCCTGCTGATTTTGGGGGCCATAGACATAGGTGATGTCCCCCTCCTGGGTCGAGCCTATGATTTGAAAGTGTTTCGTTATCGTTCCCACAGTTGAGAAGGGGTTTTGGATGCTTATGCTGGCAGGGTTCCAGAGGATTGCTAGTCCTCCTGAGGTGCCTGCTGAGTCTATTGATATGAAGCCGCAGTTTCTCCATATACACTGAAAGATGATTTCAGCTTCTGCACCCGCACATTTGGTTTCTTATAGCAGGAGCATGTCTGGATTCTCGGCTTTTATGCATTCTCGGAGGGTCCTTTGCTTGGACCTTCCATTTAGCCCTCTAATATTCCATGTGAGGATTTTCATCATTGAGTTGAAGTCGGGGTTTGGAGGTAAACCTCCGAGATCTTGTGGATCTGTCCAGAGTTTATCATTAGGTTGCCAGCTTCCTTGATCAGTTGCTGCACCATTTTGCATCCTCTTCTTTTGGTCTCTCTTTGGATTTTCCTCAGGCCCGGTTGTGAGTCCGAGGCGATGCCTAGCCTTGCAGCAGAGCCCGTGGAGGAGTTAAGGAATACTTTATGTACCTTGCGTAGCTGTTCTTCTAGGAGGGTTTGCAGGTCCTTCTGGTTCAGGGCTTCTTCAAGCTTCTCCAGGTCTATGCCGACCAGGTCTCCTTCATCCAGCTGCATTGGGGTGTCCCCGTCTCCTTCAGTTTTGTCCTCTTTATTTGTTTCCCGATCATGAGGCAGGGGAGATGGATTTGAAGAATTATCCTGTGGTGGCGCCTAACTTTTATGTGGATCTTGAACTTCGTCTTCCTCCGGCAGGTGCTTCAGGATCTCATAGGGGTTTCTTGTAGCGATGTTCTGCTTTGGCTCTTGGGTTGGTTTCTTTGGTGGATATCATTTTTTTGCCGTCACTGTGACGAATCCATCCTTTTGTGCTTCCTTTTGTGCGGGTTCACTTGCTTTGGCAGTTGCTTTGAGGAGGGGACAATCTCTGAAGAGGTGGCCATGCTCGTGGCATCTCCTGCAGCGAAATGGAATGTGTTCGTAGTCCAGGGTTTGCTGCCAGTCTTCGTCTTGGTATTCCAGAGTGACTGAGCCAGGAAGAGCCTTGGAGATGTTCATATAGACGCAGATTCTGGTGTAGGATGTGTATTTTCTTTGCCTAGTGGCTTCCGAAGCTCTTACATACTGGCCTAGGGTATTCCCTATACCCATCAGAATTTCCTCTAGCCATAATTCCTGGGGTAAAGAGTATAGGCGGATCCAGACTGGGGCCATAGTGAAGTCTTCTTTGTCAGGGCTGAATCTCTCAGTCCAGAATCTGAGGAAGAGCCTGGCCGAATTAAAAAAGTATGGGCCATTTTCAAAGATCTGATCTTTGTCTTCTAAGTTGTACAGGATGATTGTGAAAAAGCCCTTGGAGCTGAGCTGAACTTCATAATCTCCTTTTGGATTCCACCAATGCTTGATCCATTTGTGGAGATCCCGTTCTGACGGCCACAACCCTAAAAACTTCCCTATGAGGGCGTGTTCTTTCATGAACTCTGTGTGTTCTCCTACCCTGGTGGAACTGATGAGATATCGTGGTGCATTTTCTAGCTGGGGTATGCACTTACCTGGCTCCCATCCTTTATGCGGATTTGTTTTGGAGGTTCTCTCTTCAGCTCCTGTGTCCATCTCCTTTCGCAGGCCATATTCTCTGGTCAGGAGCTGTTCTCGGATTTGCGGCGGCGGTTCGAAGGCACGGCGCTTTGCTCGAGTGTTGGATCTGTTGTTTGCAGCGATATTGCTGTAAGAGGGGGGCTGTCCCCCCCCCCTCCGTGCCCATTGTGCCGCTTCAGTGGTGACTGTAATGAGTTGGGATACAGTGCTTGAGTCACGCGGTGGCTTTGGTTGTTGGTGTCTGTCGTGTGCGGCTGAGAGGCTAGGGTTTCCTCAGTCATGCACTCGTACCATGGAAAATCGCCTCATGGAAGGCAAGATGTTAATCGTACCTCTCTGATGTCAATTCGGTCACACGATCCTATTTGATTTTGAATGGTATAATAATTTCAAATTAAATGATTCGTTTTCAAACAGCTATTGGATAATAATTTAATTTAATTCTTTAAAAATATTTTTAATCGATTTTAATGTTGATTTTGTATCTTATTTAGACTAGCTATAGAATCGCAAGATTCTGTAGCTAGTCTATAGAATTAGATTTTCATCATTTTCTTAATAAAAGATCCTTCTAACTTGTCTATTTTGGACCCTTTTCAGGTGAATTCGAATTGCATGGGACATGCTGGATAGTCTAGGGGATATTTGTGTGTTTAGTTTTATTGTAGTTTCCTAGTTTAGTTAAACTTGGGATATCTTCCCAGATTTATGTAAACAGTTTGATAACTTCCACAGGGATGTTTTACCCTGTGGAAAACTTATAAATATTTATTATTTTTTGTAATAAGAGGCATCCTCACTTGTGGGAGAACCAGGATATGGATTCCTAATGAAAACTAAGACAGAAGTTGATGTTCTGCTACAGCTTTCACTTTCATAATATCAATCTTTTGTTTCATGTTTATGTTTATCAATTTGCATTTGATTAGTGACTACTTTAGCTATCATAGTCTTTTGCAAAGTGATATGATTTAATTAATATGATCCATGTCTGATTTCTTTCATTAATCGAAAACACGGCAATTAATTTTTCAGTTAATGAATGACAGATTTCTCTTCTTCATTAATTGAATTATTCTGTATAAGTCTTTGCATACAGGTTTACCTAATTGTTAAGATTTATAAATTATATGATTGTTGTGATTTTTATGTCTTGTTTGTCCTGTAAACAAACTTAAAGAGCACTACAGCTATCGTTTATGAAAAGTGCTTGGATTATTCGGTGCGAGTTTCCTCCCTCCGATCATCTTAGAAGATCATCATACACAGGACAAATCTGGGGCGTTTCTCTAGGTCAGTTTACGATTTATTTTCATTAGTATTTTTAGTATAATATTAGTAGTTTAGTTATATATGTGTTTAGTTAGATTTTTAGTTAGAATTATTATATTAGTTGTTTAGTTTAGTTAGTTTTGTTGTATTTCTTGTTCATAAAATCATAAAATCAACAAAAAATATATTTCCCTGTCTAAGGACAGAATGCAAACAAGTTTTTCAGGTTTTATTTAAATCTGTGAATTGTAGATATTGTACATTTTGTGAATAAGTTATATTTCAGTTAGTAGTTAGATAGTTAATTAATAGTTAGTATATTAGTAGTTAGTAGATTGTATTTATAGAATAGTTAGATTAGTTTAGTTTGTTTAATAGTTAGTTTTAATTAGATTAGTTTGTTAGTTTGTTTTATTTGTTTTTAGTTAGATTAGTTAGTTTAGATTAGTTTTCTTTTGTTTTCTTAGGACCTTAGATCGGCTAACGGAGCCGCTAAACCCGTCAGGGTGGTTCATCCCAAACGGATTTGGTTATTAGACAACCTCGGACCGGTTCCACTCTCTCAGTTGACGGACGGTCGATTTCGCCCGTCAACAAAACCCCGATACACGATATACATATAGATCCAACGACCCTCGTGGGTCGGATCAACTGTCCTACCCCTCCTGAGCTTTGAACCTTTAGAGAATATGATGCCATATCTCCCCTGCACCTCGGTGAGATCTGACGCCTCACGGGATGTCGCAAATCCTCCTCGGAGAATACCGACCGCCCTTTCCTCCTTGGCTATTTCTGCGAATAACCAAATGTTCCTCCACGGAACTTGTCCTCTTGCATGCAAACTTGCGACACTTCTTACGAACTTCAAGTCACTACTACCCTTGCACTATTTTTCAACAGTTTCGAAGGCCTTACCCTTCCTGAGATCTCTTATAACTTTGAGCCTTAAAAAGACTCTTGCGCACACTCCTTGTGGCAACCTTCAAACACTTCGAGTGTTGAATTTCTCTTCGACTCTGCACACTCCTGCAGCAGCAGTCCTTCAATTCTTGCTCAGGTTCGCAACCCTGAACTTCACTCAGCCTGCGCACTCCTTGCACGGATCCTATGCCTGCCTGCACTTCTGGGTGAATGAGAACAAAAGCTACCCTATCTGAACCCTCTGTCAATGCACTCCTTGCAGACGATTCGACTGCACTCCTTGCAGGAACTCTCGGCTCAAATAGAGAAACAATTGAAACTCATTCCTTCTTCCTTTCAGACTTCAATTTAAACATGAAATCATATTCACAGCACATAAACAAATGTATAATAGGAAGCAAACATTCATGAGCATATCATTCAGCATCAATACACAGAGAACAACACAAAACCATGAATTTGAATCAACCTCTTTCTATTAATCCAAATATATGTACATGGGTGTTCTTACACAACTCTCTACATGTTCTTGCTCTTCTTTGATTTCCAATAATGTTACAATACACAATGAGGGTGTCTATATCCGGTTTCCCTCTTGCGCTCTCAAACAGTCTAATCTAGAATTAAATTCTATCTACTTTCATTAACTATTTTAAATGCCTTCTACCTACTAAGGATGAGAGATAAAGGCTCAAGGTCTGTTTACATCATACAAGTGTGCCTCTTCTTAATTTCTCATTTAAGATTTGCGCAACAAATCCAAGGTGTTTCAAAAATTTTGTTGGCGCTTGTCCAGCTGTCCGATTGTCCTCCGCGCTGGCTCGCTTGATGTTGGAGATGCTCCTGCATCAATCCTCTTCTAGTTGGAACTAATTTATTTTTAAATATTTTCTTATTGCAACAACTTAACCCATGATTAATTCCTAGTTTCACACACTTTAACTTCTTCTAGGAGTTTCTAGAATAATTTGACTTCCTTGTACTTCTAGCTAGGGTTCTCCAACTTCACAAGGCCATAAATCTATAACTGTGAGGAGTTATGTGGCTTTCCACATATCACTGGAAATGGAATGACATGTATTATCCATATGGAATATTCTTACCTGCAAATATATTGATCTCCATACCTTTATACCTAAAACAATATTGAGTCTCATAACCATACTTTTGGGGATACCATAATTTTCTATCGGACTTTCTTCAAGGGTTGAAATCAATGACAACCAACCCAATAAATCAACAAAAAAAATTATAAAAACATTTCACCCATGGGGTTACTGGGGCGATTATGGGACTAAGGCTTTCTTCCCCCATGGCTAAGCCTTGGGCATGGGACCATGACTTGGTTGTGGGCAAGCAACTGAGCCTTGATTGTGCCCAAGGCTTGGTTGTGGGGCTTCCTGCCTGCAACGAAGTCATGGTACGGGGACCTTGACTTGGCCATGGGGGGGCAGCCCCGTGACCAAGCCTTGGGCACTCTATGGGCTTGGTCACAGGGGTTCATCCCCATTACTAAGCCCTAGTCACTCTCAAGGCTTGGCTGCGGGGGTTGGGGTGATTCCCGACATTTCCCCAACCACCACCACAGTCAAGGCATGGTCCCATGGCACCCACGAGATCATTCATTGGTCGCGAGGGGTGGGGTAATCTCAGGAATCACCACGAGTGGTCCCATAAGCCAAGTCACGGTTCGATGTGGAGGGGCATCACGTCCAGATTCCACCATGGGAATAACAACAAATTGTTCACTTGCCTCTTGTTTTTGGACTAGAAAATGTAATGGGAATGCTTGTAATGTAAATGAGGCATCATATTTTTCATATAGTCAGAAGTTTGATCATAGTGCAAGCAATGTTATTCAATAGCTCCTCAGGAAAGTCCTAAATCAGAGAACTTTGATGGAACTTATGATAAATAGGATGAATATGATGGCAAGCAATCTGTACAACAATTTAATAATATTGAAAATAATCAAAATGTAGGTAGAAGTGGAGAACTTGATCACAGGATAAATGATTGTGATGATAATTTTCCTCCAAGTGAGAATTTCCAAGGAAATAATGAGGATGATGAATAATTTCCCTCAAGTGGGGATTTTAAAAGTAGTGAAGATGATTATGCCAATGGTGGACACCCTTTCCCTAGAGGTGAATTTAAAGGTAGCAATGTTGGTGATGATGATTTTCCTCCGAGTGAGGATTTTCATGTAACACACCCAACCCCTAAATACCCTTTCTAGGGATGGGGCATCCAATTTTCCCTTTTCCTTGGTTCATTTTTGGTCCCTTACTAAGCATAACCATCTTATTATGCTTCTTTGAAGTTTACATCTCCAACTACGCGCTTAAACCAGCTAGCGGGGTCTTCCTCGTGATCTTGGGCTGAAAATTGGGAGCTAAGAGCCTGCTTAGTGAAGGTTTTGGCACTTCGAATTCGGGAGTTCCAATGAATTTGTTGAATTCCTAGATCATTGAACAATGGAGGGAATCAATGGTCCATGTCCTCCCCTAAGATCCTACATTTAAAAAGGGGCTTCGATGTTCGGCGCAGAACACTGATTTTTCTCAATCCTCAAAGTCCTGAAATCTCGCCACGTGGCCTTAGCCATTCAACGATCGAAATTTGGTGTTTATCATTGAACATCCTACGTTTCAGTGTTTCGACACTCGATATTCGGTGGTATTCTTTCTATGTTTTTGATGTTTCGGCAATTGATGATCATTGTTGTTATTTCAGTGTTCGGTGATCAACTATCCTCATTATACCCTCCTCAACCATACTATTTCAATCTTCCAAACTCCTGAAATCATCCAGACTCACGGAGTCCTGAACATGTCACCAACCATGTTGGCCAGGTGGGCACGAACCAGAAGCTGACACACGGTGAGGGTCAAGGGGTGACACATGTCCTCATTAGAGGGTGACATGTGTCATTCTCTAATAGGCATAAGGGGTCGGTGAATCAGCCAAATCTGGGTGACACATGGCACCTTGGTTGCAGGTCCACGTCACATGGGATGACTTCATTGAGCCACGTCAACCCCCATCATATAGTTTGGATTTATCCACATGGACCCATAGATCCACAGTCTTCGTTACTTAGCATCTCTGGGCTTAGGATCTTTCCGACTCCTCTTGACGTAAATCCCATGAAGAACCAAGTCTCCATACTCTCAGATCTTGTGCCATGCATCCCCTTCCTACCAACGACCAAGATTTATTTCAACGTTCATGACTTCGATGGTTTTCACACTTCATAGAATCTTAGCCAGGTTCCTCTGGAGTACGAAGTCTCTGGACTACAGGATCGTTTTCCACGTACCCACTCATCCAACGCTCCTATTTCAACGAAAAACCTTTGATAGTGGATGCGTAGGACCGTGTGTCACTCCACGATGCATTCCCAATTGGTTGGTTAATCGAGGGTGGTTACTTAGATCAAAGACTAAGAAGGATCTCGAAGGGTCCAAAGATCAATGGTCCATGTCACTTTGGCAGTTTGACATTCAAGTGTTCGACATCTATCTTCCATCTTTACCTCCAAACCACACTGGATCTATCGCCACGTGTGCCTAGCATCTACAATCAGGATTTAATCCATCTTGTAGAGATATGGGGAAACTCATGCATCCCTATATTGACGAATACTCGGACTCACAGATATCCATTGTTTTGTGGACACGTATCCCTCCATTTTCAATGGTCTCAATTTACTCTATGACTCCGGCATTCGAGATTTTTTAGCATTAGACCACTCCTATTCACCCGAAGTAGGAATTCTCCAAAGCACTTAATGCTCCCATAATAAGTCCAATCTAACAGTTGAGAAGGATCTACACTAGATCCCCAGATTGATGTCCCTCGTCAATTTGTGACTTTGGCCTTCGGCTATTTTCAAGGATTGTCGAGTCACAAGTCCCAAAGTCCCGAAGCTGAAAGAGATAGCTCCTTTCAGACTAGCATAGGGTTCCTAAGCCCTGGTTTTTGAGGAAAAGGTATGGAACACCTTACTCAATCATTTTCATATCTTTCCTGGCTAGGACAAGATAGTTTGGAATGCCACCTGGGGTTTATAGCCTCAAACAATTCACTCAATCCATAAGTATTAATTACAAGGATTAAGACTGATTTGATTACTTTTAAATGCTGCAATGTAAAAATAAAATGTATACAAGGGTACAAGAATGTATACATCATTTACGATAAAGTAAACATAGAGACAAAAAGCGGAAAAAGGAACCAAGTCATGAAAACACATGTATGAGACAAAACAATAATATGGTTTTATTTCATTCTGAGATACCAAAATTGTATTTCTATTTACAAACCCCTGCAAGGGTGAGGCCCAAAGTCATATTTAGAGATTTTTGATGGGCACCATCCAAAAATACTCCGAGAGTAAAATAAAACTAAAATTAATGATATGGATCAACTTGCCACAAAAATGTTGCCATTTGATTGTGCAAGATATCCTTTATCAGCCATGAAAATTAATTCACAAACAAACAAGAATACACATACTATCAATGATGAATCAACACCTCTAAAACAAGCGGCCGAAAAGTATCATTCAGTTTTGAACCTTGTTTCCTTCAAATAAGACCCTGCTGTCAACAAGAGGATTAGGCTTTCAAGTAAACTCAGAAACGAATGAAAACTGAAACTATCTCATTTAACTGAAGATAAAACCTTAGTATTGTCTTTCTCCTTCTATTATCCCCTTGTTTCTTCTTCTCACTGAACCTTTATTATTTCTCAATAAGTTAAGGTAGTTCAACTACTTTCTTTAGTTAAGTCAAATTAACATAACTAATTATTTTAGGGAGAAATAATTAATAATAAAATGTAAATAAGGGTCTAATTATCAATTACTAAATAGGTGGGACCCCTTGTGACTCCAATCATTTTCCTTTCCAATTATTAAATATAAAATGTAAACTAATCATTTGGATCACATAACACCCTTGTAGCTCCCATGGATATCATTTAAGCCAAATATTTAGAAAAAATTGAAACCATATTTAAAAACAAATAATATATCCATCCTATCCACAAAAATATCCAAAATAAAGTTTTCTAAACAAAATATGTTGAAAATTATTAAACATTGTCTTCATCACTAAATATCATAAAAAAAAAAAACATTTAGAATCCATATTTTCTACTTTGCAAGGAATATTTCTTCTTCTCATTGTTGTTCCCAACTGACTTTTCTTCAATTGCCCTTGGTTGATTTGACCCTCGAGGTTGTATTTCGTTGATCACATGGGAACAATCATCTTTGAGGTGGAGGCATGAAGACACAGAATTATAGGACTCTGTGGATGGACTGGAGGGAGAAACCACTGCTTTTCCTTTGTCTTGCACATGTTGCAGGATATCATTTTTTAACCTTTTGCTAGAGTGCAAGGACTGTACTGGTGAAATAGTAGGAGAAATTTGAACATTGGGATTAATTGGTGGTAAAGGTAAGGACACAATGGGCCATCCACGGTGGTGGGAGATAGGATGGTGGACAATTTCTTTCCAACTATCATTAGTGGGGACTTCAGGCTACAAAGACACATGTGGAGGAATGGGAATGCCAAGAAAATTCTGAGGAGGCTGAAATGAGGGTCTATCAGGTCGGGGATGCAAGATACCATGGCCAACCAAATTAAAAAAACCAACTTGAAATAGTTGGTTCAACTCTTGTGGATTATCATCGAAATGAATAGAAAACCAAGGCATTATATGGCCTCGTTGCCAGTTACCTCTGCCTCTGTTATTTCATCCATTGTTTCCTCTACTGAAAAAACTCATCATGTAGCAATAATTAACCATTCATGAAATTCTTAATAACCCATACATGAGACTCTTCTTACATAAGTCAAAATTTGGCTCTAGAATTTACTTACAAGACACATGCAATCCATCCATGACATGTCATTTATTAATTGGTATGTGAATAGGGAATTAATAGGGTTAATGGGAAATATGGAGGGCTTGTATTTAGCAAAAAATGATATCATGGAGGGGAAGGAATATACGAATATTGTTCATGTAGTTAATAAAACAATCAACTATGTATCCAAACATATCTAGAATATTGGTCCTCAACCCTTGCCATATCAACTTTCTTTCATTTCCACACAGACTCCTCTTCAAAATAAATATCACAGAACGGGGGATGAATAAGTAAAATTGGGATCATGAAGGGAGTGTATTTAGCGAAAAATGATATCATGGACGGGAAAATCTTACGGATATTCTTCAAATGATATATCAAACATACCATCTCTGATGTAAAATTGTAATCAAAATATCTTACTGTTTAAAAAATTTAAAGTTTAAACCATACTCTGTTTCCAAAACAACAACCCAAAACTAGTGCTTGCTTCACAAAACTGCTCACTTTCCTTAGAAAATGTAGTACATGGTTACCAATTTAATATGCCCAAGATTTTTAAAAATAACCGTAATAACAATACTTCCTATATATAACAGAGTTGAAAATGAACTATATCATAATCGCCACAAGAAATACAACAACAACCTTAGAGTGGACAAGATACCACCATAATATCAACATCAAAAAAGTTCTTAAAATCCACAGGGTCCCATGAAGTTCCCCAAAACAAATATTTTTATATAACCATAATTCAATCGAACCACAATTTACCAAACTTCCCCATCCTATTTCATTCTGGTTCATATATTTTATTCAAGCATCATACAACTTCTACACAGGTGCTTTTCGTAATTACAATAAAACATGGCAAGTTTATATTTTAACAATAATTTGAAAAAATTCTATTAACGTCATGATCTTCATATGGACAGACTGTAACTTCAAATGAAATAAGTGAATCCAACACTTCCTCCATACTTTCATAGCAAGTATCCAATCAACATTGTGCCCAAACAAAAGAGAACAAACAGTGCTTTCATCAAATTATGAGTAAGAAACACCTTCACAATAGTGCATAGGGTTTAATACACAACAATGACGGTAAGTGGCCGAAGAAAGCGGGCTAACACCTTGAGTTTTTAGCCAAAACAAAGCATGAAATTCTTTACTCCCACCACATTGTTCCACATTAATACTCACAAAGTCAGGTTATGGTGCAGGTGTATTAGCCACGAAGACCAATAGTCTTAACATACAGGCGGAGTGTTCACAAAAACCCACAGGTAAGAGGTGGAGAGAACCCATTCTTAAACAGGGAAGAAAAACCAAAACAAAGAACCAGAGGAAAGGAAAGCCTGGGAGTTTTACCAACCACAATATTTTTCATAGCAAAGTTGCGAACAACTACACACAGCAAAAGCCACCCATGAATCTTTCAATGACAGTGGTCTCAAAACAACCAATAAAGGAAACAAAAATTTGCAAAAAACCAATACACAGTCTGAATTCATTATAACATCTTTGGAAATACAGAGGTCGTGAGAAAACAAGATTCAAATATTGATTTAAAGAGCAGAGTGAATGTTCATGGATGGAAAAGAAAGAAAACCCCATACCTCTATAAATGTTTCTTACGATAAATGACCAGGTTCTATACATCCTCCATGACCAAGCAAAGCGGAGCAGTAGCAACCAATAGAGAAAAATGCAAAAATGACTAGGGTGGCGGGCTCGAGGGGAGTTTGAGTGACGTGCATTTACTACACGTCGCTTTTCCCTTCACATTTTCATTCATGGCTAGTACGATCAAGCCCACTATTCAACTCATCAACCATTAATATTCAAATCAACTTAATGCATACTGATTATACCATAGTTTGCCAATATTCCAATTTTTCCAATGCGCCAACCTTTGCCATTACTCCCATTTCACATATAATAAAACTTTTCTAGTGGTGATTAAATCACAACCAATATTACAATGCAACACTTGTAGCAAGGGCCAAGGTGATCACCCACTTAAACCATACACCATATAACATATAAAAACTAAACTGGGGTGTAGATTCCTCATTCGTTCAAAGGCAACATAGTCACATTTTACGAGAGATAATTTAAATAACATCGTTTCTTGTTTTGATCACCTTTCCCGCAACATATTACCATAATCATTTTAACCACAATTTGAATCAAATGAGTTGTAGAGTTTGTATCACAACCAAGGCATAGGAAAACGAAATATGAGTGTCGTTTCTTCGTCATAGTCACATAAGTCACACAAGGGGTCCCACCTATTAGTATATTATTATATATAATTAAATAATAAGGCTTTTGCAATCATTTGCAAGAAAGTACCCTATGTTGTGCTTTTGAGCATCAACACTGGTCACATGGGTCCTTTGGGAAATATTAGGGCTAAGTTCTAATACTTTTAACCGTTAATGGGTTAAGAACCTGGGCATGAGCCCTTAGTCAAATGGGTGGATAGTTTAAAGGAAAAATTCCCTTCTCCCACAGACTTGAACTTGACATTCCCACTAAGGTGAACTTCAAAGGGTTGGCAGGACTTAGACATTTCAATCAATCCTACCCCATCTCTCATGTGGATTCACATCTCAAAACTCTCTAGCAGAAAAACTAAGATAAATTGAAAGCTATGAAAATATAGCAGTTTACAAAAGAAAAAGAGCCTATCTAATAACTATTCAAATACTACAAGACTTAACTATAAACATAGACATTCAATCATCACATCCAACATATTACATAGAGTATGAAAATACTTATTAGAACTAGAAAATGTGAAGCAACTGCCGAAAGGGGTGCATGTTTCCTCCCAACCATAGGCACAACCACTCCTAATAGATTTAACACTGGCCACCCCCAAGCTAGACCATGATTCTCTGAGAGAGATTCTTTCTCTTTCCTCCATGACAGTCAGGGAATAAGGTTACTCTCCTCCTACCATAGGAAATTGGCAACTAGCTTTCTCTAGTCCAAGCAAGGAGGTATGCATGAGTACTTCCTCAGTCACTCGTCAGCCTCATTTATCATCTTGTATCCAAACACTTACCATGGCTTATTTTATCCAAAACAAGCTTATTGCTAAGCTTTTCCTCACAAATCCAGAGTCAAAGTATGCTTCCCTTTGCTTCTCGGGAGAGTGTTTTCTCCACTCTGCTATCTTGCAGATCAGTCTCTGTGCCTAAATTACCTCCTTTATTTCCTTCCTCAACAAGGTTGTGTGGGTATGAATCCCAATTCAGGGTCATTCCTAGAAGTCTTCTAGATGGGTACCCTACACCATCTCCTCATTAACTCTTGAAGATAGCCTTCCAACTACCAGCCTGACTGGTAATTCATTTTTGGTTCATAGGACTATTGAGAAGTTACACATAGTAGGTATTGGTATGGTGAGGGTCATCTCAACCATTCTTGGTTTCCCTTCACCATCTCTCTCATAGAATACATGGTCTAACTTGGAAAAATACCCCCTTTCAGCAGTTGTGCAACAAATATCAAATTTCTATTAATAACATAAAACTCATACATTGACCCTTTTATACAAGGGTGCATCAAATCAAACATTCACACATATTTAGTTTGCCATAGTCTCTTGGACAGATATAGTTATATTTACAAACTAGGGGAAACATGGGTATAACAATCCCCTCCCCCTTAAAGGAACATCGTCCTCGATGTTCTATATGTCGATGTGCTTTGTATGTACAAAAGTAAAAAAAAATGGATATGCCTATATCATGGCATCCTCCATTTACCATGTAGCCTAATCTGGGCCAAAGTGTTTCCACTGCACCTTGACCTGTGCAATGGTTTCATTCTTTAGTGGGGTTTCCTTCCTGTCTATTATGCATTGAGGTTCTGGCAGGAATTATCCCTCGAGTTCCACCTAAATCACAAACCAGTCAATAATATGATTAGAACCATGTACATACTTCTTTAATAAAGAAACAAGGAAAAAATTATGTGCCTTCATTGTGATAGGAAGTGCTAGTGGATAGGCTACTGGTCCCACTCTATCCAAAACTTCAAAGGGTCCACAATAACGAGGTGCGAGCTTGGCACAATCTCCCATCCTCGGGGAGATTTTCTTGATTCTAACTCGAAGATACACATGATCCCCTACTTTGAACTCTCTAGGATTCCTTTTCATGTCTGCATATCTCTTTTGTCTAGCCTGGGCTATCTTCATATTTTGCCTGATCTGAATCACTTGTTTTTCCATTTCCTTTAGCATATCTGGGTTGATTGTAAATCTGTCTACTGGGTTGTTCCAACTGATTGGAATGTTTCATTGCCTTCCATAGAAGGCTTCAAAAGGGATCATTTTTAATGACTCTTGATAGGCATTATTGTAGGCAAATTCTACCAGTGGTAAGCAGTCCTCCCACTTCTTGGGTTGATGCATTACATGAATCATCAGCATGTATTCTAATACATGGTTTACCCTCTCTGTCTGCCCATCATTTTGAGGATGATAGGATGTACTAAAGAGCAATTTTGTTTGAAAACCAGCAAACATATATTTCCAAAAGTTTGAAGTAAAATTTGTATTACTGTCAGATATAAGTTCCTTAGGCATGCCATGCAGTCTAAATATATATTTCATGAAGATGCTGGAAATATCTATTTCCTTGCAAGTTGACTTGATGGGTATGAAGTGAGCAGCCTTGCTCAGTTTGTCCATAACTACCATGATGTCATCATTTTGTTTGGTTGATCTTGGTAATCCTGTGATGAAATCCATGGAGATGGTTTCCCATTTCCATTCAGGAATTGGTAGTGGATGCAACAACCCTGTCCTAACATTCTAGATACTTAGCTAAGTAATCAACTATGTCCTTTTTCATTCTATGCCAATAGAATAGTTTCCTAGTGGTCGTGATCATTTTCTGATAACTAGGATGACCACTATATGGTCTTTTGTGTAGTTCATCCATTATGAACCTCTTCAAGTTGTCATAATTTGGAATATATAATCTTATTTTGCAAGTCAACAGGCCATCATTAAGCATTTGATAGCTTTCGTACTTCAACCATGTGGGAGATTTCTTTAGGTATGATGTCACGGTATTGAAAATGCATATGTTTCTTGTGCAGTTTTGTCCCTTTCTTGGTTGTTTGATTCAATGGTGCTTACAGCTTCCAAGTGAGCCACTTTCATACTTCTACTAAGGGCATCAGCCACCCTATTATCCTTTCCTTTGATATGTTCAATTTCAAAATCAAACTCACTAAGGACAGCCATCCACCTAGCTTGTCTCACATTGAGTTTTGGTTGGTTAAACAAATACCTCAACCCACTATGGTCTGTCATAAGTACAAATCTTCTACCTAAGAGGTAATGCCTCCACATTTTTAAAGCATGAACTATGGCATCTAATTCCATATCGTGGGTCACATAATTGACTTCATGCTCATTCAATTTTTTGGATTCATAGCAAATTACATGTCCTTCTTGCATAAGGACTTCTATGACCCCTTCCTTGCAGAAATCTATACACACAAGGAATTCCTTGTTTGGGTCTTCAATATTCAGCATAGGCACATTGGTTAGAAGGTATTTCAGCTCTTGAAATCTTTATTCACATTTTGATGTCCAAATGAATTTAAACCCCTTTTTCTGAAGGGAGGTGATTGGGTAACCAATATTGGAGAATCCTTTTATGAATCTCCTATAGTATCCTACCAGGCCCATAAAGGATTTGATATCAGATACATCCTTTGGGGTAGGCCACTCTATGATGGCTTTAATCTTGTCAAGATCAACTGCCACTCCTTCCTTAGAAATAACATGGCCTAAGTAATGGACTTGTTTCTATAAAAAGTCACACTTACTAAGCTTAGCATAGAGTTGATGTTCTCTTAGAACTTGGAGTACTAGCTTGAGATGTTCTTCCCTATTATTGGAATAGATTAGGATATCATCAATGAAAATGAACACAAACCTATCCAATAAATTTATGAATGTGTTATTCATTAATCACATAAAAGTGGTTGGTGCATTAGTAAGCCCAAATGGCACCACCACAAATTCATAGTGACCATATCTTGTCCTAAAAGATGTCATGTGGATGTCTTCATATTTAATTCGGACCTAATGGTATCCAGACATCAATTCAATCTTGGAGAAGATGGTATCACCCCTTAATTGGTCAAACAAGTCATAAATCCTTAGCAAGGGGTAATTTTTCTTGATGATCATCTTATTGAGTTGTCTATAATATATGCAGAGTTTGAGTGTGCCATAGTCATTTTTCACAAACAAAGCTGGTGCTCCCCATGGAGACACACTAGGTTTAATTTAGCCTTTGTCCCACATATCCTTCAACTATAGTTTGAGCTCAACTAGCTCTAGTGTACTCATTATATAGGGTGTTCTAGACATTGGCACTGCTCCTGGTACAATTTCTATTGAAAATTCAATATCCCTTATTGGTGTTAGACCTAGTACCTTTTCTGGGAATACATCTTTATATTCTCTTAATATGGGATGGTTCTCTAGGGTGGGTTTGTCATTCTCAACAGATTTTAGTACTTGTATTTCATACAAGGGACATCCCTTTCTGCAATACTTCTTCACTTGGAGGGCTGATATTTTTCTCATTGAGATGGGATTTTGAATCCATTGTAAGGTTTCCCTTCTTCCTTCTTCATTTTCACTCTCCAAAGTTTTACTGTAACAATCCAACTTGGTTTTTTGGGCAACCAACCAGTCCATGCCAATCAACAGGTCATAAGATCCTAGAGGAAGTATGTTTAGGTTAAATTGGGTGGGAAATCCACTCATAACAAATTGGCATGATGGTATGACCTCTGTTCTTTTCTTTTGGTTCCAAAGGCTAGTTGTACCAGCCATGATTTATCATGTTTGACTTGTTGTAATTTACATTTCTCAACAGTTTGAGGGGTAGCATAACTCAAATTAGAACCAAGGTCAATTAAAATGGAAATAGGATGGCTGGAAATAATACCTTCCATCTCCACCACTGAAGCTTTGTGGTCAGCTTGTCTATTATCTAAGGCTACATAAATTTTTGGATGGCTCCTAACCACATCATTGACTATGGTAGCCTCTTGGATGTTGTAGACCCTCCCATTGTTATGTTTCCTATGTAGACAATCCCTCAGCAGATGTTCCTCTCCACAACCCCAACATTTCAAGGATTCTCTCTTCGTGTTATTAGTCTTACTTGGAGCTACTTTGAATGGTTTATTTCCACTATGGGATGGAAATTTTTTCTTATACACACTTCTGGCAGGAAGACTCATCTTAAATCTCTTACCAGGGTTCTTAAATATTGTTGGTTTAAACCCCTTCTTCTTGAATCCTGAATTGTTTTTATTCTTCCAGTCTACATGGGGTTATGTCTTACTCTTGAATTTATCATAGCAATACCTTTCTTTTCGAATAGTATCTTCTAAGGTATTTGGCTCATCAAACTCAATTCTATCACGGTAGGACTAAGGTAATCCACTAATAAATCATTGCATCTTCACCTGTTCATCCTTTATGTAGGGCACATACCTCATCAGTTAGAGAAATTTAATGGTATACTCATCTATGGTGAGTTGTCCCAACTTGAGTTCATAGAACTCCTTGGTCTTTCCATCAAAGTAATTTTATGACATGTACTTATTCTTGAAGTATTTCTCAAAAGTTTTCCATGAAAATTCCTTCTCATGGACTCCTTTCACATTCCTAAGGTCCTCCCACCAAATGGAATCTTTCCCAGTTAGGATGAAAATGGTTATCCAAGACTTTAAGTTTTCATAATAGTTATGGACTCTAAAGTACTTGTTCAAGCCGAGTAGCCAAACTTATTCTTCTTCCCCCTTCTTAATATCTCCATCAAAGGTGGGTGGTTTGGCTTTCTTGAATTCTTCAAGGTCGTGACTCTTGGAATGTTTCCTCTTCTTTCCTCTCATCTGAGAATGGGAACTAGTTTTTCCACTAGAATATTCCTTGGAGCTGTCAGTGTCCTCACCAAAGGAATATTCCATTGAATGTCTCTTGGCTCCATGTTGGGCCTTCTTTGAGTTTATCCTTCGGGTGTGGCCATTTTTAGGACCATGCTTCTGTATCTTAGGTGGACTTGGAGTTTTCTTAGTATGATTCCTGTCCACATGATTGGTATTTGGACCATGTTGCAGTTTCCTTTGTATAACTGATAGACTTTGCGGTAGGATTACATTAATTTAAGTTTATTTTTCCTGCTCCTTTATCAGCCTTTCATTGTCAACCCAAATTTTGAGGGGTTTACACCACCCTCCTTTCATCAGATTTTTTCTCTCTATTGTAGGAGGTCTCCCCCAACTCCTGATGTCTCACCATCCTTTATGTTGTAGTTCTCATGCTGCTCACTGGCTCCTTGAGTGTTGATAGAACAATTTATGTTAGTTATTAATCTACCAATTTATGAACAACACACATCATTGGAAAGTGAAGTCAACTTCTTTATTTGGAAACATTAGAAACCTACAGTGCAGACTTCCAAAACATCTATCAACAGTAGAAGGTTGTGTTCCTCTCTTCAATAGAGGTTCAGACAAGTTTCTTATAGAGGGGGGTAAGGTAGGGTGTTACCCCATAATTTCTCTAATAATGTTTTTGTGCGACTCATGCATGAGCCAAAGCAGACCAAGTGATGTTTCCATGCTCTAATACCAATTTGTAACACACCCAACCCCTAAATACCCTTTCTAGAGATGAGACATCAAATTTTCTCTTTTCCTTGGTTCATTTTCGGTCCCTTACTAAGAAGAACCATCTTATTTTTCTTCTCTAAAGTTTACATCTCCCACTACATGCTTAAATCAGCTAGAGGGGTCCTCCTCTTGACCTTGGGCTAAAAACCAGGAGCTAATAGCCTGCTTAGCAAAGGTTTTGGCACTTTGGGACTCTCGGACTTTGGGAGTTCCAATGGTGTTGTTGAATTCCGAGATTGATGAAAAACAGAGGGAATCAATGGTCCACATCCTTCGTCGAGATCCTATGGTTAAAAATTGGCTTCGACATTCATCACAGAGCACTCCTTTTTCCCAATCCATGAATTCCCAAAATCTTGCCACGTAGCCTTAGCCATTTAGCAATCGACGTTTACCATTGAACATCCTATGTTTCATTGTTTCGAGAGTCGACGGTCAGCAATATTCATTCTACGTTTTCAAAATTTCGTATATCGGCGATATCCATTGGGATTTTGGCATTCGACGATCTATTATCCTCATTATACCCTCCTCATCCACACTACAATCAATATTCCGAAGTCCTGAAATCATCTAGACTCTCGGAGTCCCAGACACGTCACCACCCATGTTGGCTAGGCAGGCATGAACCAAAATTTGAAATGCGATGAGGGTCAAGGGGTGACAAATTTCATGCTCTAATAGGCATAAGGGGTTGGTAAATCGGTCGAATATAGGTGACATGTTGCACCTTGGTTGTGTATCCACGTCACCTGGGATGACATCAATGAGCCAAGTTAACCCCCTTCATACGGTTGGGATTTAACCACTTTGACACATAGATCCATGGTCCTCATTACTTCATGGCTCTGAGCTTTGGAGCTTACTAACTCCTCTTGACACAAATCCCCCAAAGAGACAAGTCTTCGGACTCTCAAATCTTATGCCATGTGTGCTCTTCCTACCAATGGCCAAGATTTATTTTAACGTTCGTGACTTTAGCAGTTTTCACACTTCGTAGACTCTTGGCCAGGTTCCTCTGGAGTACAAAGTCTACATACTATGGGATCACTTGCCACATACCCACTCATCCAACGATCCTAGTTCAATGGACAACCTTTGATAGTGGACGAGTAGGACCATGTGTCGCTCGACGATGCATTCCCAATCGGTTGGTTACTTGAGGGTGGTTCCTTAGATCGATGAATGAGAAGGATCCTGAAGGATCTAAAGATCGATGGTCCACATCACTTCGGCAGTTCGACATTCAGGTGTTCAGTGTGTATCTTCTAGCTTTCCCTCCGAAACATGCTGGATCTATCACCATGTGTACCTAACATCTACGTCCAAGATTTACTCCAACTTGTAGAGCTTTGGGGAAACTCTCACATCCCTATATTGTTGAATACCTTTACTCTCAAATAACCATTGATCTATGGACATGTGTCCCTCCATTTCCAACGGTCCTGATTTACTCCGTGACTCCGACATTTGCGAGTTTTCGACATTAGACCACTCCTATTCACTCGAAGTAGGACTTCACCGAAGCACTTAACGCTTCCCTTCTTAAGTCCGATCTAAAATTTGAGAGGGATCTACATTGGATCCCCATATCGATGACCTTCATAAATTCATGACTTTGGCCTTCGGTTATTTTCAAGGATTGTGGAGTCACAAGTCTCAAAGTCCCGAAGCCAAAAGAGATAGCTCCTTTTACACTAGCACAAGGTTCCTGGGCCCTGGTCACATGGGTCCTTTGGTAAATATTAGGGCTAATTTCTATTCCTCTTTAGCAGATAATGGGTTAAGGACCTGAGCATGATCCCTCGGTCATATGAGTGGATAGTCTAAAGGAAAAACACCCTTCTCCCACATAATTGAACTTGACATTCCCGCTAAGGTGAAATTGAAAGGGTTGGAAGGAATTAGACATTTCAATCAATCCTACCCCATCTCTCTTGCGGATTCACATCTCATAACTCTCTAGCAACAAAACTGAGATAAATTGAAAGCCATGAAAATATAGCAGTTTACAGAAGAAAAAGAGTCTATCTAATAATTTTTCAAATACTGCAAGACTTAACCATAAACACAGACATTCAATCATCACATCCAACATATAACACATAGTATGAAAATACTTATCAGAACTAGAAAATGTGAAGCAACTACTAAAAGGGGTTCATGTTTCCTCCTAATAATAGGCACAACCACTCCTGATGGATTTACCGCTAGCCACCCTCGAGATAGACCATGATGCTCTGAGAGATATTATTTCTCTTTGATCCATGACAATCATGGATGAAGGTTACTCTCCTCGTCCCACAGGAAATTGGCAACTGGTTTTCTCTAATCCAAGCAAGGAGGTATGCATGAGTACTTCCTCAGTCACTCATCAGCCTCGTTTATCATCTTGTAGCCAAACCATTCTTGTGTATTATCTCATCCAAAATGAGCTTATTGCTCAACTTTTCCTCTCAACTCTAGAGTCAAAGTATGCTTCCCTTCTCTTCTTGGGAGAGTGTTTTATCCACTCTATTATCTTGCAGATCGGTCATTGCCCCGAATTACCTCCTTTCTTTCCTTCCTCAGAAAGGTTGTGTGGGTACAAATCCCAATTCAGGGTCAAGAATAGAAGCCTTATAGATGGGTACCTTGTCCCATATCCTCATTAACTCTTGAGGATGGCCTTCCAACTACCATCCTGACTGGTAATTCATTTCTAGGTTAGAGGACTGTTGAGCAATTACACCTAGCATGTACTAGTCTGGTGAGGGTCATCTCAACCATTCTTGGTTTCCCCTCACCATTGCTCTCATAGAATCCATGGTTTATCTTGGAAAACTCCCCCCTTTCAACAATTGTGCAACACATATCAAATTTCTATTAATAAAAAAAATTTCATACATTGACCCTTTTATACAAGGGTTCATCAAATAAAACATTCACACATATTTAGTCTGCCACAGTCTCTTGGCCATTTATAGCTATATTTACAAATTGGGGGAAACAGGGGTATTACATTTCAAGGTACTGATTATTTTCCTCCAAGTGAGTATTTTCAAGGCACTAATGAGGATGATGAATTATGTCCCTCAAGTGGGGATTTTAAAAGTATTGAAGATGATTATTTCAATGGTGGACACTCTTTCTTGAATAGGGAATTTAAAGGAAATAATGATGATGATGATGAATGTCCTCCAAGTGAGGATTTTCAAGGTACTGATGAGGATGATAAAAACATTCCTCCAAGTGAGGATTTTCAAGGCCGTAACGAGGATGATGAAGAATTTTCCTCGAGTGGGGACTATTAAAGTAGTGAAGATTATTATTCCAATGGTGTACACTCTTTCTCGAGTGGGGAATTTAAATGAAACAATATTGATGATGATAATTTTCCTCCAAGTGAGGATTTTCAAGGTAGTGATGAATATTTTCCTCCAAGTGGAGATTTTCAAGGCACTAAGCAGGATGATGAAGAATTTACTTCAAGTGGGGATTTTACAAGAAGTGACGATGATTATGACAATGGCTTACACTCTCTCTTGAGTGGGTAATTTAAAGGTAACAATGTTGATGTTGATTTTCCTCAAAGTGAGGATTTTCAAGGTACCGATGATGATGATGAAACTTTTCCTCCAAGTGAGGATTTTTAAGGAACTCATGAGGATGATTAAGAATTTCCCTCAAGTTGGTATTTTAAAAGTACTGAAGATGATTATGTTGATGGTGGACAATTTTTTCTAGGTGGGCAATTGTATTGTATTAGATTTCCCACCTTGAGAAATTATTTGGAATATGTATTGTATTTTAAAAGTACTAATGGTGATGATGTTGTTTTTCCTCCATGTGAATATTTTAGAGGCATTGATGATGGTGTTGTTGATGATGAATACATTCTTGTTAGAGAATATTTTAATGGAATTGATAGTCTTAACGACGATAATGATTTTCCTTCAAGTGAATATTTCATGGAAGATCCAATGATATTGGCGAGGATGGTAATCATTTTTCTAGTGAGTTTGATATTCCTCTTATCAATGAATATGGTGATGGACCTAGGAATAAAGATCATGTTCTCAATCAATCAACTCCAAAAAATCAAGATGATTAACATTCTCTTGTTCGGTCTCCTAACATTGTTTTTCTTGATATTCCTTCTAGTGATGAGGAAATTCATTCTAGTGAGGATGATGAAATAGTGGAGACATTGAAAAGAAACATTATGTCTAGGACTAGGACTATAACTTTTTATATCAATCCAAATCATTCTAGTTATACAAGGTCTAGGAAATAATTTCTCACTAAATCAACTTCCATTAATGATTTGATTTCAAGTGATTGTTGTCAAAATAATTGTTTGAAAAGCATGGACTACATGTATTCCTTGAATAAAAGGAAGACATATTTGTCAATGAATAAGAGAATGAAAAATTAATATTTAATGAGGTCATGATATCCACCAAGATAGGATATGTTTATCGCATTGGGAATCTTTTACTTTGCACAAAGGATTTCAAAAAAATCACTCAATTGGTAATCTTTGTCTATCAAGAATCCAAACAATGTTGGAAAACGATCCTTCATTTTATTCAAAGGTACATCATGGACAAGAGAGTGGGACATTAAAAAACACTACATTGTAATGGATGTGTGACTTCTTTATCAAACATGGAGAGTGTATGCCAGATAGAGACACAATACATATTCTAGATAATTTCTCAAGGCGGGAAATCTGCAACTTGTACAAAGAATATGCCGAAGGTGTTGAAGGAAATGGTAATTTTATTACATATGCATATTTTATAAGAATATGGAAGAAACAATTCAACAATGTTTGTATTCCTAAAAATTCAAGGATGGGGGTTTGTAGTACATGTGCTACTCTTAAATCAAGAAGAGATAAATATGAAGGGGTAGAAAGAGGTATGTATTTACTATTTTTTTTTAATTGGACATTTATCAACTATGAAAATATATTATCAATATTTTCATTTTATCTCATGTGCAGATTCCATAGTCAAAGCACTTTAAGAAATATTCACCATATGACCATCACCATAATTCATCATGTGCTCACTCATTGGTCTTGAAATCTTCCTTAAGTTCTACATCTACAATTACACAACACTAGTCATGAAAACAAAAATCAAATTGTGTTTGGATATCCAAGCATGCTTGTTCAACTAGGAATCTTTCAAAAGGTGAAAGTTGGTTTCCTTCTTGTTGGAAACACTCATGGTCATATTGTTCAAATGTTCAGTTGTTTTTCAATAACATTGAAGAGGGAAAATGTTGGAAGACTACCATCATTAATTGAATTGATTAAGAAATCATACATTCCAGAGCATGTTTTTCACATATTTGAAGAAATTGTTGACATGTGAATATTTATTTAGGGATCACATGGTGAAGAAAAATGTAATGAGAAGCTTAATCACGTTAGCTTCCAACATCAATTTTGTTTCAAAAAAATTGATGGGAAAACACTTATATGGGGAAGTAGTATTCAAATATTGCAGAATGGGGGTAGATGTAGGAACTATCGAGCTGAAACACACAAACATTTACAGCACACACCCTGCTACAGAATACACAACGAAAAAAAAACTAGAAATACTATTTCCAAATAATCAGGGATTTCAATTGGAAACTTAAGAATGCAACACCATTCCTTTATTGATTTGAAGAACATATCAAAATTTACATCACATCAAGCCTGGGATAAGAGAAATCCATGAGTAGTTACTTGTGTGGTTGAAACCCACTACAAAAATCATCCAGAAGGTAATAATATGTGTGTGTGGAATGAAACCATGTTTCTCCCTTCCTAAGTGTTTTCCCAACCTGGAATTATTATCTCCAGATTCTTTTTGGTTCACCAACCTATTATCCATCACATCCCTGCTTCTTTTAAATTCTCCCCTTCACCTCTGAATCGATTCTCCTTCCATTTCCAAGAATGGACAATTACCAAAATTGCATGATAGTTTTCCTCCTTCTTGGCATTAACAATCTTCCTTTTGGGCGCCAGATCCTTGCCTAACTTTGGCTGAGACTCAACACATTTTAATTCCAACATGGAAAGTCAACAAGTGTTGTAACAACGTTATTGTAGGAGGAAATTCGATTTTTAAACGAAATACATATTCTACAGGAGTTTCAGCATGCATTTCAACATGAGTTTCAACACGAGTTTCAACACAAGCTTCAACATACACAAGAGTAACTGCATGAGTAACAACAGTTCGAATTCATAACAAACTGACTAAATAAAATGGACCACTAACATAGTCCTTATTTGACTTATTTCCTAATTTGCATAATAGAAATGTTTTTGGGTCATGCGGATTTCCCGAGCCCAAGTATGCTCCTATATCAAACACCCTTGGTAAGATAAAAATGAGCTCCATCTCATGTGCAGATTACTATTGAGGTGAATAGTTATGTACATGTGCTAAATGATATTCAGTCACGCACGATGCATCCTTTGCTCCTCGATTCTTCCAATTAATTAAATATTCCATGTACTCCTTCCAGAGAGTCTTCTTACCAACTTTTGTAGCAAGAATTTCTTCAATATGCTCCTCTAACTTAATTGATAGATGTTGTTCCCATTCTCTAAAGGTACCTTCCTATGTTTTTTTTTTTCCCTTCATGAAACTCATAAAGATCAACCACAACAAATGTAGTCGATATGTCAAACTTCTCTGGAAGTTCCAGCCGATAAGCATTATCAGAGATCTTTTTCAGAATTCGGCATGGACATATCTTCTTGTATTTTATTTTATTATATGTGCCTTGAGGAAATCACTCCTTCCTAAAGTGAGCCATGACCAACTCACCCTCTCGGAATACCTTCTGTCTCCTATGTTGATCTACTCTTTGTTTATAAATGTCATTGTTGGTCTGAAATTTATTATTTAATTGTTCTTGTAATTCATGCATACTATCCACAAAATAATTCACATCAGTACTCTTCTTGTCTTCCAAATCCAGCAATGCAACCAAATCTACCATACCTTTTGGCGATCATCCATAAACAACCTGAAATGGAATCTTTCCCGTATATATTTTCACTGAATCGTTGTATGTGAACTTGACTTGGGTTAATGCCAAATCCCATTGAATAGGATTCTCTCCACTTAAACTTCACAACAAATTTCCTAGACTCTTGTTCACTACTTCTTTCTAACAATCTGTTTGAGGATGATATGTCAAACTGTATAACAAATTTGAGCCTAACTTTTTCCAGATTTTCCTCTAAAAATTCCCAAGGAATCTTATATCTCGATCTGAAGTAATTATCTATGGTAATCCATGCAATCTAACCACTTCTTTGAAAAATAGTGCAACTACTTTACTAGCATCACTAGTCTTCTTACATGCTATGAAGTGTGCCATTTTTAAAAATCTATCCACAACTACCATTGTTGAGTCATTTTTTCTTTGTGTCATAGGTAATCCTAAGACAAAATCCATATTGATATCCTCCCAAGGTCCTTTGGGTACTAGCAATGGAGTATAGAGTCTGATGTTCTGAAATTTTCCTCTTTCTAGTTGATAGATCCTACAACCTTCAACAAAATTTTGGACATATTTATTAATGTTGGGCCAAAAATATCACTCCTTCTACAAGTTTGTGGTTATATCAACCCCAAAATGTCCTCCTAAACCACCACTATGCAACTCTTGAATGAGATTTAGTCGTATGGAACTTCTGGGAATACAAAATTGTTTTTTTTTAAACAAAAACCCCTCTTGTATATGGTAATCCAGATATAGTGTTATGTCTAAAATCCAAGGCTCCTTACATGTCTTCTGAGATTCTGATAAATATGCATCTTATTCATACAATGTCTTTAGACAATTCAGACTTACCACTTCTACCGACATGGTATTAAGTAATGTTGTCCTTCGACTTAATGCATAAACTACCTCATTAGACTTCATGGACCCATGTTTCAGCACAAAAGAATAACTTTTCAAGAATTATACCCATTTAGTTTGATTTTGATTCAAATTACCTTGGATGTTAATGTACTACAGAGCTTTGTGATCCATGAACAAGACAAACTCCTTCGACAGTAGATAATGTTTTCATTTCTTCAAGGCTTGAACAATAGCATAAAATTCATGATCATAAATAGAGCACTTCTTTCTGGACTCGTTCAAATTATCATTTAAAAATGAAATGGGTCTCCCTTCTTGACTTAGAACTGCTCCAATTTCTATTCCACTAGCATCACAATCAACCTGAAACACTTTGTTAAAATCTAGTAATGCTAATATTGGTTGTGCTATTACCCTTTTATCCAATTCTTCAAATCACTTCTCTACTGCTACAACCCACTGGAACACTCCTTTCTTCATACATTCTGTAAGAGGCACACATATTTGGCTAAAGCTCCTAATTAATTTCTACTAGAATCCTACCAATCCATGGAAGATCCTCACATCGAATGTGCATCTTGGTGTTGTCCATTCTATAATATCCCTCACTTTATTAGGGTTCAATTTAAGTCCTTGTGAAATCATGAAACCTAGGTACACCAATTCTCACTGCATGAATGCACACTTCTTTAGGTTTATCAATAGTTTCTCTTCCTTCAAGCATTGTATCAATTCCCTCACATGATTTGTTCTACTCTTTCTAAAAATCAATATATCATCTGAATATACAACCACAAACTTACCCGAAAATGTCTTCAAGACTTTGTTCATCAATCTCATGAACGTGTTGGGTGCATTGGTTAGTCCGAACGACATCACTAACCATTCAAAAAGTCCACCTTTCATCTTGAATGCAGTCTTCCATTCATCACCTTCTCTAATTCCAATATGGTGATAACCACTCTTCCAATCATTTTTTGTAAAATATACTGAACCACATAGGAAATCCATAAGGTCATCCATCATGGGCAATGGAAACCGATACTTGATAGTGATATTGTTTATAGAACGTGAATCAATACACATTTTCCATTCCCATGTTTTCTTAGGAATCAATACTGCTAGTACTGCGCAAGGGCTCAAGCTCTCATGAATCAACCCTTAGTCAAGCAATTCCTTCACTTTCTGATTCACTTCTTCACTTTCTGATAGAGTCATTTGATAAGGCGCTTTATTTGGAAAATTCCATCCTGGGATTAGATCGATCTAGTGTGATATACTATGCAAAGGAGGTAACCCTGTGGGTAATTCCTCTACAACAATTTCTTTAAAATATTCCAACACACATTGGATCTCTGCTGGTACATAAGTCCCCTTTTTAGCCTCATGAACCTTCTTTGGAGATATAGCTAAAAAATACCCATTTTGTTTCTTCTCCTTCAGGAACTCCTTGGTTGAACACAACATAAGGCGATTTTTATTGTTGTTCATGTCTTTGACGTTACTGTTTCTATTACTCCCACTCTCTTCATGCATTGGTGTCAACTTATAGCATTGTCCATTTTGAATAAATTCATATGAATTTTCCCTGCCATTGTGGAAAACTTTACGGTCAAACGCCCATGGTCTCCCAAGAAAAATATGGCATGCATCCATTTCTACTATGTCACATAACACTTACTCTTTAAAATATCCAATCTGAAATTTTAACAAACATTGTTCAATCACCGTCACCTATTGGCCTTTATGTAACCATGAAAATCGATAAGGATTGGGATGTGGTTCACATTTAAAATTTGTTTTCCAATTTATTTATATTTCCGCCATCACTAATCAAGTTATAGCATTTGCCTTCAATTTTGCATCTAGTCTTAAACATTCTTTTCCTTTTTTCAAGTCCTTCTATTAAATTTTGTTTTGGTTTAAGTAAAATTCTTTGAAACATCAAGTTCTCACCTTGTTCGTGTGGAAGCACAACCAAATATTCTCCAACCATTGATGCATCACCAAACATGGTAACCTGTGTTCTAGAATCACCTCTTTTATTGGAACCTTGCTTCTTTGGGCACTCTAAGGCTTTGTGACCTTCAACTCCACATATATAACAAGTAATTGCAAACTTTACCTTTCCTCTTCCAAATCCTCTACCTCTACCAACTCCATTTCCTTTGGAACTTTGGCTACTTGCCAATTCCTCTTCTTTGTCATTTTCCTTAGCAATGTTTGTTCTACCTCTTCCTCGTGGACCTCTTCCCCTTAAATTGTGTTGGGTTTTCCTATCAACTTTCTCCTCCACCTTTAGGGAAACTTGGTAAGATTCATCTACGGTACGAAAATAATGCATACTCATATCATATTGGATTGTATATTTTAGTCCATTCATATATATAGCCACACGTTGATACCCTGGATCATTAATACCAAATTTGAGTGACAGCGTGAAGAACTCTTCAGTGTACTCACACACAAGAGTATATTTTTGCCTCAGATTATGCACTTGTCTACATATATTCTTCTAGTAAACAACAAGAAAAACAAATTCTTTAATATTACTCACCATCTTCTTCCAAGTCTATATATTTTTCTGCCTATTATCAACTCTATCCTTCTGTAACATGTCCCACCAAATGGCAACATTTCCTTTCAACTTTGTGATAGAAAATCAAACCCGGTTTGGATCAAGAACATTCTCATATTCAAAATGCCTCTCGAGCTCTCCTATCCAGTCTATAATAGTTTCAGCCTTCAAGATTCCATCATAGAACGAAAGCTCTACTTTCGCACTACCTCGGTTACTCAAATAGGATATCAAATTCTCGGTTGGGTCTACAACCTCAGTATTCTATTCAATCTCACTCTCATCTTCAGATTCAAAATCTGTCTCAGCATCTCCATCTCTTATGTGTTCTAATTCCTCTATTCTTCTCTATAACTCTTCAAGTTCTTGATTTCTTACACCTCCACATGTTTCTCCTCTCATTCTCGGTGGAATTCTTCCAAGTCTCGTGGTAGTTAGAATCCAAAATACCATACGCAGCCTCAATCTAGACATTGATACACCTACTTTTTCTTCAACACTTTGGTTGAAACACCACTAGAATTAGGGTATTCTCTACCCATTACAGGAATACTCACACAATCATCCAAGATAGAACTTACTCTAATACCACCCAATGTAGGAACTATCGAGCTGAAGCACACAAACAGTTACAAAATGCACCCTACTACATAATACACAATAGAAAAGAAAAACATAAATTCTATTTCCAAATAATCATGTAATTCAATTGGAAACTTAAGAATACAACAACATTCCTTTATTGATTCAAAGAACATATCAAAATTTACATGACATCAAGCCTAGGCTAAGAGAAATCTATGAATAGTTATGTGTGTGGTTGAAACCCACTAAAAAATTCATCCAGAAGGTAATGGTCTACGTGTGTGGAATGAAACTCTGGTTCGCCCTTCCTGAGTGGTCACCCAACCTGGAATTATTCTCTCCGGATTATTTTTGGTTCACCAACCTCTTCTCCATCACGTCCATACTTATTTTAAATTCTCCCCTCCCCCTCTGAATCGATTCGCCTTCCATTTCCAAGAACAAACAGTTACCAAAACCGTATCATAGTTCGCCTCCATCTTGGCGTTAATGATCTTCCTTTTGGGCATCATATCCTTTCCTAACCATGATTGAGACTCAACATGTGTTCATTCTAGTGTGGAAATTTAACAAGAACTGTAAAAACATTATCGTAGGAGGAAATTCGATCTTTCAACTAAATACATATTCTACATGAGTTTCAACATACACAAGAGTAGTTGAATGAGTAATAACAGTTCTAATTCATAGAAAACTGACTAAATAAAATGGACCACTAAAACAATCCTTATTTGACCTATTACCTAAATTGCAGAATAGAAATATTTTTGGGTGATGCAGATTTCCCGATCCCAAGGATGCTCCTGCATCAGGGGCCTTCATCAGGTTTAGAATTTTTGAAGTTCATTCAAGATCATCCAATATTTGCATCAAAGTTATTGTTATTATAATCAATTATTGAAACATAATGCATGGAAGCATAATAGAGATGTAGATTATTCTAAATGCCTAAAAGAAATAAAAAAAAAAGTCAATTAAAGATACATATGAGTACTTTGATGTTGTTGATTATGTTTGGTGGGAGTATTTTTTCAATGGTCAAAGTGACATAATTTAAAACTCAACAAATGAAGATATATTTTTGAAGACTCCATTTCATTGGCCACAAAATATGCCAAATGAATCCAAAGAAAGAAACATTGTTGAACAACACGAATATCAAGGTGTTATTGAGTTTACACAAGCAAAGGAAAGAGAAATGTATATTGGTTCTTGAATATCATGTGCACAATGTAAATCCATGGAAGACCTTTACAGGGGTTCAGTGCATGATATTAAGGAGGGTATCATGATTTCAATCTTAGCGACCAGAGATCTACGTGCTTATGGATTATGGATTGCATTGGTATGAAACAGGTACACACCCATTCAATGGTGTGTACAAGCCATAGATGGTGGTTGAGAAACATGTCAATAGAAAGAGAAAATAAAAGGGTAAAAATACAATTCATCATCGCATTGACCTATTAAAATTAGAGGATGTTGACATACTTTTTTATGACTTCAATTTGACAAAGAGAGGAACTCTTATCTCCAGGACAATAGATATTATCAAGAGGTTGTTCCCACAAGAAATAACTGCAAGATGGGAGATTGATGAACCTAGTCATAGATCTAAAAGGATTTTGACTTCTAAAATGTTGGGCATGCATGTAGACTCAGATGGGGCATTCATCGAAAATAGAGAAGAGTATGGATCATTTAATTCTTCATCCAATCATTCATCTGAAGACAATGTAGACTATGATGGTATTTCAGAATCCATGAGTCAATCTGAATAAGTGTATGAAACATTTTATGTATTTTTTATCCATATGATGTTTGTATGGTAACCAGAAATGAGAATTTAACTTACATATGATCTTACATGAAGTTATGAATCATTTCTATGGTTTATGAATTATTTTTTTTATTAGGGAGAATATAATAAAATTTCTTAGCTCATGTTTTGAATATGGACAATGTAACAATACTTTTAAGAAATAATTTATGCTTCATTCAATGTAACTTGTATTTACTTTTTTTATTAAAATTTTAAAAATAGTAAAAAGTGATGTTGAATTTTTAAAGTATAGGGTAATATTTTCATGGAATTATGTATTATCTTTTGTTTGGAGTGATAAACTAAGATTTAAAAAGTAAGCATTTCAGGGTTGATTTTATGATTTTGTTTACAATAGTGATGGTTTCTTTTACCTCTTTAAAAAATGTGCCATTTTAATACCCCAATTTTCACATGGGTGTTACTGGTAGTAGTACTTTTCAATTTGATGGTTGATTTTGAGGTTTTGGTTTTAATGGTACCAACTGTTAAGAATCATATTTCAAATTAACTATAATTTTAACATTTTGAAAAAAAAAACTTTTTTTAGGTAACATCATTTTTTTTATTTTAAGGTTTTTTTGAGCTAGTGTATGAGTTTTATTTAAGGCCATTTTTTTTAAATGTTGTAATTTTGACCTCGTTAGAAAAAATCGTGCTATCGGTAGCAGAAATTTTTGATTTGGGGTTGATTTTCATGTTTTCTATGCAAAAATATGGATTTTAAGGGCTAGAATTCTTTTTTTGAGGTCATGGTTCTCATTAAGTTGATAAATGTGTTCAAAGGAACAATTTTCACTAAATAATGAGAACCTACAACTACTTATGAACCCTGCAATATTCCCATGAGTTTGTGGATGACCATCAATATATATCAAGTTTTTCTTGTTAAAGTTTCTAGAAGCACAATTATTCGTGCTCATACTATACATGGAAATGCTAATTTTTTATTTAAAAATATTCAAGTAATCAAACCAACTATAAAGAGGAATAAAAAATGGCATAAGTGCTACTAATGTTTTGGGAGGAATAGATACATGTGCAAAGATAAACAACCCAAGATTTGCAACATCTATTTTAGACTTGGCAATCATATAACTATTACCACAAAAAGAGAATTATGTTCCAACATCGGGCACATGCATGGAAGATGGGGAAGCACCATACACATCTCGATTGTAACAAGTTTAGTATTTACTTTACATATGGACAGGAAGAGGAAAGTCATCGCTACCTTCCAACAATTGACCAAAGTTTGGTGTGTTCGTGGACATTTTTTTCTCTTAGCTAATACAAATTTTTTGATCTCCTAGTAGAGATGTTTTGGGTAGTATCAATATCATACTTTGGCTCACTAGAACTCTCTGTTGACTCAACAGAAAGAGACAACTCAGTCAATTTAGGATGAAACTTAGTTTATCTGGTTTCCAACTTTTCAAAAAAAGAGCATATGGAATTGTTCCTATGTGTCTTTTCTATATCACATATCGGATTCTTTACCACAATGGGAGGTATTATACCATCAACTTTGAGTAGTCGATCTTTAATATAGTGAAACAATGTGACATATCGAGGGTTCTTCTTCAATCCATTACATTTTGGACAACCACATACTATTGTGGTGTCATAAAAGAGATCTAATTCACGGTGTAATACCATTGACCCAGGATGGTTGCTGGAAGATGGCATACTACAATAGGCAGGGTAAAGCAGTTGTCCATTTTCATCAAACATTTGTCTGCAATATCTTTCTCCTGATAAGAGCTTGCAACATTTTTGGACTGGTGGAATATCTTGTGCATCTGATCTCAATCATGAATCATGATCGTGTAAAATTCAATGAATAATTATTCAAATGCACATCCATAAATGATATAAATTCAATCAGATAAATGAATTATAAATAAAATATAGACTTACTTCAAATGGTGGAGGAGAACTTGATGAACTTGCAATGATATGGAATGAGATGGAATCTGAAGAGTTGGCCATTTGATATTATAACCTTTTTTCCCTTACATTTGAGCCAAAACCATCATCAACACATGAACAAATTCTTAAAAGAAAGTTTGGGAAGCATAGAACATTCTAACTTCAAATAGAATTTTGAATGGCTTTTAAAAGTTATCAGTGCTCTTAATTAGTTAAAGACACACCGATGTGTCTATATATAAAAAGGCATTGGTGTGCTAAATTATGAAAAGCACCAAAGAGTCACCTATGTTACTACATCTACAAAGCAAAATCTCTGCAAAATTTAATTGCAAATGTTTACATTTATATTATGTCAATAAAATTGAAACCGATGTGTTTGTACGTGGATAACACATTGAGGCACATGAAATTTTGAATCTCGCTACTTGTATAGTGAAAAAATAAATGAACATTTTTAAATGTATATCTTTTTGTCAGTGCTTTTATACGTACAAAGACAATTGGTGCACTTTACAGTGGACCAATGCTTTAAATTGCACGGGTTCTCTTTAAAGCGCACAAGTTCCCTAAACTGTATCATGCACCAAAAAGGTAAGTTACAAAAAAAAACCATCAGGTTTATTATTAATGCATCGAAATATATAGTGAAAAAGCAAGCATGAATTTCATTTTTTTTAATGTATGTGTTCATAAATGAAAACACTATTTATTATTTCATTCTTTTGGAAAAATTTAGAGGGGAGATTTGTGTAACAGATATTTACTAGCAAATAATTTGGAGTGGGTTATTTTTTTGAAGAGACAAATTTGGAAGGGATCACCATGGGACACGCACAAATCTGCAGGGGATAAATTCCAAGTATGTGATTTCATTCTATTGACCATCTCAATCTTTCCCTATTTGATTCAAACCATTTTTAGTGCATTATAAAAACAAATAAAAGGGTTTCATAGCTATCTTTGGTATTGGAAGCCCTAGCTTTGTTGTTGTTTTTCTTGGTTCCCCTCTATATATTTCACAAGGGCATTTTATTTTTTAAGATATAGATTTTTATAGGGTTTTTGTACTTGTATTTTGGGATTTTAGTATCCATTGCAATGGTATCACTCATTGAATTAGATCCCAAACCATGTCACTATCAGGTTGTTTTTCAAAAAAAATAAATCGCAATGCATAGTTTTGTTGTACAGTAATGTCGCATTGTTGAACATATTTATGTCAAAAACACCTATTAGTTTAAAATATAAATACCATTTATTTTAGTATCATATGCGTACAGATTCGGTGGTGCACAATAAGCAGTAATGAGAACCAGTTTGTATATGTATGTTGAGCGCATCGGTCCGTACTATGTTATCATATGCACTAACATATTATTTTGTAAAACTATTTCATAATTTATATATCTGATGATTCCTGTTTTTTTAATAAAATATGGTTGACAGAATTTCAAGGAAAACAACTTATTGCAGTGATCGTAATGGTAGCTCGGCCCAACAAGAGAGCAAGGTATGTTAAGTTTTATTAAAACTTTAATTATATATTTCAATTATTTGTAGGTTTAAATTCATGATGTGTATTGGTTAATGCATGTCATGCAGAGAAAAAAATTGAAGAAAATCGATAAGATTGTTTGAAATCTAAGTGAAAAAATGATACAGATAGATATTGGTGGCCACCAACCTATTCCACTAGCTCAAAAAACATTTTTCCACCTTGGTAGTTTTTCTACGGTTTTTCAGATCCTAAACTTCCTAGGCCATTTTGAGGCCCTAAACGACATTTTTTTGACATTGTAGGGGTTAGGCTTGGTCGGAATTTCTTCTTCTCAGCTAAACCTTTCCAACGAGCTATCATGCGCCAAAAATGGAGATTTTATGAAAATGTTACTCCCTCGGTAAGTTGACGTATCAATTACCCCCATCAAGGCCCACAAACCTTTTGGTGTTTCATCTTCTGGAGTAATGGTTTTGTATGTTTAGGGTTTTTCTCGGTAATGCTTTATGTTAAAAAGGAATTTTGAGCCTCATTGTACACATCCTCTTGCGAATGAGTGTATCCATCACATCTCTTCTCAGAGATAAGTTTCCACCATTCTAGTGAGTCCATTCACTCTATATTTTTACGGTTTTTGTACATTTCTTTCATTAATAGAAATTATGTATTACTATATCTCTGTGTTTCTTGTAATATCTTTGTGTATTTTCATATTATATATCCACCTTCTTTTCATTCTCAAAATAATCTAGATCAAAAAGAGCGTAAACGTTTTATGGAAATGTTGCAAAGAGAGGAATTAGGTGGATTGAAAGGTAATCAACATGAAGTTTTTTTTTTGAATTTTTACTAAAAATGAATTTCTTAACATTAATATCTAACAAGTTATAAACACTCAATTTCACATTTTTTTAATGCTATGCAGGGACCAATAGAAAGGGAATATA
>ML785817.1:14956-36203 GCA_009831015.1 Picea engelmannii
AGAGTACTCATAAGAGTCATTTTAACATAAATAATCCATGGCAAATACATTAATCCAAATGCACAGCAGAATGCATGATCATTTTAATACACAAAGATACAAAACATATTGATAAAATGTGATAAAACATAGTTAGACACTTATCTGGTAACAATGGTGGGATTCACCAACCAAGTGCAGGCCTTCCACAAACCTCCCAGCCTTAGACCACACTGCTCATCATCTCAACAATGGATCACCCCCGAGCTGGGACTGAGCTCCACCCCAAGGCAAGGAATCCTAGGCTAGGCTGAGGTTACAGGGAAAACAACACAGGAATATCTGGAAGGATTCTTCCCAAAGATGCCATCTTACGCCCACTACTGCCAGACTCTCATTCCCCACATGCCTGTTCCGCCTGGGAGTATACACCTTCACAAGCACAGTCCATCGGTGCTAACCTCCCTCTCTGGGTCTCGACAACAGGCCGGATTAGGAAGTCTCAGAGCCTGAAGCTGGTGTTGGACACTCTCTGGAAGAAACCTCTTCCAACCACCTTAGACCACACTGCTCATCATCTCAACAATGGATCACCCCTGAGCTGGGACTGAGCTCCACCCCAAGGCAAGGAATCCTAGGCTAGGCTGAGGTTACAGGGAAAACAACACAGGAATATCTGGAAGGATTCTTCCCAAAGATGCCATCTTACACCCACTACTGCCAGACTCTCATTCCCCACATGCATGTTCCACCCGGGAGTATACACCTTCACAAGAACAGTCCATCGGTGCTAACCTCCCTCTTTGGGTCTCGACAATGGGCCGGATTAGGAAGTCTCAGAGCCTGAAGCTGGTGCTGGAAACTCTCTGGAAGAAACATCTTCCAACCACATCCACCTCCCTCACTTAGAGAGAGGTCACAAAGAGGCTCAATCACCACCTGCACTGGACAACAATTCACTTGCAATCCATCTCTGCATGACCACCACAGTCAACCAGGAATACAGACTCAGACCTCTCAGAACAAGCTCCGCAATGGCAGCTAGGTCTCATGGTGTTGATTTTCGGAATTTCCTAAGAAACAATTTCCGCAGGGAATTACACAGACTCCTTCCATCCCCCAACAGAATGGTCGTTTCCCCTCTACCTTACCCAGGATAGACTCACACTATGGTGTCGGGAATGCGTGACAGACAATCCACGCAAGGGTCAACGCAGGTTCAGATGGTTCAGAGGATGTACGAGGTTTTTTCTGCAAGAGTCAGACTCCTTCCCTTCTGGTAGTCTGTGAGTCCCATGGAGGAGGAACCCCCAACACGGCTCATCTCGGCCTTTTATTGCATGGCCAGGGTTGACACTTGTCACCCATGCGACTGCATGCATTCCTACAATGTGCGTGCCTCCCACCATTTGGAAATCACACGTCCTTCCAAAAAGGACTTAGGTTAAAACATATAATGCACTTCTCTTTTGGAATAATATTAAAATATTATTCCCAAGGCTTAAGCCCCCTAGGCTCAACACTTAGCCCCTTTTCCCACCTTCAGCCCCTAATTCCTTGCCCACTCTGTGGATGCTCAGTCCCCCTTCACTCATTCATCGTGCTCGGTCTGCACATGGCAGTGTTTGTGTTTATTAATTGTTTTGCATGATTACATATACAACAGCAGGCCCCTGGCCTTCAACACTTAGGCTCTCTGGCCTAACAAACACATAAGCCTACCAGCTTATACAAAACATGGCTCACCAGCCTATAGACATGTTTACAATTCATTTCATATATCATGATTTGCAACGGGGCTCGGCCTTGGGGACACTATAGAAGGAATCCAAGGCTAACCTCTGAGAAACTCTCCCAAATCTAATCACAATTAGTGACCCCAACTTCCTCTGAAGGGATATCAACCATCAATTCACGACCTTCAACATATTTCTCCCTTTCTATTGAATCTTTATCGCCATAACTCCTGAGCTTGATTCCTCTAAGCATTTCGACCTCCAACGCACTCCTTGCGATCCTAGAATCTTTGACAAAGTTTGGACTTAGAGATTTCTTCAAAATAAATATTACTACGCATTCCTTGTGCTTCATAGTCCTGATCTCTCGACACTTAGTCAAACCTTGACCATGTGCACTCCTTGAAACATTCAGTCTAAGTTTCTCGTTATCCCTACTGAGTTTCTACGAGTCAAATCTAGACTCTGTCAATGCACACCTTGCGGACAATATGCACTCTTTGCATTGAACTCTCAGAAGATAAACAATTGAAACTTATCTAGTACTTCACAAGTTCATATACTCAACTATTAACAACATACATAAGCATGGTGAAATAACCACACAGAGAACACATCATTCATTCAAATACACACCGAAATGAACATCGTCCAAGCATTTGGATCAATCTCTGTCTATTCTATTCATTCATGAAGTAATTACATAAGTTACACAGTTCTTCACTGTCTTCTGACTCTCTATGTCTAACTATTACATCTAACACTTCCTACTCCCTTACTTCTACAATACTACCATTTAATACAAAATACATAAAACCTATCTAAGGAGTGGATTCTCGATCTCTTCTCTGTCCTATCTGAATTATATCCCATCGTTGTTTTAGCGGTTACCTACTTAGTCCTATTACAATAAATGTGATTTATTAGCAGATAAGAGCTGACACTCTATATCTGTAACACCTTACAATTGTGTAAGAATTTAAAACATTCTTCCATTCTCAGGCGATGACCCAACTTTACAAACAAGGTCTTTAAATACAATATTTCCAAAATATCTCAACAACACGTTCCTGTCTCTATTTAATGTCGATTTGACATTTTGGCATGATGAGGTGTCGAATTTTGCCTCCACTCTCGGCATCTTTTTCTTTGATGGCAATGCTCTTGCATCATACTCCTATGGCTAAAATATTCATGGACTCCTGTCCATGAGCTCCTGCACCATTTTTCCATGTTTCAAAATGTCAGGTTCAGTGACCCAAATCGAATCTTTCACTGAGTGATCTTTCCACTTCACTAAATATTCAGGATACATATTCCTCCTAGTCTTCTTTCCAACTCTTTGATCTCGGATTTTCTCCATCTAAGGTTTTTCTGTTGTGGGCATCTATTTTTCCCACTAAATCTCCTTCTAGTCATCTAGTTCTCCTGCATCATCTCTCCTGTAAGGATACAAGTCTGCAACATTGAATATCGATGATACTCCAACATTATTTGGCAACTCAATCTCATAAGCATTTCCTGCAACTTTCCTGAGGATCCTGCATGGTCCTATCTTCTTCATATTGAACTTGTTATATGTTCCCCTTGGAAACCTTTCCTTTCTCAAATGTGCTAAAACTTCATCTCCAAATTCAAATTGAACTTCTCTTCTTTTCTGGTCCACTCTGTTCTTGTACTTTTGGCTGTTGTCCTGTAGCTACTCTCCGAATCTATCATAAAGTCTCTACATCTCTATAGAAAAATATTTTTCTCCAACACTTTTGAATTCATCTTTCTTCAAATCTCTCAATTCTGTAATCCCTCTTGGCTGTATTCCATACACTATCTCGAATGGAATTTTCCCCAGTGCTTCTGTTTACCGAACTGTTAAACGCAAATTCTTCCTGTGCAATAATCTGATCCCACTAACAGTCCTGCTTAGTGACTAAACTCCTTAATAAATTTCCCAGAATTTTGTTCACCACTTCAGTCTACCCATCTATCTGAGGGTGATATGTTGAAATGAAACACAAGTTTGTCCCCATCTTCTTCCATAGAGTTCTCCAAAGTTTCCAATAAACTTTGTGTCTCTGTCTGAGACTATGCTTCTAGGAAACCCATGTAGTCTCACAACTTCCCTAAAAAAAAAATTGGCTATGTGTGTAGCATCACTTGTTTTTTGACATGGTATGAAATGTGCCATCTTGGAAAATCTTTCTACCACAACAAATATAGAATCACTTCCCTTCTAGGTTATAGGTAATCCCAATACAAAATCCATACTAATTGCATCCCAAGGCCTTTCTGGAATAGGAAATGGTTGATACAAACCAATGCTCTATTGTCTCCCTTTTGCATACTGGAAAATTCTGCATTTGTTCACAAATTCCTTTACTTGGGACCTCATACCTTGCCAGTAGTATGAATAACTTAGTTGTGCATATGTTTTATCATGACCAAAATGTCCAGCTAAACCTCCACTATGTTTCTCTTTCAACAAGTTGTCTCTCATAGAGCATATTGGTATGCACAATTGACTTCCCTTGAATAATAATCTATCCTGGATTAAATATTCTTTCCATGGCCTTCTGTTTCCCATCAAAGGGTTCTTACATGCCTCATAAGCCTCCTTAAAATATGGATGTTCTTAGTACATTTCTTTAAGGTGTTCAAACCCTAAAGTCTTCACTTGGAATTCCTATATAATCAATCTCCTCCTGCTCAAAGCATATGCAACTTTGTTAGCACTTCCAGAAATATGTTTAATGACAAAAGTAAAATTATGCATGAATTCTACCCACTTAGCATGCCTCTGATTCAACTTTTCTTTCCTAGCAATAAATTGTGAAGCTTGATTATCACTATACAAGACAAACTCCTTTGGAATTTGATAGTGTCTCCACTTCTTCAAAGCATGAATCATTGCATAAAACTATTAGTCATATGTGGAATAATTTTTCTTGGTGTCATTCAGTTTCTCACTGAAATAAGAAACTGGATTATTATCTTGACTCAAGACTACTCCAATAGCTACTCCACTTGCATCACACCTTACCTGAAATGTTTTCCCAAAATCTGGTAAGACCAAAATTGGTTGTCATGTAATCTTCTCCTTCAACACTCTGAATATTTTCTCATCCTCCTCTGTCCAATTAAAAGACTTGTGTTTCTTCTTCATAGTATCTAGTATGGGTGTACATATACCACTGAAATTTATGATAAATTTCCTATAAAAACTTGCTAGCCCATGAAAGATTCTCACCTCAAATACGTTTCTAGGAGATGACCAATCCCTGATTGCTTTCACCTTCTCTGGATCCATCTTCAATTCATTTGAAGAGATCACAAAACCCAAGTATATGAGTTATGTCTTCATAAAAGAGATTTTTCGTAAGTTTATCAAAAACTTTTATTGTTCCAATCTCCTCATCATAATGTCAAATGTTTTAAATGTTTTTCCTATGTTTTACTGAAGATCAGTATATCATCCAAATATACAACCACAAATTTATCTATGAAGTCTTTCAACACTTCATTCATCAATCTCATAAATGTGCTTGGGGAATTTGTCAACCCAAATGGCATGACTAGCCATTCAAACAAACCTTCATTTGTATTGAATGTTGTATTCGATTCATCTCCCTCTCTCATTCTTATCTGATGATATCGACTCTTCAAATCTATTTTTTAAAAATAGCTCGTTGCACTCAAGAAATCCATCAAATCATCCATTCTTGGCAAAGGGAATCTATACCTGATGGTGATCTTATTGATGGCTCTAGAATATGTACACATTCTCCATCTTCCATCCTTCTTTAGGCTCAACATAGTTGGTACTGTGCACGAGCTTAGACTTTCACTGACTAAACCTTTATCCAATAACTCCTGGACTTGATTCTTGACCTCTTCATTCTCTCGAGGTGTCAACCTATATGCTTCTTTTTTTTGGAAACTGGCCCCTGGAATAAGGTCAATGTGAGGGTTGATACTCTTAATGGGTTGTAATGAGTGAGGTAACACATCCACTACTATGTCAGAAAAATTATCTCACAGTTCCTAGATTTCTTGAGGTAAATCATCCATAGAAGTATTTGTAAGGATAACCCTTGGCTTACTCACTACAAAAAACTACATCTCTTGTTCCTTCTTAACCTCATTCAAGAGTTCCTTCCCACTCATGAGAAGTATACTTGAACTAGCCTCCTGCTTTGGTTACTTGCCTTCTATTGGAAACAACATGTGTGTTCTATCTTTATTATCTAGGGTGTAAGTATTTTCCCAACCATAATGAATGACATTTCTATCAAATTTCCATGGTATCCCCAACAAAACATGACATACATCCATGGGAATTACATCACATAAAATCTCATCTTTATAGCCTCCTATTTTAAATTCAACTTTGCATTGCTGACTTACCATTACTTGATGTCCTTTCTGCAACCAATGTACCTTGTATGGTTTTGGGTGTGCATTTGTCTCCAGCTCCAGTTTCTCAACCATCTCTGTGGATACTATATTATTAGTGCTCCCACTATATATAATCATCTTGCAAACTCTATCCTTTGTTTTGCAAGAAATCCTGAACAAATTCGTTCGCTGAACTGATTCTTCTTCCTCCTTCTATGGCTTTAGAAGATATTTCCTCATCATAAGGTTTCTTCCTCCTATTTCTTCTTCTTCCACATTCTTCTGAGCTTCATAAATGTGTGTGTCTCCTCCTCCTTTATTTCTCTCGAGGCATTCCAAAGACATGTGTCTTGTCTTTCTATAGACATAACATCTGACTTCACCTCCTCTACCTCTTCCTCTTCCTTGAGGAAAAGAGTTTCTTCCCCCATGTTGTCCTTCCTTGTAACTTCCCCCTTTTTTAGGGTGATTATGATACTTTCCAGCCTCTTGCTTTGGCTTCTGGAGCTTCTCTCGGACAATTCCCTTGCCTCTGTTTGGAATTCCTCCCATGTTTCATTGGTTTTGTTTTCTTGCCAACTTCTCTTCAACTTTCAAGGATACTTGATAAACATCATTGATTGTCCCAACATACGTCATGGTGATCTCCTCTTGTATATCGTATCTCAACCTATTTATATACCTAGCTGCTTTTTCATCGTCATTTTCCTTTTGTCCATCCCTGTTATTCAGTCTATAAATTTCTTTTGTGTATTCTTTTACTGATAAACTTTTCTGTCTCAGGTTTTGTAACATTCTAAACATATTTATCTGATAATCTTTAGGGATAATTTTTTCTTTCAATTTAGCTACCCTCTTTTCCCAACTTTTGATTTTCTGCTTGCCTTTGCATCTGCAATCAACTTGTATTTCATCCCACCATAACTCTGCATGACCTTTCAACCTAGTTATTGCATGCTTCACTTTATTTTCTTCATCAATTTCTCCATAATCAAAGTATTTATCCATAGCACGTACCCAATCTAACAATTCTTCAACTTCCAAATTGCTTTCATACATCGAGACTTCTACTTTTTCTCTGGCTCCTATCCTTGAAACAACTCTTACCAGTTGTTCTTTTGTAGGTTATCTTTCTGCAGCCCCTTCTTCTTTTACCTCTTCACTTTTAGCTTCATTAATGTCACCAGCATCTGGTTCTCTTCTCTGTGTTGTTTCCATGGTGTCCAATCTCATTCGGAGTCGCTGCAATTCTTCTTCCATTTCCGGATTCGCTTCAGGTCTATCCCTGCGCCTTTTGGGTGGCATGATTCCACTACTTTTATTTCCTCTCTCTGACTTGATGCTATCAAACATAACTCTTTCTCCTTTTCCTACTATCTACAAGCAAAATTAGGCTCCGATACCACTTGATGCAAACCCCCCTACTCTCCCCTGGGGCTGCGCGACCTCCCGGTCTAGGATCGATCGAATTCAGAAGCTAAATCATCTCACAGGTTTGTGATGAACCTGTTCTATCTTCTCCACAGGTCAAAGTCCTATTTCTCGAGTGTGAAATCTCCTTTTCGGGAGTTTCTGAGTACTTGCAGATTCCTCCATGCAACACTGGTTAAAAACCATGGGCTTAAACCTTACTTCCCCGCGTGCTTAGGGACTTCGGGATTCGAGTGTTCTCGACACACCTGACTCCAAATCTACCAAAATCTGAACTGGCAAACACACTTCATTTTATCCTTTCTCTCTTCTCTAAATTCCACAATCTATTGACGCATGTCCTCCTCATATTGACGACTTAGATGGACTTCGTTAGTTCATTCTTCGACGATTTTAGATTCACCCCACCTGTTCCCCTTAGAAGTGATTTTCCTTCGAAACACATGGATCTCCACCACGTGTTCTCCTGGATCCAACAGTCTAGATCTACTCCATCCTTCGGGACCTCACGATGTCTGGACCTTCCTCCATGTAATTCATTTGAAATCCATTTCCCACAAACACTCAGATCTGCTTCCATGTATCCTCCTCGATACCGATAACGTGGATTCACTTCGCAGTTTCGAGACTTCGGTAATCCCTCTCTCGAAACAATTTCAAAACCTATGAACACTTGGGTTATTGAAGGACTCCAAGGATAACCTCCAAGAAAATCTCCCAGATCTAACGGCTATCAGTGACCCCGACTTCCTCCGAAGGAATCTCAACCATCAATTCATGACCTTCAACAAATTTCTCCCTTTCTGCTAAATCTTTATCGCTATCACTGCTGAGTTTGATTCCTCTTAGGATTTTGACCTCTAATGCACTCCTTGCGATCCTGGAATCTTTGAAAAATTTCAGACTTAGATATTTCTTCAAAATAAATCTTACTACTCATTCCTTGCGCTTCACAGTCCTAATCTCTCGACACTTAGTCGAACCTTGACCATGTGCACTCCTTGCAACATTCGGTCTATGTTTCCCGGTATCCCTCCTAAGTTTCTCTAAGTCAAATCTAAACTCTGTCGACGCACACCTTGCGGAAAATATACTTCACAGGTTCATATACTCAACTATGAACAACATACATAAGCATGGTGAAATAACCACACAAAGAACATATCATTCATTCAAATACACACCAAAATGAATACCATCCAAGAATTTGGATCAATCTATGTCTGTTTTATTCATTCATGAAGTAATTACATAAGTTACACAATTCTTCATTGTTTTCTGACTCTCTACGTCTAACTGTTACATATAACACTTCTTACTCCCTTACTTCTACAATAATACCATTTAATACAAAATACAAAAAACCTATCTAAGGAGTGGCTTCTCGAGCTCTTCTATGTCTTATCTGAATTCTATCTCATCGTTGTTTTAGCAGTTACCTACTTAGTCCTATTACAATAAATGTGAGTTATTAGCAGATAAGAGATGACACTCTATATCTGTAACACCTTGCAGTCGTGTAATAATTTACAACATTCTTCCATTCTCAGGCAGTGACCTGAATTTACAAACAAGGTCTTTAAATACAATATTTCCAAAATATCTCAACAACACGCTCTTGTCTCTATTTAATGCCTATTTGAAATTTTGGCACGTTGAGGTGTCTAATTCTGCCTCCACTCTTGACCTCTTTTGCTTTCATGTCGATGCTCCTGCATCATTTCAGCTGCTTCCTATGAAATTCCATGAGTGGAAAAGGATATTGGTGATTCTTGAGAGGGAAAAGGTCCTAAATCTCCCTCCTTCGCATAAATTTTAAAGAATAATCCACGTCCTTCTCCTCCCTTAACAAGAGGAAGGAATTTGAACACAAATGGTAGAGAGAAACAAGATCAATTAGGAACCTTAATGGGATCTCAATGAACATTGGATAACATCATCGATGAGATAGCTTGGCATGTTTGTTAATTATGTTTTTCTTCTACATTTTCTTATGTAATCAATTTCTAAGGATATATTCTTACCATCAAAAGGTAGTAAGCTTGAATCTAGGGAATTCTTGGCCTTGGTTTAAAAAATCCAACCTAGAAATTTTGGTTCTCTTTTACCTATTATAACTAGCAAGTTGTTGTTTTTGAAGATTGTACTCTTTTGTTAGCTTTAGCATGGTGTTTTTTAATATATAATTTCCCCCCTTTTCTGTTAAAAAACAATGTTCTTATTGGTTGTATGATGGCTCTCTCATGGGAGAAGGATATTAGATGGGATAGAACCGTTCACCATGAAAGCCACCTCACTCACCCCAAGAAGTCCATAAGGTGCATGGTGATCATCTTGATCTCCTTTAATCTAAATTGTTTGTTACAATTTTGGAACTAGATGTTAAATTGTATATATGTTAAATTGGAATTATCTAACTCCACAACAACATATGTTTGCAATTTCAATGGGCTCAATCCCTATGTTTAGGTGATTAGCGTGACATTTCCTACTGCTTTCTTAACCAATCCTGCTTGGATCCACAAATTGTGTGTAAACATAATGTGTTGGCCAATACAAAACAAGATTATTTGGTCCAATTGGTGTCCATCGTCTTCCTCAGGGACACCATGACCAAGAAATTCTATGAGGCTACATGCTATTGGCCTATTCAATTCTTAAAGCATCTGCATGCTATTTTAGAAGACAAAACAATGTTTCAAATTGGTGTATGGATGCATGAAAGGATTTACATTCTTTTGCAAATAATGATGTATTTGTTCGACACTAAAGGATCCCCCAATATTGTTGTAATGGAATTGCATTCTTGATGTTTGTTAGCAGGCAACATAACCAAAGTTAGATTGCATCTTGACCCTATTGGAAGAAGATTGTTTGCAAGGTTACAATAGTGGTGGAGGAATTCCACAAGTCCATTCTTATTATTGACCCCACATACAAAGGAATGTCTATAATGGGTGGTAGTTGTCCTATTTCTCCAAAAATAATCGCACACAACAACATCCAAATGGAATATCATTATTTTCTATAAATTCCTCATGCATGCAGCTCTCAATTTGCAAAAAAAGTTAGGTCCTATGAACTTAATCTCATCAATGAGAATATAATGATATGTTTCATCTCTTCCTAAAAACTATCAATGTTTGTGCTTGTAAACGTTGAACATCTATTATTGATATCTTAAGTCCTGAAAAATATCAATGTTTGTATGTCTTTCATTGGTATCTTGATTTCTATATGTATAATGGTAGCTTGAGAAAAACTTGATTTTGAAGCTTGACATATTGAATCTCTATATGAATATAATGCCACTTGAGGAATCTATAATTGTTTAATCCACTTAAAAAATGAAGAAAAAAATTGCATGGTGATAATTAGCAAAAGACCGAGTGTCAAATAAAACAAAATGGATGTGACAAAGTATTCTCACTACTATGTGAAATATCATTGTTCTTGCCTACAATTTTGTCAAATTCATAAAAACATAGACACCAATGAGTGAGTGATCCTTACAATATCATTGTTCTTGCCTACAATTTTGTCAAATTCATAAAAACATAGACACCAATGAGTAAGTGATCCTTACAATTCACGATGCATTTTATTGAGTATTTTTTATTACTCTCGTTAACCCAATAGCCGAAAGTTACCCATCGAAATCAATTTTACCAGTGTGTACACACATGCACAAAATACTCCCAATTGGATGGCACCAATCCATGTTGCATGTACTTATACAAAAATATAAAAATAAATGACTTCATAGTTTAAATGTGGCCACTAAGTTGCAGGTTGCAAAGGTGGCACTTCGTCATACACAAGTTCATAAGTATCATTCCAAGATGGGCACATGGAGTAGCAACATAATCTGATGTTAGTTCACAACCCATTGCTATAGAGGTATCTTTTCATTCTATACATTTTTCTTTGAATGAATAGAAATCATATGTGCTCGTGAAGGAAAGGGAGGAAATGGAAGCGATTGGCTGTTTCTGAAGAATAGTAATGGCACGCAATAGGAGCTGCAAATAGTCAGAGATGAAGTCAATAAAGGGAAGGTCAATTTGGATCAATTCGAAGGGGAAAACATAGGAATTATATAAAGGATAAATTTGTCCATTTGGGAGTCTTGTTGGAGTCAACCAATCCTTCTTTTTTTTTCCTTTATGGCTTCAAAGACAATTAATATATATATATATATATATATATATATATATATATATATAAGCTTTAAAGACAATTCAATGTACATTCATGATGCATGAGCATCATCAACATCAAGCAAGCCAGTGCGGAAGCCAAAGGATAGCTGGACAAGCGCCAGCACAAATTTTTGAAATTACCCTGGAATTGTTGCGCAATCTTAAATGAAGTCATTAAGAAGGGGCACAGTTGTATAATGTAAATGGAACTTGAGCCATTAGCTCTCGTCCTTAGTAGGTAGAAGGCATTTAAGATAGTTAATGTAGGTAGATAGAATTTAATTCTATATTAGACAGTTTTGGAGCACAAGAGGGAAACGAGATATAGACACCCTCATTGTGTATTGTAATATTATCATGAGCATTGCTGGAGAGAGCAAGAGCATGTAGAGAGATGTGTAAGAAGACCCATGTACAAACATTTGAATTAATAGAAAGAGGTTGATTCAAATTCATGGTTTTGTGTTTGTTCTTTGTGTATTAATGTGAATGATATGCTCATGAATGTTTGCTTCCTGTTATACATTTGCTTTATATGCTGTGTATATGATTTCGTGTTTGAGTTTGAAGTCTGAGAGGAAGTAGGAATGAGTTTCAATTTTTTCTCTATCTGAGCGAGGATTCCTGCAAGGAGTGCAGTCGAAAGTGTCTGCAAGGAGTGCATTGAAAAAAGGTTTAGATAGGGTAGCTTTGTTCTCATTTCTGCAGAAGTGTAGACAAGAAAAAGAGCCGTGCAAGGAGTACGCAAGCCGAGTGAAGCTTCAAGGTTACGAACCTGAGCAAAGTGTTGAAGGACTGTTGTTGTAGGTGTGCGCAGGTTTGAAAGGATTCAAGCACTTGTAGTGTTTGAAGGTTTCCGCAAGGAGTGCGTGCAAGGAGTCTTTTCTAAGACTCAGATTTATAAGAAATCTCACGAAGAATGATCTTCGAACTGTTGAAGGACAGCGCAAGCGAAGTGTGATTGGAAGTTCGTAAGAAGCGTTGCAAGTCTACGAGCAGGTGGACGCGTTCCGCGGAGGAACACTTGGTCATTCGCAGGAATCATCAAGGAAGGACGGACGATCGAAGTTCTCTGAGGAGATTTCGCAAAGTCTTGCGAGCCATCAGATCAAACAGAGGTGTAGGGGAGATACGACAGGTATTCGCTGAAGATTCAAAGCTCAGGAGGGGCAGGACTGTTGATTCGAGCCATAAGGGTCGTAGGGTTTACACGTATAATTTCATATCGAGGTTTCGTGGGTTGAAGTCTCGTGAACATTGCAACGGAAATCGTGAAACGCGATATCCCGACAACTAAGAGAACAGTGTGGGGCCACAGGAGTCGATGAGTAGACAGGTGGCACACCATTTCGAGTTTTCACAGCGAGAAGTCCCGAAACAATCGCATCAGGATTCACGATATTGCGAACTCCGAAATGCCGATAAAGGAGGGTCGTTGAATAGTCAACTCACGCATGCATCGGAGTTTCGGCATATTGGGAGTCGGGAGTCGGTAAACCAAGTTGCTCGACATCGCGAGTGTCAAAATCGCGATAGGGGAATTATCGATAGGAGAGGGAAAGGTCAGCGTTGACTAATGTCGGGTTTCGGGGATTCGAGAAACCAACGCTCGACGACTGACCTCGCGAAGTTGCGAATTTTGATCTCCCGATTGTATAAAGGGGGATCCCACGAGGATTGTTGTGGGTGTAGATTTCCCAACAGGGGAATAGAAGGACCATTAGTGTTCTTCAGGCCGTGGAAGGAGGAAATATCCTGTGTGCACGTCGACCTTCCGACCTGCGGGTTGTCAGGTTGCGGGCATCGCCGTCAGTTTGGTATCAGAGCCTGATTCTTGTCTATATATTTCAGACGAGGGAGGCATAAGAGGTAAAGAGCACTCTGATACACACCATCTGGTATCAGAGCGTAGAAAGTTTCTTTTCTTTCTGTAGCAGAGAAGAAAATAATTCACCATGCCACCAAGGAGAAGGGACATGCAGACACCCGATCCACTAGAAGATAGGGAAATATCGCGAAGAAGAGGCAGGCAGATGACAGATCCAGTTATGGAGAGACAAATGCGTGATCTATGAGCTAGACTCGAAGACATGGAGACAACGCAAAGACGCACAGTCAGTGCTGGGGATCTTAGTGATTCTGAAAGCGAGATTGAGGCTGAACGTGAAGAAGAAGCTGCAGCTAAAGATGCATCAAATGAGCGGTTGATTAGAGCTATTGCCAGGATGGGTGCAAGAGCGAAGATGGACATTCCAGTTTACGAGGGAAACTTGGATGCAGAGGAGATTCTAGACTGGATTAGAGCTTTGGACACATACTTCGACTATGAAGATGTTGAAGAGGACAAGAAAGTCAAGCATGTTGTCATGAGATTGAAGGGACATGCAACATTGTGGTGGGATGAATTACAAGCTGACAGACACTGCAAGGGAAAGCAGAAGATCAAAAGATGGGACAGAATGATCGCAAAGCTGAAGGCAAAATTCATCCCTAGAGATTACCAAATTACTCTGTTCAGGAGGATGCAGAACCTGAGACAAAAGTTGATGAGAGTGAAAGAATACACTGAGGAATTCTATAAACTGAACATCAGAGCAGGTCATCGGGAGAGCGATGATGAGAAAGTTTCCAGATACATGAATGGCCTGAGATATGATATCCAGGATGAGATGAGCATGGTAACCATCCGAACGGTGGAAGATGCTTATTAGATGGCTCTGAAAGCTGAGGAGAAGATGAGCCAAAAGCAGAGTCAGAGGGGCCGAGGCAGAAGTCAGCCCAGAGGCAAATCAGTTGCCCAGGATAAATATTAGAAGCCCAGGGAGGAATGGAAGAAACCACAAAATCGAACAGAGAGAGGTGGAACCTCACAGAGAGGGCAATATGTTGAACAGCGGGGACAACATACTGAGCAGAGAGGAGATTATGCTGACAACAACACTTTTCCTCGTACTAGAGGCAGAGGAAGGGGAAGAGGTGGAGTAATCACATGCTTCACATGTGGAAAGAATGGGAAAAAGTCTTATGAGTGTCCAAATATAAAGAAAGATATTGGAGAAGCTCACATCACCGAGGCACAGAGGCGGGATGTTGAGGCAGAAGACGCTGAAGGCGGAATATCGCTGATGATGCGAAAAGTCCTTTTGACACCCGAGAAGGAGGTGGAGAGTTCAGTCCAAAGGACCAGACTTTTCTGGACTGCTTGCAAGACCAAGGACAGGGTATGCAAGGTCATTGTAGATAGTGGTAGCACGGATAATATCGTATCGAGAGAGATGGTAGAGAAGTTGGAGCTGGAGATGATTGATCATCCAAGCCCATACAGAGTTTCGTGGCTACAGAAGGGGCATCAGGTAACTGCCACTAAACAATGTTTAGTTGAATTCAAGATAGGAGGATATAATGATAAGATCTTATGTGATGTCATTCATATGGATGTTTGTCATCTATTGCTGGGTAGACCATGGAAATATGACAGGAATGTGATTCATGATGGGAGAATGAACACATACACCCTAGAGAAGAATGGGAGGACACACATGTTGCTTCCAATTAAGGATAAAGAGGTGAAGCCCGAAGTAAGAAACATTGTACTTCTCATGAGTGGGAAGAAACTTCTTACAGAAGTTAAGAAGAAGGAGGATCCACAATTCAATGTGGTCAGAAAACCGAGGATTGGTCTGACTAGCACCAGGGTGGATAATCTACCAGAGGAGATTCAGGAACTGCTAGAAGAGTTCGTTGATATAATTATGGATGAATTACCTCGTTCGTTACCACTGATTAGAAGTGTGAGCCATCATATTAATCTCATACTAGGAGCCAGTTTGCCAAACAAAGCCGCGTATAGATTAACGTCGCAAGAGAATGAAGAGGTTAAGAGGCAAGTCTAGGATTTGTTGGACAAAGGTTTGGTCAGGGAAAGTTTGAGTCCATGTGATGTTCCAACAATACTCAGTTCAAAGAAAGATGGAGGCTAGAGGATGTGTACTGACTTGAGGGCGATCAACAAGATAACCATCAGGTACAGATTTCCATTGTGGAGGATGGATGATCTGATGGATTGCTTGAGTGGAGCCAAGTATTTTTCAAAGATTGATTTGAAAAGTGGTTATCATCAGATTCACATGAGAGAAGGTGATGAATGGAAGACAACATTCAAAACCAACGAAGGGTTGTATAAATGGCTTGTTATGCCATTTGGCTTAACAAATGCGTCGAGTACCTTCATGAGGTTGATGAACGAAGTCCTGAGGGAGTTCATCGGAAAATTTGTCATTGTGTATTTGGATGACATACTGGTTTTCAGTAAAACAGTGGCAGAGCATCTGAAGCATTTGGCTACAGTGATGCAGAAATTACAACAGGAGAAGTTGTTGATTAACATGAAGAAGTCCTCATTCATGAAGACAAAGCTCATTTACTTGGGGTTTGTTATTTCGGCAAATGAGTTGAGGATGGATCCAAATAAGGTGGAGGTAATCAAGTATTGGCCATCACCGAAGAATATTTTTGAGGTGAGAAGTTTCCATGGATTGGCTAGTTTCTACCGAAAGTTCATTAGGAATTTCAGTGGAATTAGCACAACAATGATGGATACAGTGAAGAAAAGACACAAGTCTTTTCACTGGACAGAAGAGGCTGAAAAGAGTTTTAATCTGTTGAAGAGGAAGATTTCAGAACAATTAGTTTTGGTGTTGTCGGATTTCCAAAGGGCATTTCAAGTGAAATGCGATGCAAGCGGGTTTGCAATCGGGGCAGTCTTGAGTCAAGAAGACAGGCCGATAGTGTATTTCAGCGAGAATCTGAATGAAGCGAAATTGAAATACTCCACTTATGATAAGGAGTTTTATTCTATCATCCAGGCATTGAAGAAATGGAGGCATTACTTGATCCCAAAGGAGTTTGTCTTATACAGTGACAATCATGCACTGCAGTTTGTGACTCAATAGGAAAAGTTGAATCAGAAACATGTCAAATGGGTTGAGTATATGCAGAATTTCACTTTTGTGATTAAACATATTTCTGGTACTGCTAACAAAGTGGCTGATGCTTTAAGCAGGAAGTGTTTGTTTTTGCAGGAGTTCAGAGTCAAAAGATTGGGTTTTGATGATCTCAGGAACATGTACGCTGATGATCAGGATTTTAAAGAGGCATATGAAGCAACTGAGAATCCAATTCTCAGAGACAGAAGCCAGTGGGTAGAGTACATGATCCATGAAGGATTACTGTTTAGGGGTAATTAACTGTGTATTCCGAAATGCTCCATGAGGGAGAATCTGCTGAAGGAGAAACACAGTGGAGGATTGGCAGGGCACTTTGGTCATGACAAGACATTCACGAAGTTGAATGAGTCATATTTTTGGCCGGGAATGCGAGTAGATGTCAAGAGATTCGTAGACAGATGCAGAATTTTCCAGCATTCGAAGGGAAGAAAGCAGAATGCAGGGTTTTATCAACCATTTCCCATACCAGAGAGGCCATGGGATGCAATCAACATGGATTTTCTATTGGGGTTGCCTAGAACACAAAGAAGTGTTGATTCAATCTTTGTGGTGGTGGATACATTTTCCAAGATGGCACACTTCATTCCATGTCAGAAGACCAGTGACGCAACTCACATTGCGAATCTGTTTTTCAAAGAGGTCATTCAACTTCATGGATTGCCAAGGAGCATAGTTTCAGATCGAGACACCAAATTCATAGGGCATTTTTGGAGGACCTTATGGAAGAAGCTGGGAACTAACTTGTTATTTAGTTCGTCTTATCATCCTCAGACGGATGGACAGACAGAAGTGGTCAACAAAAGTCTGGGAGACTTGCTGAGAAGCTTGGTGACATAACACCATAGCCAGTGGGACAACATATTACCACAGGCAAAGTTTGCGTATAATGACTCAGTTAATAGGATCACAGGGAAATGAAGATGCCAGTTGTAGATAAGCCGCAGATGGAGCGCATACTGGATAAAAGAGTGAGTAAGAAGACCAGGCGGAAGTAATACTTCAAGTATCTGGTCAAATGGAAGAACCATCCAGTGGAAGATGCCAGCTGGGAGAATGAAGTGGAGATCTAGAATCATGGACATACCGTGCGGGAGCTCATGGACAGGAGCCCATGAAAAGTTTCAAGTGAGGAAGTATGATGCAGGAGCATCATCAACATCAATCAAGCCAGCGCGGAAGCCAAAGGACAGCTGGACAAGTACTAGCACAAATTTTTGAAATTACCGTGGAATTGTTGCGCAATCTTAAATGAAGTCATTAAGAAGAGGTGCACTTGTATAATCTAAATAGACCTTGAGCCATTAGCTCTTGTCCTTAGTAGGTAGAAGGCATTTAAGATAGTTAATGTAGGTAGATAGAATTTAATTCTAGATTAGACAGTTTTGGAGCGCAAGAGGGAAACAGGATATAGACACCCTCATTGTGTATTGTAATATTATCATGAGCATTGCTGGAGAGAGCAAGAGCATGCAGAGAGATGTGTAAGAACACCCATGTACAGATATTTGAATTAATAGAAAGAGGTTGATTCAAATTCATGGTTTTGTGTCTGTTCTCTGTGTATTAATGTGAATGATATGCTCATGAATGTTTGCTTCCTTTTATACATTTGCTTTATATGTTGTGTATATGATTTCGTGTTTGAGTTTGAAGTCTGAGAGGAAGTAGGAATGAGTTTCAATTGTTTCTCTATCTGAGCGAGGATTCCTGTAAGGAGTGCAGTCGAAAGTGTCCGCAAGGAGTGAGTTGACAAAAGGTTTAGATAGGGTAGCTTTGTTCTCATTTCCGCAGAAGTGCAGACAGGCACAAGAGCCATGCAAGGAGTGCATAGGCCGAGTGAAGCTTCAAGGTTGCGAACCTGAGCAAAGTGTTGAAGGACTGTTGTTGCAGGTGTGCACAGGGTCGAAAGGATTCAAGCACTTGTAGTGTTTGAAGGTTGCCACAAGGAATGCGCGTAAGGAGTCTTTTCTAAGACTCAGATTTATAAGAAAGCTCAGGAAGAATAAGATCTTCGAACCGTTGAAGGACAACGCACGGGAAGTGTGATTGGAAGTTCGTAAGAAGCGTTGCAAGTCTGCGAGCAGGTGGATGAGTTCCGCGGAGGAACACTTGGTCATTCGTAGGAATCATCAAGGAAGGATGGACGATCGAAGTTCTCTGAGGAGGTTTTGCGAAGTCTCACGAGCCGTCAGATCTAATAGAGGTGCAGGGGAGATACATAAAGTATTCGCTGAAGATTCAAAGCTCAGGAGGGGTAGGACCGTTGATCCGAGCCATAAGGGTCGTAGGGTTTACATGTATAATTTCATATCGGGGTTTCGCGGGTTGAAGTCCCATGAACATTGCAACGGAAATCGCAAAATCGCGAAATGCGATATCCCGACGACTAAGAGAACAATGTGGGGCCACAGGAGTCGGCGAGTAGACAGGTGGCACACCATTTCGGGTTTTCGCAGCGAGAAGTCCCGAAACAATCGCATCAGGATTTGCGATATTGCGAACTCCGAAATGTCGATGAAGGAGGGCCATTGAATAGTCAACTCGCGCGTGCGTCAGAGTTTCGGCATATCGGGAATTGGGAGTCGGTAAACCAAGTTGCTCGACATCGCGAGTGTCGAAATCATGATAGGGGAATTCCCGATAGGAGAGGGAAAGGTCAACGTTCACTATTGTCGGGTTTCGGGGATTTGAGAAACCAATGCTCGACCACTGACCTCGCGAAGTCGCGAAGTCCGATCTGCCGATTGTAAGAAGGGGGATCCCACAAGGATTGTTGTGGGTGCAGATTTCCCGACAGGGGAATAGAAGGACCGTTAGTGTTATTCGGGCCGTGGAAGGGGGAAAGATCCTGTGTGCACGCCGACCTTCCGACCTGTGGGTTGTGAGGTTGCAGGCGTCGCCATCAATTCACGTAACCAAAGTATGATACAAATCCATTGTTTTGATTATTATATTTTCCTGCCATTTCTAGGATGTTGTGGACTGTAATGCCCCCCACAAAACACACATATATAATAATTAATTAATTTTATGAAAATAAATAAACAATAATATTAATATTAATAACAAGATAATAAATAAATAGGAAATATGAAAATAATATTATTAATTAAATAAGTGAGAATTATAAAATTAGATTAAAAAAGAATTTAAAGAAAAATATAAATAAAGAAAAGCTTACCAAAGATTCATGATATGCATGGGAAATTTTCAATGAATAGAATTTCATAATAAACTCTTAAATGGATGTGAAGGAGGTGCATAATACCCCTCTTTTCCCAGCTTGTAATTAATCATTAATTATGATCACCATGCTATGGTATGGGAACAATGTAAATCTATTATTTAGATTGTCAATGATTGATTGTGGGGGTAAAGTCTTGAAGTATTGACCATGATATCACTAGAGGAAAGAATGAGGAAACTGTGGAGAGGCTTCAGTAGTTCAAATGACCAAAATTCTCTTTGCTGAGATAATAAGCCTCATCTGAATCCCAATGAGATGAATTAGTTAATGAAGGAAGGACTAGTGGTTGGATAATCAACCACCCCCATGAATGGAAGCATGGTCTGACTGAAGAATGTTAGCCTGAAGTACCATAGGGTCTGGAAGTCCAGGCTGACCTGAGCTTCCTTCTGACAGAAGGAACAAGATAAATCGAGAACCATCCTGGGAAAAGATTTATAGAAAATAGAGACAAGGAGAAGACACAGGTGGAAGAGGCACGCGTGTGAGACTTTGTAGAGAGCTGAAGAGACACCAGACAAGAGCCCATGCACAGTGGAGAACGCGTGACCCGGGATATGCAGAGGAAAAGAGAAAGATCGTGAGTTTGATGCAAAGGAAGCATCCAATAAACCTCACAAGTTTGTTGTGAAAAAGAGAGGATCTTTGAGAAATGACATAATTATTCATGGTGATAATGTCTTAGAACGGGGGTGGCCAGAGTGCTAAGAGTGAATGCATATGAGCCTATGGTTGGGTGGAAAGGTGAACACCCACAGTTAGTTGGTTGGTTGTACCTTATAATTGATAAGTACTTCTTATTCCCTATGCACTTAAATTGGAATGTATGATTTAAATGTTTGTGTCTATGACTAAGATTTGTAGTGTTTGATTCATAATGAAAATGCTTAGTGTTATTTTGTAGATTGTTTCCCTTGAATGGTTATAAGATGACCAGTATGGCCTCTGGGCTGGTTGGGAAATCTTCAAGGTATTCTTCCTAGGGATCAACTTCACAGTACTAGATTTGGGGCAGACTCCACGGGACTGCTACAGTCTCGTTGATCCTTTGTGTTGGTGACGGAAGTCACTCCTGGATTGCTATCAGAAGCAGAGCCCGACGCCCATCAGTTTTGTGTCACGATTGTTCATAGATGGGTGATCAAATGAAAGGAAACTCTAAACAGTAGTGTCCAACTCTGAAAACAGGCCAGGCATGTATGAGCAGGTGAGGTCTTGCGTAAACTTCAGACAGTGATCTGTAGTAAAGGGTGA
>ML785817.1:36303-66923 GCA_009831015.1 Picea engelmannii
GCCGCTTTTCTTTCTTACTGGAACCAAATTAGCCACCCACTCGGAGTACCTCAACGGGACAATTATCCGGGCATCTAGCAATTTCTTCACTTCTTTCTCCATGAGAGGAAGCAACATGGGATTTATCTGTCTGAGCTTCTGCCTGAATGGTTTAGCCTCTTCCGTCAGTGGGATTTTGTGCTCGATGACAGACGTGTCGTACGTCTTGAGGTCTTCATATGTCCATGCAAACACATCGGCGAACTCTTTGAGCAACTCCGTGTACGCATGTCCACAGATCAATGACTATCTGGAAGTTCAAGTATTCGGCGGTATAGTAGCGCGCGAGTTTTCTCGGAGCTCTTCAAGCCAAAGTAAATCATGGTCGTGAATGCTAGGTACACGTGGAGATATGTCAGGTGTGGTTGGGAGATGAATTTGGAAGATACACGTCGAACTCCTGAATGTCAAACTTCCAAAGTAACGTGGATCGTCAATCCTTAGATCCTTTGGGATCCCTCTCAACCATTGATCTAAGAACTCTGTTGAGAACCCCTCCTAACTTCCTAACCAAACAGAAACTTGTCTTGGAGCAACATGTGGCCCCCTCTTGTCCCCTGTCGAATGTTGTCTGTTCAACCAGGGCTGTTGGATGAGAGGCTACGTGGCAAGAGATCCTATAGTCCAGAGACTTGGTACTCCAGAGGAACTTGGCCAAGAGTTTTCAAGGTGTGAAAACTCCCAAAGTCGCAAATGACGAAGTGAATATCAACCATTGATAGGTAGAGGACATGTGGCGGTAGATCCGAGAGTCTGGAGACTTGGCTCTTCGGGGGATTTGTGATGTGAGGAGCTATTAAGTTCCAAAGCCCAGAGTCACAAAGTAACGTGAGTCATAGATATATGGATCTACGTGGACAGATCTCGATTGTGAGATTTGAAAGAAGTGAGAAGATTGTATGTCGGGGGTTGTTGTGGCTCACTGACGTCATCTAGGGTGACGTGGATCGGCAACTAAGGTTCCACGTGTCACCCAAATATGGATGATTCACAGACCCCTTATGCCTATTAGAGAATGACATGTGTCACCCCCTAATGAGGACATGTGTCACCACTAGCCCTCACTACGTGTCATCTTCTTGTTTGTGCCTGCCTGGCCAACGTGGTTGGTGACATGTCTGGGACTCTAAGAGTCAAGATAACTTTGGGAGTTCATAAGATTTGGGCGTACTATAATAAAGGGATGTTCAATGTCGATCGCTGATCTCCAAATGCCGAACATTCAATGATGGTCGTCGATTGCTAAAACATTGAAAACGTAGGACGTTGGTTGCTGATTGTCGAACGTCGAACGCTGAAAAAGGGAAGTTCAATGAAAAACATTGAACTTCGATCACTGAAGGGCAAGGCCACATGGCGAGATTTTGGGACTTCGGGGAGTAAGAAAAAGGGGCATTCAACGCCGAACGCCAAAGACCCCAACTAATAACACCTGGGTAACTTTGGGAGGTAATAAATTGTAGACCTGAGCTCAGATTTTAGTGTGGTGGTGACCGTTAGAAAGCTCGTGGCGAGAAGTAGCCAATGGAGATCCCAGAATTAGGATTTGAGATAGTAAGGAAAACCAAAACTTTGATGTCCCACCCCTTAAAAGAATATCTATGGGTCGGGTGTGTTACAAGGTGGTAGTGGCATCCTTTGGTGGGAGAATCTTGGCCCTTGGGGGTTTTGTTTGGAGCTTGGTTTCCATAATAAAGAGATAGGAATAGAATCTAGCATAGGATATTGATCAAGGGTTTGGGGGATCTTAGTTTTATTGTCTGAGATGTTGGTTGGGAGGAGATTCATCACCCACACTTGGCTTCCAGTTGGTTGTTGTTGGAAGAAGTGAGTGATTGGAACAAAATTGGTCCATCCTCATTATTGTTGTAAGTAGGTTCCCTTGTGAATGTTTCTAGTATGACTGTCACACCATGCCACCCTTTTTCTGATTTATGTGATAATTAATTGGATGATGTTAATGCTTACGTTTTTATTAAATGTTCATATTGATACATTTAAAGTACTTTTTAACTTCTGGATCTTTATAGATGAGTTGACAAGTAGTTAGGTTAGAAAAGATTCAAGTAGAAGAGGGTAAATATAGTAATGAAAAAAGTTGAAAATATTAAGGTCTATGATTTTCTTGTGTTTTTGTATGTTGGCTACCCAACAAGTAAGCTAGATACCTAAGAAGATCATATGAACATGGCATGGCTTTTGAAATAGGATTCAGTTTAGCAATAAAGGATTGAAATGCAAGTTGAATGATATGAATGAATACATGTGGCTCATATTGATCCTCAAACTATATTATTCCATTTAACTTTATCCGAGAAACCTCATTTTTTTTATGGAACTAACTCAAGTTTGATTCTCAATTCATACTATATAATAAGGGAAATGTTATCATTGAATTCAATACATTTGTATTAGGTACAATAAAACTTCAAAATTTTTGCTCATCAAACATAAATTCATATTGTCTACTGGAAAACTTTGAAATTTTGATTTACATAACCAATTCAACTTCAATTCCTATTTCATTTTGGATAAGAAGTGTAATTTACCCAAGCTTCTATATGGGCCACATTACTACCAATTTGATTTACCATACTATATTTTTAAAATTATTTAAATCTAGCTCATTAATTCTATGATACCATAAGTAATTATGCGCAAACAAAACTTTGACACTAAGATGTAATAATATGCCCCACATATGATACATGTATTCATTCCTAACAACATTCATCTCAATGCATAACTTATCAATATATATATATACATGCAGAACATAACAACATTAATCACATATAAATACACATTTTTTTCACAAAAAAACATATTTATATTCAAGAGTGATGAATATACATGTTGTTGTCCCTTATATAGATACTAACCTGTGAATCCCTTTCCTATCAACAATTTTTGCTTCATGCATTTCTAAAGACTCGACATACATTCACAACAACCTTTTTTATAGACTAAAATACAAAATACATCTAGACGGTCCAAAAAACATTCCAATTCATACTTATGAGTCCTATAACTGGAAATTAAAATTGAAATTCCATGGATTCCTCCTCCTTCCTTTCCAAAAATTCATAGAAACCAATTTCTCTTGTTGGAAGGGACAAAGCCTCCTTCTACAATGCAGTTTATTTAACATTAACCTCCCTGTCTATATGATTAAAAGATATTCATTCAATAGATTGAATAGTCTTCTTTATATCATGAAGAAAATATGCTAACTTCACGTCTAGGACCGAGACTTTGTTATTGGCCCAATCAACCATGATTTTGGAATCACCCATCACTCGTAGTTCTTTTATCCCTTTCCTTGTAGCCACCTCAAGCAATGTCCACATCATGATAAAATCAACCCTATTGTTTATGTCCCTACCTGGAGTGTACCTTATGTGAATGAAGTGATTTTGGCTCAAGAAGGGAAGCACTCCTACCCTTAGAAAATAATGTTGTTCTTTGTTTTCGCCATCGAAAAAACCTTATGGGACTTCAAAATCTAGGTCAGTCATAGACAACACCCTCAATTCTTGTCTTTGAGATCAATCATAAATTCCTTTTCCATCTAGAAAACCTATCTTTAATGAAAGCACCAACTAGTTGCAAACTTCAGATGTTCCACCTAGCCATAGACATTGCTTTTCTTTCTCTCTCAATAGTAGGTCACCCCTGAGATGGGATATGACCCCACTAAGAAAAGGTGATATAAGACAATTAAGGTCTCATAATTAGTACTGTGTCAACTAGGTCATGGTGCCAAACTCCAATGACACTTCCAACCACATTGTCATCCCCTCATCATAGACAACCCAAGGAATTTTACCCCCTTTTTCGCACCGCAATTTGTCAAGTTTTCCAACTTCCCTTCTAGGGATGCATCTTAGGTCGAGCATGAAATCTTAGAGCTGTGGATTTAGTAACTCCAACTTCTCTCATGGAGTCTCTAGGTACCCTCCAGGACTCACACCAAGGGAAACCTATCCCAGACAATTCTCCCTCTAGGGAGCCAAACTTCCCCAAGGAAACCCAAGGATAATTTCTCAACCAAATCCACCTAGGATTCGCAAGGTTAAAAAATAAACAAGGTTGTAGTGTCTCACTAGCTCACACCCAACATCCTAGAGAAAGAATGGAAAGAATGGAATAATAGAATGGTAGAATGATGGATTTTCCAATAATCTCCAAACATTATATATGTATGTTCCCTTTTTGACAAGTGGAACTCAAGGATCCGTGTTCAACCCCACTTGGGAACTCGTTCCCCTCACTTAGGAACTTAGGACAGGAATCATGAAATAAGATTTACGACTTAGGAATACAATATTATATTCCTTGGCTTAGCCCTTTTACCTTAATCCATTATACCCCTTTCCCTCTCGTGGATTCCTAGCCCCCCATACACTTTTTTCTAACTTGGTTTATAGTAGTAATGTATGTTATTAATATATAAGAGTGTGTTTTCAATGTACAATGCTAGTCTCACTTGCCTTTTAGGATACTGACTCTTCGACCTAATATCGCATAGGAACTCCAGCCCAAAACATATATATGTAGGCACTTCAACCCAAAATATACTCCCTAATCACTAGCCTAAAATATCATATGTAAACATACATGTGTAAAATTAGGGATCCAAAACTAGGGTATTACAGGAAGGGAAACAACATCAAATCCATTACATTTGTTTTGGATAAGATAAACTTTACATTTTTTTCTCAACAAAAAGAATAAATTGTCTACTAGAAAAATATGAAATTATGAATTGGGTGTAGAAAATTTTTCCATCATCTAATATTAATTTAGATGGGTTGTGATATGAATTCCAATTTCATATATATAATGCACTATTTGAATTAGAAGAACTAATTTCAAATTTTACAATATTTCATAGGAATTTCTTACATTCCATATATTTTTCCATGCTAATGCATTCATTAGAATGGATTTTATACATATGTTATAGAAGGAATTGTCATATGTGACAGAGCAAACTGGAAAATCGTTGTTTCTTAAAAAGGCAAATAGATTAATGCATTAGAATGGATTTTATACATATGTTATGGAAGGAATTGTCATATGCAACAGAGAGAACTCGAAAACCATTGTTTCCTTAAAAAGGCTCATATGTGACAGAGCAAACTGGAAAATCGTTGTTTCTTAAAAAGGCAAATAGATTAATGCATTAGAATGGATTTTATACATATGTTATGGAAGGAATTGTCATATGCAACAGAGAGAACTCGAAAACCATTGTTTCCTTAAAAAGGCATATAGAAGGTAATCTAGAATAGAAAATATGCGTCACTTATATCCACTACAATTATACACATATTTCATCCCTTCGCATTCGTGATTACTTTGAGACTCTTCATTAAATTTCATGTAATCTTGATATAGGTAGAAATAGTTGACCATATATCATACTTAAAGGCTTGCTCGACCTTAATGCTTGTCATGTTCCTAAAGAAAAAAATCCGTAAGACAATAGCAAACCCTTATCTAGTGTTGTAAAATCTATATCTAAATTTGATCTAACCATAATCACAATGGAGGCACTCACTTCTATATGGGAAAATCTCAAATATGATTCACTTATTTTTTTTACTTGGAATTATAGCGTGGCAATGTTGTTGTTAACATTATATGAAATTTTAATTGTATTGATAGAATTTGATTTCTTATTCAAGCTACATAACTTGTCAAATGAATTACAAATTTTAGATATGGTCATTTTATCTTTATTTAGGATCAAAAAATTGTCGAAGTGAATTATGAGTGTTAGATATGAATTTAAAAACTAATTTACAATTTTTCACATTGTTGATTATTCCTAGAAACAAATATACATTTAAATGAATTACAAATTTTAGATTTGGTCATTTTATCTTTATCTCAGATCAAAAATTTGTCGAAGTGAATCATGAGTGTTAGATAGTGTTAGATATGAGTTTAAAGACTAATCTACAATTCCTCACATTGTTGATTATTTCTAGAAACAAATATACATGGAATCTAAATGTTGCCCAGACAATTAGGGAATTCAATGTCTCAAGTTTAGTTTGTTTTTTTTTTTCATTTTTGATTTATATCATTATATAACATTTTAAATAGATTGAAATCATTCTCCTATCTTTTACGAAGCCATCAATTTGGAAATTGGTGAGAAAGAATGCTAGGCTAATCATTAAGCCTTCACATTGTCATATTTATTCACAATAATCTTGAAGTTACATAAACTTACCCCTATAAAAGAAGAAATATTTGCAATACACTCTTGCTATCACCCGATAAGGATAAGTATGAGTTCTAAGTTCCAGTTTTTCCATCCTTCTAGAAAATAGTCTACTTATTGTTCACATCAACCATGTTTCTCTGGCCAAATGAAGTAGCAACATATCCAAACATTGAAACTACTAAGTCAAACCTCATAACACTCAATATAACCTCTTTCCACTTCAAATTGCATCAGAAAAGCTAACAAAAATGCATTCTTCAACATATTTACCATTTAACCTTGAATTTGCTCCAATAATACAATATTACGTGCCAATTATTCCTCAACCCTTATTTCCCTATAATACATAATAAATCAAGCTAAAAAAGAATGCCATGAACTCTAATCAAAACTAACAAAGGCTCAAGCTCATAATAGGGTTTGAAATTTGTTGTTAAACTTAGTAACATGAGGGTCGTACGATAATAATAAAAATCTAAATAGGAGCAAGGAAAGGCCTCTTTAAGGCCGTTTTACTGCAAAATAGATTAAACTTTGTGGACATTGTTGTATAGACACAAATTGACCGATGGCCCTATAAATTTTCCTCGGAAATGAGCCCTATTGAGACCTCGTCTAACACATCCTAGAAACTTCTAGATTGAGCCTTTTCTATGTTAGGGAGTGCATATTGTTTATTTTCATGGATCAATCTATGAATCCTACCAACAAAATCCACGACGAAAAAGAATAAGAGGAGAGTAAGCATTTAGAGAAATGACGAGAGAAAAAACTTTTGAGACTTACACAAAATTCTCCCATCTTGTGTTAAATCTTGGTCAAGTCTCGAAAACCTGACCGTAAATGATCCTAGGAGACTTTTTTCCTAGGGAACAGGGGTTGTTTGAGCTTAAGACATGTGGGATAAGATCTAAGTGCTGCATATATTTTTCAAAAGTGCTAGAATTGGCCTTCCCCTCCAATTTCTTCAACAACGAGGAGATGAAAAATGCCTTCATATTCATGATTGAAGACCCAAAAATGGCAATGGGAGAAAAAAAAAAGGTAAAACAAAATGCTACGAAAAGGAAAATAGAAAATGGTTCTCCCAAGCCTAGTGGTTTAGGATAACTAAGTTTTGAAAAAACAATTTCCCTTTAAAAAAATTGCTTTTGACATAAAAATAGGTAGCTATGTTCTCGATAAATAGAAGATTCAAAATGTATAGATAACACAAAAAATGAACAAGTTAAAGGGACCATGCACTTTCAATGTTATTATATTTATTAACTGAAAATTAAGATAACCATTTTCTATATGCAAGATTTATGGTGAGGAACGACATTCCACAACATATGGTATACCTTTTAAGACACGGTTATTTCATCTGCTATCTATTTAAAATTATATTGGTTGCACAAACCTTCAAAGTTTTTATCATATACTTTTTCTTTTTGTTATATTGACATAATCTTACCAATATTCATGTAACTTTTTAAGATATCAATATAATATTTTTTCATCTCATTATAAAATATGTATAAAATATGTGTAACATTAGGTAAATTTAAAACAAAAAATTAAAGAGAAATAAGATGATGTAAATGTAGAAACTATTAGTTATGCATAACCAATTTAGGAGGAATGAAAGTTGTAATCTCACAATCCCAATCATAAAAGCTCATGTAAGAGAGTTTTACAATGTTTTGAAAGAAATATTTCTATACAAGCATATTTGAAACTAGTTTTTTCTAAAATATTCAAAAATATGTCACTCATATAGATAATGAAAATAAAAAGATAATTGGTTTTAACTTGGGTGGTAAAGAAAATAAGATGCTATCATTTCTATCTAGGTTTAAATCCTTCTTGTGACATGTTTTCCCCTCATGAAATGATTGAGGCTAGTAAGATATCAATAATCTCACCCTCACTTAAGTGCTTGAGGATGAGACAAGTTGCTTCAAAAAATTTAATCCTGAGCGGTTATCTCTTCAATTGTTTCCAATATTGCTAAGAATTCGGCTAGTTTTGTGTTGGAAAGAAAAGAAACTTTTAGGGGCTAAATTCACCATCTTGCTAATTTTCCATTTTTTTTCAAAAACAATTCTCCTATTTGTAGATTTTAACCTTGTACAATATCTACTGCAAACATATATTCAGTATAGGAACATAAAAGATACAATGAAAAATACAAACATTACACAGAGTTTTTTCCCCTCGAAATCCAAACCGGGAAAACCAACATATTCTATATTATTCATCATGTTACAATGTTTACAATACAAAATACATATAGGAGCCAGCGGTATCCCAAAACCCTAACCCAATGACCTGGATTAGTCCAAAACCCTTATTCCTTAACCGAAAATAGAAAACCATCGGCAAAGAAACCATGTGCCGAAAAACCACCTAAATATAATGCGGTCCCGATGTAGAAAAAAAAAAATTTTGGGGACGTTGCCCCCGAACCCCTGCACGAGAGGCTCCGCCCCCTGCACCCCCCCTCTAACCCCCCTGCATGCCCGATGCATACGCTCAAACACTACTACTCGTGCAAAGAATATAACACATACCCAATACTATTTCTTTTTTTTGCATAAAAAATTTCCCAACTTCTATAAGATAAAATTATTCTTATTAAAAAATCATCAAAAAATTATAGAAAATATATTAAATCCTTAGAAATTTGAATATTTTACAAAAATATCTCCAAACATTTAGATTTGGTGTTTTAAGAATAAGTAAGATTTACCTAGGTTTCTACATATCAAGATAAGTATGGATTCGTAATATTTTCCCTAACAACAAGTGTCGAGTTTGAATTCCCCTAGGTGAGGCACATTATTCTACAACAATGGATTTACTAATGATGTCATCCATAAATGTGGGAAAACATCGTTTAGGTTTCCTCACAAGGTTTCCTTGGAAACAAAAAGGTAACGCATAGACATGCATATGACCCACACTTATGTTCCTCAAAACTCTTCTTCAATCATATGATATGTACTATTACATGTATTTAATACTGCATATAATATGTGATAGATGATCAATGTTCACCTTTGTTTTTAATCATTTGTGTCAATTACTTGATTTTCCCCTTTTAATTATTTCTATTTTTTCCCTTGTAGTAATCCTCATATCATCTAAATTCAGACACACCTAAAGTGATATCTATAACAAAATAAGTAAATAATCATAACATAATAAATACTTCATGTAAAATAATTAAAACATAAATACAATAACCAAAACAAAGTGTAGAGAAATAACTATAACTATAACTATATATATATATATATATATATATATATATATATATATATATATATATATATATATATATATATATATATATATATATATATATATCCAACATTATTTCATTAACTTCACTCCTCCATATGTGAAAACATAGCCTTGCTATTTAGCAGTTCCCAAGTAAACCAGGAGAGAGAAGATGAGAGAAGAGTTAAGAGAATAAGGAGAGAAGATGAGAGAAGAGTTAAGAGAATAAGAAGAGGAAGAAGGAAGGAGAAGGGAAAAAATAAGAAAAGAAGGAGGGGAAAAGAGTAAGAGAAAAAGAAAAGGAGGAAGAAGAAGAGGAAGAGGTAGAGATTGAAGAAGAGGAGGAGGAGTTGAAAAACAAGAGAAGAATGATGGAGGAGGAGAAAACAAAATGGAAGAGAAATGAGGATTTAGGGAAAAAGTGGAAGACTAAGGAGAATTTGGAGGAAAAAAAGGGAAGGATTTTTTTGGTAAAAAGAGGAAGAGGAAGAAGGGAGGGAGGGAAAGAGGAAGAAGGGAGGGAGGGAGGGAGGAGGGGAAGAGGGAGAGGTGTAGGAGAAGAGGAGGAGAAAGGAGAATTTGAAAAACAAGGAGGAACAAAAGAAGGAGAAAGAGGAAGAGGAAGAATAAGGAGGAACAAAAGAAGGAGAAAGAGGAAGAGGAAGGAGGAGGAAGAGACCAAGTGGAAGAGGAAGGAAGAAGAGAAAAAGTGGAAGAGGAAGGAGGACTTGGGGAAAATAGGAAGATGAAGGAAAATTTGGGGAGAAAAAGGAAAATGAAAGAGGAGGAGGAAGAAAGAGAAGAAAAGGAATAGGAAGGAGGAGTAGGAAAATAGGTGGAGGAGAAAAAGAAGAAGGTAAAGAAGAAGGATTTAGGAGGATGAGACAAAGAAGAACAAGGATTTTGGGAAAAGAGGAAGAAGGAGATGATGAAGAGGAACAAAGAGAAGAAAGGGAGGAGAAGGAAGAGGTAATACCAATCTCTTTATCCTTTACATTTTTTTTCATTTTTTATTTAATTTATTCTAGTTCTTTACTAGTAAAATCTTACGTGAGAAAATCTAGCCGTAAATTTTCAAACACACAAAACCCATAAATATGCAATTATTTTTCCAAAACCCCCAACCCCACTTCAATCGACCTTGATGAATCTTGATCGCCCCACCCCTTGCCTAAAAAAAAGAAACACCCCATCAAACATAGTAAATAGTTATACAAACTAAATTAAAATGTTTAGAGAAAGCTAAATATAGTAGAAGATTTTTACATTTGATGTAATGGGAACCCAACAAATTTATGCTAAACTGAGCTGCTCTCCAAAATATTAAAACAACTAGTCTCCATGAACTCTAAATAAGGAAAAACATATTGAAATTCAAAAATTGACTTGAAAGTCACTTAAAACTAAAATGCACAAGAACGTGGAACATGGAGAAGAAAATGCTTTGTCAAGTTGTTGGGATGCCCTTCACTTCATAGTCGTTGTGGCACAACTTTCTCTTAGGACATGTCTATGGTAATTGTGAATGAGAAGAAATAATTTTTAGCATTATTATTATTTGGTGCTTTTCACATTATTCAATAGTGTTATATATGCATTTTATGTAGAGGACATCAATTGATCAATAAATTTTTATTTTTAGGTTGCACAATAATGTTCGATATTTTAGTTTAATGTTCATGGTAATTGGACCACTCTTCAAGATTAATGAACTAAAAAACATAAGATAATTTTTCATGTGTTGTATATAAAACCCCATTCACACACCACAAACTATGTACCATTTATTCTACCCAATGATAACTTGCTCTTTTATGTAAAAATGATTTTTTGGACTATTCAACTCACCAAACATAAAATCAAAGAAGCAACATTCACAAGAGAAAGAACATTAGACTTGGAACATAATCACAACCTTATAATCAATGTCCTTCTCTTTTCTTTTTTATGGTTTGTTTTTCCAATCAATATTCATATATATATATATGAATATATAGGAAAAACAAACCATAAGAGATTGATTAAAAGATTGTGATTATGTTCGAAGGCTAATGCTCTTTTTATATATATATATATATATATATATATATATATATAACACAATCTTTGTTATATATATATATATATATATATATATTTTTCTTTTCTTATGCTGGCCACACAACCTTACACACATTTTTTTCCAGTGACCGTTGAAGATCAAGAATACTACATATACTCTATATGCCTTTAGAAACACTAAAATTAGTTACAAATTTACAATAAAATATACAAAATCTATATAATAAAAGATACAAAATCTATATTCTTCATTGCATATTGATTCATATTTACCCATTTCTTTATTTAAAGATATAAACATCTATACTCTTATCCATACATCCATATAGCTTCACAATCTTAATTACCAATATCATATTAGTCTCACTCTCTTTTTATTAACTACATTTACATTTACACTTTAGTTTTCATTATTAAAGATGATGAATGAAAACAACCCCACAACAAAAATAGCACAGGTTCTTCTTTTACCCTAATTTTTCGTCACATGATTATCTCATATAAGAGTATGCTGGTTATGAGGCTTATTCTTAGAATTGAAAAGTTAGAGAAAATGCGCTTGAAATTTTTAGAAGTAATACTGAATACATGCATACTACTCATAACATGTATGGCTTTCAAACATTTCATTAAAATACATCAACGAATAAACATTTTCCATGTTAAAAGTATCTCTGCTACAGGTATATATGCTACAGCTAGTTCCCATCCTATCTCGCTGTCAAAGATAGTCACAAGCTATATACTCTTAATGAGCCCTTTCATTCGACTAAATGCAACTGGCAGTGTCCAGTCTCCATGCCTCAGAAAAATCCCCGTCAAATAACAAGCCTTGGCTCACAAAATCTCCGTTCATATAATCATCCCGCAGCTGGCTCGCATCCCAGGCGTCTTCGTACAATGCAAACTGTTGATAGCTTTCAAAGTCGTCCTCAAAGTGCCAGTTGTCGCCAAGAGATTTGAGATCCCTGCTCTCGGACAGACCCTCGGATGTTTCATTGGGAGACAGACAGAGTTCGTCCTTCAAGTCCTGAACAGGGCTGGGGGGAATGCCGAGCTCGTCGTCTGAAGCCTCTAGCAGATGACACAGATCGAACACCGAGTCCGAATCTAGGTTCTGGCCTTCCTTGCCACTAGAGATATCGGAGGCCACCGAATTAACCTCGGAGCAGGAGGAGGGATAAGAAGTGGAACATGTCATGCCAATCTCTTCCTCCAGGCTTCTCATGACTCCCTCTACGAGCTCTTCACTAGGAACACATTCTTCTTCCTCGTCGTCTGCTAACGTTTTGTCTAACTGTAATAGATGAAGAAACCGGTCTGTTTCTTCGCCGTGGAACCGTTTCGGCTCCCGGACGTCCATGGAGTCCATCTGAGCCTCGGGCTCACAGGCGCGTTTTCGGAGCGTCTGAGACATTATCGAGAGATGGCCCGGAGATTCAAACACGGAACACAACGGTGGTGTACAGAGGAGGGGATGATGATAACTCGGCTGTAGCAAATAAGTTATTGCCGAGATGGGTAATAGAGAGCATATGATCGCAGTGGGTAGTGGGGTTGGCTATATATAGCTACACACAGCATCCAAACTCTTTCTTGTATAAACAAGGCAAGAGAAGGGGAGACTTATAAATAAACTGTATGGGGAATTTGGCAGAAGATGGAACAGTGGCAGAAGCAACGGGAGAAAAATTCAATAATAACGTGGCAGATCGCTGACTGCGGGGATGGCTCCTGTTTGCCGTCTCCCTAACCTCTATTTAAATAGACCTAAAATATCATCTTCACCTCAGAGGTGTTGATTTTTTAATTAATCGGTTGGGGACATTTTCAACTGTGACGAGAGCTTTATCCCGAGTTCCATTGAACTAGCCGGCCCAGGGTTAGGTTTAGGGTTTGGGAGCGTCAATCAACATTAACTAAATATAATAACTGAATGGTCCCCACCTTATCTTTAAAAAATCCTTCGAGATTTTAAACTTGTGGTTTGCTGTTTATCCTAAATCTACGTCTGTGATAATCCATATTAAAATAAATTTATTTAGAATTCCCAAATAAAAAAATCATATCAATGAACCTGTGACCATAACTTCTGTCATCCTTTGATTTTTAAGGCCATTAAACATGCCGTCCCGCTTAAGAGTAACCTTGAAAACGACTTTCCTCGCAAGTTGCGTCGCAACTGTTTATGTCGCCAACGTGTAATGTTGGTAAGGGATATTTAATATTAAACTTCAATAATGTAAAATTCAGCTTATTTCCGGACACTCCACCATCGTTGACAGTACTTAAATTTGTATAAATCTTTTTAAAAGTCGTAATTGGATTTCGTAAGTCACTTTTCCTTACATACTCAAAGTCATAATCAAAGACTAAAAGACAACAGTGGGACATGAATGCGCATTTTGGACCATATAATGATTGTACCAACTAGACTTGAATGTTTCTCCACGTTACTCTCATGATTGATTAACTCAACCCGCATTAAGATTTTTTGAGCAGTAGTTTAAACTTTACTAAATGACATTTTTTCGATATTTTTGGGATATTTGTATGAAATTGGTTGGAAATTGATTGATTAACTCAACCCGCATTAAGATTTTTTGAGCAGTAGTTTAAACTTTACTAAATGACATTTTTTCGATATTTTTGGGATATTTGTATGAAATTGGTTGGAAATTGTTAGATTCTCATATTTTTTTTTTTTGTATAATTTGAGTGTCTTATGGTTTTGTTAGTATGCTGAATCTAAATGACATTTTTTTGGATATTTTTGGGATATTTGTTTGAAATTGGTTGGAAATTGTTAGATTCTCAGATTTTTAAGTGATTATTTTTGTATAATTTGAGTGTCCCATGGTTTTGTTAATATGCTGAATCTATTTCTGTATTATTTGAATTACAGTTTGGAATCTATATATCCAGAGCTTTGAAAAACCTCAGATCCATTTCAATTGTAAAATCTCAACCACTTATATTTACAATTTCATGAATTCTTTCCAATTTCTAACTGGTTTCTCAATAAAACTGACTATAAAAAACAAAATCTAAAAAGTTTAAAAAAAAAACCAAGAGTACGCAAACAATGCACAGTTGATAAATAAAATGTGGAAGATCTTATGTGTGGTGAATGAGTCAATATACATTTGAAAGGCTGCTAAACTTTTTACTTTTCTATTTTCTGTTGTTAAATTGTATTTTTGAATGTACAAATGGATTCAGCCTGCTGGAAATGGGCCTTGGCTAAACGTTATACATTTTGGGATTTTTGGCCGGATGCCAGCAATGTAAATCTGAATAAAATCGTTAATTTCTGTTGTTTAAATTGTATTTCTGAATGCATAAATGGATTCAGCGTACTGAAAACCTCTGGGGCACTTGGATTATACAAACTTAGCCACTCAAATATGCAGATCCAGCCATTCCTCACCGGATTTAGGGCAACATCAAACTGAAAAAGTCGCCGAAAAACTGCCAAAAGGTAAAACCTTTAGACTACTCTCTGAAAAACCCTTTAATCACTTGGATTATACAAACTTAGCCACTCAAATCTGCAAATCCAACCATTCCTCACCCAATTTCGAATAAACTCAAATAGAAACAATCACCAAAAAACTTACCAAAGATAAAACGTTTAGACTACTGCCATTTTAAAGCAAAAGAATTCCACTGCAGACATACTAATTAGAACCTACAAAGTCAAACCATAAAGCAGTCCACTGCGACCAGACTAGCTGGTCAAACTTAGCAGGAACCGGCATGGATTGTTGGGTAGTCAGAGTAAGTTATTATTATATTACAGACTCTTTTATAACAATTCCATAGAAATTTTGGGTAGTTGAAGAGTTTTATCCTGATTTAAAATCGGGTAAAACGACGCCCAGAAAAGTTATATTCAATTTTGACTGATTCGTATCATTAAAAATTCAATCGGACTTAAAAAAAAGTTTACTAAAAAGACTAAATAGATCCACAGATATAATTACAACCACTACCAAATTTCAAAATCATAATGACTAGACCTGGCTCTGCCAGAGCGCTGAACCTGGATACGCCCGGTACATTCACAGGCCCATTATCCAGGTACATTGAGAGGCCCCACCGTGTCGGCACAACCAACAGCACTAGCGTCAATGCCGGGGCCCGGGCCATCAAATTACCTAAAAAAATCAGCAGCTGATATCATTCCCCGAAAGGGCGCCTGTGACGGGGTTACGCCAAACATCACATGGACCATACAACACGACTAAATTTAAATCGTCCGATCGACCGAAAGGACGTGCCCTCGACGCATCTCAGCAGAAACTTGTCCGTGGGCACCAGCTAGCTATGAAGACAAGCAGAGAACGTGAGGGGAACACATCATCTGAGTATCCGACAAGGTGCCCTCGCCAGTCGCGAGTCGCGTGGACTATATGCAACAGATTAAGAGTAACAGTAAACAAGATTATATCTAAACATTCATGCCCCACTTCCTAAGAAGCCTATGCATCGCCTGTAGACTGTGCGCATATCGAAAGACAATAATCATTTTGTCAATCGGTGGCGGTCTGTTCAAGATGAGTATGGCGTGATTCTGGAGATATTAGTTTAAAGTAGCACATGTTTTTTCCCCGGTAAAGTTAAAAGCAGCACAGATCTCCATACACATGCTGTTTATTTATTAATTAGGTTGATGTCAATTCTGCAATACGTAAACATGGTTGGTATCAATTTCTGAGCAGGCGAATTTATTTATTATATTTAAAAGAGGGTTGGATCAGGATTATTTAAAATCAAATTCTGTTCAATCAAATAAATTAAAATTTATAAAATTTTGGGTGTTTGTTAGAGTTTTATGGGATCCTATTTTAAAGAAATTTCATAAGATATTTTCAAAATTTTTAGTTTTAAATATATTATATAATAATACTTTAATAACATTAAAATTTATTAGTCAATTTTTAAGATTTCAAATCAATTATATATTAATATTAAAAATGATCCACAAGCACCATTTGCATGATGATAACATTTATCAACAAATAACATCCCAAATTATCATAAGTATTTTAATTATTTCACATATCAAACCCATTTTTCACATAACATATGTTATGTTACAATATATGAAGTTCATCAAATACATTGAATCACATGGAATCTATGGTTTATTTACTTTAAAAGATTATTAACAACTATTGTAAAAGTAAAAACAACATATACATTAGCAACAACCACTATACAAACTTTTCACATAACATATGTTATGTTACAATATATGAAGTTCATCAAATACATTGAATCACATGAAATCTATGGTTTATTTACTTTAAAAGATTATTAACAACTATTGTAAAAGTAAAAACAACATATACATTAGCAACAACCACTATACAAACTTGGTTGATATACGTCCATCCATTATTGCTAGATCACTACCAACCATTAATTCATCTCATTAACAATTAATGTATTATAAAATAATAATGTATTAATGTATTATATTAATTTATATAAATTAATATAATACATTAATACATTATTATTTTATAATAATGTATTAATGTATTAATTTATCACTACCAACCATTAATTTATCACATTAACAATTAATGTATTATAAAATAATAATGTATTAATGTATTATATTAATTTATATAAATTAATAGTCTATTAATATGTTAATGTAATGTATTACATTAATATATATAACAATAATGTATAAATGTAATGTATTAATTAATCATTAAATTAATACATTATTAGTTAATACATTATTAAAGTATTAATATACAAATGTATTACATTAAATACATCAATGAATGTATTAGATATAATAAATGCATTAATTAATTTGTATATTAATATATTGTTAAAATATTAATACATTAATAAAGTATTAATATATTAACCATTCATTATTACATTACTATAATGTATAAATCAAAGTATTAATATATTAATATATTTATCTAAAATGAATACATTTATTGAAAATGACCATGGTTGATTATGGTTGACTATGATCATAGTTTTGATGATCATGACTATGTATGAATAACACTCATATATTAATGTATATTGGAATGTATTAATTTAATTAATTAATACATTATTGCATTTAAAAAAAATACATTACTAAAGTATTAATACATTAACACATTAGTAAAGTATTAATACACTAATAAAATAATACATTAATAAAGTAGTAATACATTACTAAAGTATTAATACATTATTCATTAATGTAAATGTATAAATTGAAATAAAAATTTACATTAATATATAATGCAATGTATTAATTAATTAATACATTAATAATACATTATTACATTCATAAAAAAAAATAACATTTAATTCATTAAATGCATTAATAAATACATTACTAAAATATTAATACATTAAAACATTAATAAAGTAGTGATACATTGACCTTAATAATGTTAATAATACATTATTAAAGTATTAATACATTAATACATTAATACACTAATCCCCATTCACCATTTGAGTATGGTTGATTGGGGTTTATTATGGTTGACCATACTTTGGTTCACCATGTGGATATGAATATGGTGAGCCATGTTGATTATGCTTAACAAGATTTTACAATGACATTACTACATTGCAATGTTGATTATGTTTTATTTATCACATTGCGACTTTAGGTTTTGTCACATTGCGACAACATTAGGTTTTTTCACGTTGCCACATTGGGGTTTGTCACATTGCGACAACAGAGAAATGTTCATCACATTGTGACGAAATAGAAATCTTCATCACATTGCAACAACAAGGTAGTGTTCATCATACTACAACAATAGGGCTATGTTCATCAAATTGTGATCGTCATATATGTTCGTCACATTATGATCGACATATATGTTCGTGACATTGCGACGTTCATATATGTTCGTCACATTACAACACTATTATTTTTTGGCATTACTACATTGCAATATTGATTATGTTTTGTTCATCACATTGTGACATTACGTTTTGTTTTTCACATTGTGACACCAAATTTTATTCGTCACATGACATTGTAAGGTTATGGTCAACAAATTACAATGAAGGGTTTTTGTTCGTCACATTATGGTGTTGGAATAAGTTTGTCAGAGTCCAATAGAGGGATATGTTCATCACATTGCGACATGAGGAAATGCTCCTCTCATTTAAATGTTGGTATAAGTTTGTCACATGATTATGTTAGTTCGTGTACATCACATTGCGACAATGGGTTTTGTTCATCCCATTACGACATTTGGAAAGGTATGTCACAATGCAACATTAGGATATATGTGTCAGATTGCAATGTGAGGATATGTTTTCACATTGCAACGACAGGGCAATCTTCGTTACATTGCGATGAGAAGGAAATGTTCACACATTGTGACGACAAGGAAATGTTCATCACATTGCGATGACAAGGAGGCATTCATAATACTGCAATGATAGGGATAAGTTCATACATTCTGATCGACATATATGTTCGTCACATTGTGATCAACACATATGCTTGTCACATTGTGAAGTCCAAATATGTTTGTCACATTACAAACTCCATATATGTTCTTTACATTGTGATGTTACTACATTTCGTAGATTGCAACGTTTCTATGTTCGACACATTGCGACCTATGGAAATGTTGTCACATAGTGACGTCGGGATATGTGCATCACATAGAAATGAGAGGAAATGTTCATCACACTGTGACAAGAAGACGATGTGCATCACATTGTGATGTTTGTAATTGTTCATCATATTGCGACATAACTATTCACATTGGGATGACATGCCTATCTTAGTCAAATCACGACATCAATTTATGTTCATCACATTGCGACGTTACTATGTTCAGTAGATTGAAACATTACTATGTTCGTTAGATTGTAATGTGCTCATCCCATTGTGATGTTTGGAAAGGTCTGTCACAATGTGACGTCATGATATGGGTGTCCGATTGCAATGTGAGGATATATTGTCACATTGCGATGACAGGGCAAGGTTCATCACATTGCGACATAAATTCATGTTCATCACATTGTGATGATAAGGCTTTGTTCGTCAGATTGCGATGACATGGATATCTTCTTGACATTACAATCGACATGTATGTTTGTCACATTGTGATGATAGGGAAATGTTTATCACATTGCAATGATAAGGAAATGTTCATCACATTGCAACATCCATTTATATTCATCACACCGCGACAACAAGGAAGTGTTTGTCATACTATGATGATAGGGCTATGCTCATCAAATTGTAATAATCATATATGTTCGTCACATTACAATCGGCATATATGCTTGTCACATTGTGACGTCTATATATGTGTGTCACATTACGATATTACTATGTTTGGTAGATCACAATGTTCCTATGTTCGACACATTATGACGTTTGGAAATGTTTTCACATAATGATGTTGGGATATGTGCGTCACATCGAAACATGAGGAAATGTTCATCACACTCGGATGTGAAGACGATGTGCGACACATTGTGAAATTTATAAATGTTCCTCAAATTGCAACGCAACTTTCCACATTGGGATGGCATGCTTGTGTTCGTCAAATTGTGATGTCAGTTTATGTTCATCACATTGCGATGTTACTATGTTTAACAGATTGCAACATTATTATGTTCGTCATATTTCAACATTACTATGTTTGTCACTATGCAATGTTAGTATGTTCGACACATTACAACATTACTATGTTCATCACATTGTAACTTCTAGTTTTGTTCACTAGATTGCAATGTCACGACATGTTCATCACATAACAAGGTTGGTTTTTGTTCGACACATTATGAAAATTAAGTTTTGACGAAGTTTAAAAAATAAATCTAGCAAAGTGTTTCCTTTGTGAAAAATAAAGAAACTTTGAACCTATATAATATATTTTTATTACACATTTGATTTTCATTAAACACTTTTTATTATTAAAAAATAAATAATATAATTATTTAATAATTTTAATTTTTGAATTTAATCTTTTATTTATTTGATGCAATTATTATTATTATTTAAATATGTTCTTTTACTTATGTAAAAAAACTTAAAATATAGTTTATTAGCATTATTTTATAAACAAATAATTTATTCTTATAATTCCATTAATAAATATTTTTTAAAATCTAAATATAAAAAAATTACAATGAATCTAAAAACCTAAAAATATAGTTTATTCTTATTATTCCATTAATAAATAATTTTAAAAATCTAAATATAAAAAAATTTCAAACTTTATGAGAGTTAAATATATTTACAAATTTACAATCTTTCTTAAAGATTAGATAATAATTCAAGTGGATTAAAATAAAGTATTAATACACTAATAAAACAATACATTGTTAAAGTAATAATACATTATTATAGTATTAATACATTTTTATTTTTTTTTGTTAATTTTTATGGACCTGCTAGTTGGGGATTAAACCATGTCATCTAAGCCTAAGTCGGCTGCAAAAATCACCTAAGTCGGCTGCAAAAATCACTGGGGCCATCACCTGAACCACACCAACCCTTAACATGGTAAGACTTATAGTATTAATATATTAATAAAACATTATTACATTAATATAATGTATAAATCATAGTATTAATTTACATTAATGTAATTTATTAATTAAATGATACATTAATTTAATATATTAACCACAAAATGCATTAGTGCATTATTAATTAATACATTATTAAAGTATTGATGTATTATTAAAACAATATATTAATAATACATTTAATGCATTAATAAATACATTACTAAATATAAAAACATTAATACACTAATAAAATAATATATTAAATTAAATTAAAATTATTAAATTATTATTATGATTAAAATTAAATTTTTAAAATTAAAATAACATTAATACACTAATAAAATAATACATTAAATTAAATTAAAATTATTAAATTATTATTATGATTAAAATTAAATTTTAAGAATTAAAATTATTTTATTATTATTATTTTCTTATTATTATAAAATGAATCCAAATATGAATAAAACTAAGCATAATATAACTCTTACCTATTTAAATAGGAATAATGTTAACTCTAATCTTACCCTAATTTCGTTATACTTAGTAATTCCCCATGATTGTTCTACTTGCATTCATGCTAAATGCCTTCCTATAAATATTAAATGCTTTCATGCATTTATGACTAAAAGGTCGAGGTATTCTCTCTTTCTTAAAAATGAAAGTACGTATTGATTGCATTTATGTTAAATGGCTTCATCTAAATACTAAGTTTGTTATATAAGTGATTCTTCACATATATAAACTCTATTGTTATATATTAATGCTTAAACCCACATGACAAGTTCAATTTTACCATGACTTAATTTGTTGGGATCCTAATCAACCACCTATTGTTATTAATTTAAACGAACTTCCAAGGAAAATATTACCACACAGGAGTTGTGCTCAGGATCCACTGTGAGAATTTAAAAGTAAAATATATTAATTTAAATACATCTGTGTAGAAATAAATTAGAGAATATGAAAACAAATCAACTAGGCCATTAATGGTGCTATTATTAGTGACAAAAATTGAGAGAAAGATTGGTTTCTGGTGCAACCATTGGCTCTCGTTGGGTGGCTGGTTAATTTTGGTTAAATCGGTTTTGGAGAGCTAATGTGTTTTTTGGATGTCGTTGGAACTGATCCCAATATCCATCTTGAACCACATTCGACAACTTTGTTTTTCCTTTTTATGGGGTGGACAAAAAGTTAACCACAAATATCATCTTTGTAGATGGGACCTTCTTGTTAGACCGAAACACTGTGGTGGGTGGGGTCTCAGAATTTTGTCCACTTTCAACACAGATTTACTTGCAAATTCCCTTTGGAGAGCGCTAACGGTGGATAGCATCTCGCAAAGGATTTTAAAGGATAAATATTTGGGGGGTTCTTCTTTTGTTGATTGGCTCAGGAAACCTTTTCAACAACAAGGGCATTCGTTTGTTTTTTGGAAAGGTTTGACGAAAAGCATTCCGGTCTTATTACATTGGCTTCGGTGGAGACTCAGTTCAGGAAAATCGATTCTTATCGGTTTGGAAAAAATTGTCGGTTTAGAAGAGTCCTCTATCCTCACTGAAGAGCTTCGTGAGCAGCTGTCCAAAAATAGAATTCTGGTTCTAGCGTAGGCTAGTGAGTTAGGGGGATTTCCTTCTTTACCAGGTCGGTGGTGCTCTAGTTCTTCTTTGGGGTTATCAGGGCAACTTGCTTTGGAATGGGACACCTTCACATTTGCTTTAAAGGATGCAGGGATTTCTCTACAATCTGGTGAGGACAACTTGATTTGGGCGGGGNGGGGATGCTTCAGGAGTTCTTTCAGTTAAAAATATATATTCTGCCCTCATAAAACCTTTGGATTTTCACAGTGATAAAGTTTGGGTTCCAAAGCTGTGGAAATGGCCTCTTCCTTTAAAACTAAAACTGTTCCTGTGGCTAGCAGCATTTGAAAAAATACTCACATGGAATGTGCTCCAAAGACGAGGTTGGATTGGACTGGGGGTGTGTGGACTGTGCAACAACGACGAGGAAAGTGACAATCATTTGTTAATAAAGTGCTCATTTACAAAAGCAGTTTGGCATCATTTATCAAACATTTACAATCTGAAAAACCTTTGGGATGGATGCACAGTGTCTGATTGCTTAACGCAGTGGTCAAGTGATATCTCGGCTCCGGTAAGCTTGGCAGCTTATACATGTTGGAATATTTGGTTGGAAAGGAATAGGGTGATTTTTGAGGACTGCATTCCATCTCCTCGTGCAGTGGTTTATCGGATTGCAGTCTCTTTTACTTGACAACCTTCCTCAGTAATTTCCATTCCAAACCATGTTTGTGAAATTACTTTCTTAGATGGTTTCACGCTGGCCTGTTTCGACGGGGCAGCCTTACAAACAGGAAATTGTTGTTCAGTAGGTGGATTCTTCAAATCACACGCTTCAAGAGTCACAAAATGGTACCTAAATTGTGGCATGGGTACAAATACCAAGGCGGAGCTCCTGGGCTTGTGGGCGACTTTAACTTTGGCTTCTCTCTGGGCAATAGACAAAATCCAAATCTTGGGGGACTCGAAAGTCATTATCGATTGGATGAACAACAAGCGCGTTTTACAGGTGGTGAATTTAGATGGCTGGAAATCAAAGATTAAGAATCTCTCTCATCAATTTAAGGATCTCAATTTTCAGCATATTCACCGGGAGCTTAATAAAGAGGCGGACGCCCTGTCAAAGAGGGCTTTAAAGGAGCCAAAAGGCAGGCTGTCTATTTATCCCTAGGAAAATGGGAAAGAAAGCTTGCATTCCCATCTAAATATATTTGAAAACTGAGTGTGTTGAAGGGCTCAGTAAGATTGTAGATGGTCCGAAACTTGCTTTTTTTTTTCTTCACTCCTGACAGCATCATTTCGCTCTGAATTCAGTTGTATTAGTTTTTCTGTTGTTGAGAAATCAGCTCTGCAGTGAGCTGAATTTTCTGTTTGTTCTATTAGTCATTGGCTGCCCTCTATCTGTTTTGTGTCTTTTGGACAGGAACAGTTTTGTAAATCACCTTATTTTATATAAGTTGGAGTAAATTTTCTTCGGGAATTTGAAGGGACTTCCAATGCAAATACTCCGAGTTGCACTGAGGATCCATTATGAGAAATAAATTAGAGGATATGAAAAATATGTATCCTATTCATATTTATAATTACCAGTAGCAGAAATTCTTTGTAATTGCGAAGAGAATAAGCGACATCCATGGAGACTACCAAAATCAGAAATTAGGGGATTGCTAGTTCCTTACAGATTTGAATGAATCTAAGAGTATAAATGTAGGGAGGCATAAACTACAAGTTTGATTTATCTATTAAGTAACAATGTACAAAGATTATTATCTATAAATCCAATAAATCCGTATAGATCCATTCCATGTCCATCCGCTGCATGAATAACAAAAGAAAGAGAGTGAAAAAGGATGATCAGATTTGAAAATCATGTTTAGTGGAGAATCATCCAAAACTCAAACATCCTCCATGGCTTCACGTACTTACTTGCCTCACCAGAGTTCATCCTCGGTCTTCTCATCCTTAACAACACACTTATCTTTGGGAGAACGTCCAGTTTTTGCTACCTAAAATGTTGCAAGAGCACCACTTGATGCAATGAATAACCCTTTCTCATATTTAATCACTTATTCATGTAGCTCTGTAAAGATTGACGATCACACAGTAAATCCAAGTAAGAAATAAAAACCAAAATATTAAAATAAAAACTAAAAACAACATTCCAAAAGCTTAATGCATACATGCAAATACAATAACCTCATAGGGAAAAAAAACATCTTTCAATATTGAAAATTCCCTATATCAACAATGAAACATTATTAAAAAAACATCAATGTTTTCATCTATACAAACTGATATCTGATCATGAAAGCTCCAATAAAGATCAACATAACCTCAAAATTTCATTGCGGAATTTAATCCCTGAAATCCAACACAAAACACATGAATAAAAACTAAACCATTTTTATTTTTAAAAGTGAAAAAGAACATTGCAAAATACAATATCAAAACAAACGCCTTCTATAGCCCGCTCATATAGATATGGAAATATTTATAATCACACATCAAATCCGAGCGGAAAACTAGCGAAATGGCAATCCAAAGCTTTGAAATTCCCCGGGAAAAAATGATCTTTGAACATATAAAATAAGACGCCCACCAGAAGCGAGACGCCGAGATAAACATGGTATCCAGAAACCTGTAAATTAAACGAATTATCTTTCAACATGTAAAATAAAACGCCGACTAAATAATGTCATGGCATCCGGACTAATCTAGTCCTCTTCCTGGCATGGCATAAATTTCATTTCATGGTAATTAATTATACCACTAATTATAACACATGGCGTTGGAATTACTGAAACATGTAAATTAAATGGTTGCGTTTCATTTTTTCTCCATAATATTTTGCGTTAATATCTTAATTTTTGTTAATCACTTAGTTTTGGCAATAAATTAGTCATCAAACTAATTTTTAAATATGATTAGGTAAATGCAAAAAAGTAAACACATAAATAATGTTTTTATAATAGTTAGGAAGTTAATGATTGAAATCACAAGCATTTATTTCTTACTAAAAATATTCTAGTCATATTTAATCTTATCCATAGAAAACGTACTAGCACATCCGATAACGTACTAAAAAATCCAAGGTAGAGGAAACCGCCGACAATTGATTAAATCCGTGATAGCATGGAAACATAGCTTGTTTAATCTGTGATAGCATGGAAACATGGCTTGTTTAATACGTGTAATTTCCAATAATGAAGTTGAAGGAGTGTTTGTTAAATGTGGTAATATGTGAATGCATTCATAAATGCAAGGAAGTTATCAACAATAAATCTGACTCGTTGATTTTGGAGGACGACTAAGAATATACTGACATCTTCAATGTGTAGCCATCAAATTATAATTTAAGATTAAAAGATCATTAATTGTGCCCATCCCCAATTGGTATAAGCTTTTCTGCATAATTAAGCACTCAAAACCTATTAAATGTACCCATTTCCAATAAATGTACGCCTTTAGACTTAATTAAATATATTATAATTGTTAAATTTATAACAATCACTATAACATGGTTATGATAAACAATCTATATCTCTTAAAGTACAAAAAGTACAATCTAGATACTTGAAATTTTGATAAGTGTATCATCCCAATATAAAGTTTCCCTACACCAAAAATCACATTGATCCTTATTATTGATTTTGATTTGTAGACAAATCATTGTGTACAACAACGATAAGCATTATGTAGCAACAACTTTGATGGATCTAGTAGCAATTGCTACAGGGATGATAAACATCTTATTTATCTTAAGGTATGATTTAGTTATTTTATATTTTTGGTGGGTGAGTCCATCTCGATGTAAGGCTTCACTCTAATAGAAATCATATTGATTTTTTGGTGGGTGAGACCATCTCGATATAAGGCTTTACTCTAATAGAAATAGAAATTATATTATGGAGATCACACATTTTGAGTTATACAAAAATCATGGTATGCTTAATTCCACACATATTTTGCGTTATGCACAAATCATGGTATGCTTAATTTCACATACATGTCCAAAATCATATAAAATTTTAGCATGACACCTCAAGCTACATGAGATATTTTAAAGAAAATCAATATTTAAAGGGACGAGTAAGGTTAGGTTTATTCACCTAAAAATCCATTCAAATTCCCAAAAGCTAAAGAATTTTTCCTTGTGTAAGAAACGTGAATCCTTCCAAATTAAACAATTGTTTAGAGATTAAATAAAGTAAGGTTTATTCATCTAGAAATCCATTCCTATCAATCCTTCCAAATTAAACAATTGTTTAAATTGTTTAGAGATTAAATGAAGTAAGGTTTATTCATCTAGAAATCCATTCCTATCATTCAAAGAAGTCCATGTGAAATTATAATTATAAAACTCAAAAAAGTAGCTACGTGAATCCTTCCAAATTAAACAATTGTTTAGAGATTAAATGAAGTAAGGTTTATTCATCTAGAAATCCATTTCTATCATTCAAAGAAGTCCATGTCAAATTATAATTATAAAACTTAAAAAAATAGTTAGAAGGAAGGGATGCATTTAAAGAAAATTATTTCCAAATTTTCAACTTTTGAAAAAGGAAACCTCCTTACAAATTAAATAAGAGTTCCACAATATCCATAAATTTTACATATTTTGAAAATCAATTGGTCACACATAATAGTCATTTATTCATCATCACACAAGATTGAATTCATAATAAAAGAGAAGAAAATGATCATATATTTTCACAAATGAAGCTTAAGGAAATTAACCGTGGGTGAACCATTTTCCTCTTAACCATAGGAAAATATTTTGTGAATTCCACCCCCATCTCGGGCTATGAGATCACCAAGGTGAATAAGGTTTGTCAATGATTTCAAATCACTCTTCTCTTTATTAAGGATTTCAAAACCAACTTAGAAACTCTTTACTAGATTCTTTATTCAATCTCTTAGATAGAACGACTCTTGATACTCACTCTAATATCCATATAACACAAGAAGACATCCCTTCTATGCTCTCTAGTCTCTTAGTTATGATATTCCTCTCTATTCTCTTCAATATGTGTAGTATGAGCCCAAGTTTACTGTCTACTTTAGGATTGCATCTCCAACCTTTTGTAGCTTCTTCGACAATAATTTTCTGATTTTTTAGATAGCCCGACAAGCCATAAAAAAAGGTTTAGAAGGATATCTATATACTCCTTCTTAGTTCCTAAAATCACACATCAATTCTTATTTCATGTTTCGATGGATAATATGTGAGCTAGGCTAGATTTTCATCATCCAAACTTTCATTTTTCCTTTAAGGAATCCTTTTTTTCAAGCTGCTCTCTCCCCATACAAACTTGCATGCATGAATTTGGTAAATGGTTGAAAGGGAGGAGTCTTCCCTCCACTCCTTTATTGTTACTTAATGGTAGAGGTGGTTACAAAAACTAGGAGGTTGTAACTCAGGTATAGGAGTTAGTTACTTAAAGTAATTTCCTTGTTTCATTAAGATCCTATTTAATGAGCATAACCATTTAGGATAGAATTAAAAATAGGATAATCACATGGATGAGGGTTATGGGTAGGTCATGGAAGAATCATAAGACATAGGTGATTTCCCCCATTTTGAGCCCCTTACCTTTCCCCTCCAGTGGAACCATATCCCCATCAGTGTCCCCCCCACTAGTAGGCCTTGGAACCTTTTTGTTAATTGTTAGCCTATGGCTTACCTTTACCAATCACTAAGTCTAAATTGTCACCTATATTTCTATTATTCATTTAGGATATTAGTAATATATCCTCAAGTGATGACGCTCAAGTGATGACTAATGATTTATTTAAGATTGCCTAGCTTAATCATCATGCATGATTTTAGGATCTAGATCAAATCTCTCTATGAGGTGGCATCACCCATTCTACTATAAATATGTAACATTGGAGTGAATACAAAAAGGGTTGGCTAGTGAGCCTTTTCTGCCATGTTGTTCTTTTTGTTTATGTTTTATCAATTGGCATCAGAGCCATGGTGAAAAGAGGATGAAAATATTAGAGCTATTATGGTCTTAAGGGCCTGATAGTACCATGGTATTTTTTCCATGGAAGATGAAAATATCAATTCTCTCAGATCAATGCATATATGCAAAGCTCTATAGCAATCTGGAATCCCTGCGTGTAAATATAGCTTCTTTGCAATCTAATCTACCTTCTCTACATGAATAAATGTGTACGCATCATTTGATCTACACTACACGGATATGAAGTGTTCCGCATGGATGGATCTGCAATTTCCTTGTATTTGCTCAAATGATATTTAAGATGATCATCTAGTAAAAGAGAGAAGCAACCAGAGTTGGAGCGATTTGGTGTTCAAGTGACCACTGTTCTGCATTCACACAATCTGGTATGGCCAATTATTGTTAGATCAACCGCAAGAGAGGGATGAGTTTTTGATGTACATATTTTTTTTAATGAAATAGAAGCTTTCATTATTTAATTGTCTCTGTGTGATTTGGATAAATCCAGTGCGTGAATATAGAATGAATGATAGATCGATAAAATGTATCATATAAACAGAGTAAGTCTTATTGGAGGATCTGAGGCAATTGGGTAAAGAAGAGTTTCTATACATACTAAACTTGTATGTGAGACAAACATGAGGAATCTCTATTGCAAACATAGATAGAAGACAGATTCATTTAGGAATTCATGAAAAAAAAGGGGGTTTTCTGTATAGAATTACCATGGTATAATGAGAGTAGAATTCTTAAAATGATGATGTCGGTATCCTAGAGAAGAAGGTCATGCATTGAATGGTTTGAGATCCATTCCAAAATACTTAAAGGAATGCATTGACATTTTGTAATTCTAGTATTAAATTGATTTTCTAGAAAGTATGGCATCTTGTGCTCTAGCTTGATCATTTACAGCTGATGGTTTTGATAACTCCACATTGTTGTTTGAATTATGAAATCAAGAATGTATACAAATACTTAGAACCTCATGATTTATAAATTGTGCAATGACCTAGAGATATGATTTTCTTAAGCTAAGAGACTGGATTATACGAGCAACACTACTCTGCAACCAAGCTATTTTCATTCAAGAGTTTTTCATCCACATAGAGATACGCCATTTGGATATCTACCACAAAGAAATATGCCATCCAGCAATAAGCCACACAGAAATATGTCAGTGACTGTTGTTTTATAGGCCAAGAAAGTTATTACCAGGAAAATAGCGTTTTGAAAAGAGAGGTGCTCGATTTCCATGGATAGAGAAATGATGTTGTAATGCGGGTGCTACTCCTTCCTGGTAGTCGACAAGAATTGGGATAAAAACTCTATGCCTAACATTGGTCGTTCCTCCAACCAAAAGTATAAACAATGGCCATTGAGGCATGCGATGAATTGGATCTCATTTCAATGTTTGCAATGATATACTATGATTGAAGGACCTGACGGTTTCATAGAGACGCTGAGTGATCTTCCAGTTTTGAAATCAATGGACCTCTCCCAAAAGGTGAAATAAATGAAGGGTCGATGTGCATATTTGATATGTTGTGGCAGAGGTAAATCCATTGATGAGATTTGTGTCTAGCGATCTGTTCAATACTCAATGATCTGCATTGAGCCACTCATTAATCACTACCTCCAACAGTGGAAGAATATGTGTGGGTACCATTCTAGACACCCACGAAATTGAAACCTGAGTTGCAGAAATTACGATTCAGTGCAAAGCTCCAATCTGCAGATCTTGTAACGACCCCTTCGTTATGTCTATGAATAGCGAAGTACAATAGGATTTTTTTTTTCTTTTTTTCTTTTTAACAAATAAGAAATTAACAACATCACCTTTCATATCAATGCAAATACACATGACATCATAACTAAAGTGACACATGATCAAAATATAAACAAACTCTACAATACCATTGCGGAACGAAA
>ML785817.1:68930-79144 GCA_009831015.1 Picea engelmannii
AGATCATGTCAACAACATATCATAAAATCAATAGCATATCATCAAAATAATATCACCGTAAATGAAACAACTCAAATAGCCCACTCCCTGACTCAATCCGGAGTCCAAGGGAGTTCCACCGATGCCTCTGCATCCTCAAGGTCTGAAACCCTGCACACTCAATGAAACTGAGTCAATAGCACATGTATACAGCAATAGTAAAACATCCTGTCATCAATCATGACGCATCATCATCAAGGTTAAGTGGTTCATCATCATAAAAATCCAGATCACTTGCGAGCAAGTGTCCTCAAAGAATAAGTTTTGTCAGTGCGCCAGAGCGGGATGTTACAGATCTGTAGACAAGAACAGTGAATCGGGTAATTCAATTTTATCAATATTGTCATGCAAACTAAATTTTTTATGGCTGAATGGAATGGAATTTAATTTCCTTTGAAGGTTATTTTTTGAGGTTGATGGTGTGGACATCAAACTACTTGTTTTAGCGTCCATCAGAAAAACACAGACCAGTGTTTGTGACATCCACATAGTATATCAACAAATGGCCTGGTAGATCACGTTAAATATCTTCTATTGAAGATCCCATGCAAATATGCAACAAATTTTAGACAACAAAACTCTGGTTCTTAATGTTTTTTGTCGTGTCGAGGATGCAATAATAGTACACCGTCTCTGAAAATATGCTATAAGGGTAGGGTTTGAATAAATCCCCAAAATCTGCAAAATTTCAACGACAAGCTTCGAAAAATGGCTTGAATTGATTAACATGACGACTCGAGGCCAGATCCATTAAGAAATATCCCTTGGCTGCATGCTTTTTGGCAGCCTTTAATGATGGAGGGTTCGAGAAATTTGTCGTCCAGATTGTTTTGAGTCTGGTTGTAGTGAATATCTTCCACATGGACAACACGTCGTCTCTACAAAAAAATCAGAGAACCCATGTACAGCTGACAGTGATGGAGTCATCAAAGTAGAATTCGCTGGTTGATATGCAGTGTGCATGTTGATACACAAAAATTATAGCAGAATTTCACCCTGGAAAGGGAGCCAAAGTTGCCAAAGTTGACACCACCATTGAAGGTTTCAATCCTAACAACAAGATCACATGCAATCCTCTTCCTGATCTCCACGTGATCTCCTTCACACTAGGTGGTCAAAATGATCTTCAACGCACTCAATTTTCTCATAACAATGGCCATTCAAACACTTAGTGAGTTTTTATTTAATAAAGCAAGTGTGCACATCTCACTTTCATGAGCATACTTCATGCAAGCAGAAGTATTTTGCTTAGAAATACAAAAAAATAATTCATAAAGTTGTGGTCACATGTGGAGGAGAGAAATTAAAAAATAAATAAAAGAAAAAAGGGGCGCATTGTCCAAGAGATTGGATAATTTATATTTTAAATTTGGGTAGCATCTCAATAAGTTGTTCCTCATTAAAAAGGGGAACAAAAGTCTAATTGAAGGTTTGGCAATGATATGTGATGATAAAGGCACACAACAACTTGGACTATGGTTGATCACATTGTAAGCGATGGGAAGTCTTATGAAAGGACTATGGTAAATGTTTGAGTGTGTTTAGCTTGGTATAGGTGTTTTCCAGAAGAAGGCTTGTAATTCATACACCATTGTGATCTCAAGAAAGTTTCAAAATGTATTTGAGCACGGTTATTGTAAGAGCGATACTCATAATAAAATTGAAGTCTTTTTCTCTATGTCCTAGATCCGCCCGAAATTGAATAAGGTGATCTTAGGTACACTTTGTGTTGTGTGTGATGGTCAGATTTTTAAAGAATCTTTATGTCATTATGTGTAGTGTTGACATAATCATACCTGCAATTCATCATTTAACACAACAAACATGAATTTCAAGCTCAAATTCATGTCATTCAAGCATATGTGAAGAACATTCTCAAGCATTCAAGTCGTCAACTACATCAGTAATGGAAAAATCAAAGTTTTCAAACTCAACACATCATGGAACGTTTGAAGTTAAATTGTAACTTGCAAACAATGTTTTTTGTAAGATTACTTAATCAGGATTTATTGTAACTTGCAAATTGTCCTTTTGTAAGTTTACTTGTCTTTTTGAAATCAAGTTGAGCTTAATTGAATTTGTCATAAGGTACATTTTCAGCTGAGCCTGACACCCTAAAGTCATTTTGAGTCATAATTGACAAGGATGAGTACTTGAAACTCAAATCATTGTAAACATCAAGTTTTCAGGTGCATTTTCGATGGTAACTGACATCCTCAACTTCCTGGAAGCAAGTTCAAGCAAGACAAGTTCAAGTGAGCATGAATAGCAAGTGAATGTGAAGTTCAAGTGAGTGATTCAAGTGAGCGAGTTGCAAATAAACCTTCTTCTGTCGAGTCAAATTGTAATCAAGATCTACCTGCACAAGGAGACCTCATTTAGTGTTTTTGAAATGGATCGAAGTCTCGAATTATTAGAGTTACTGAGCACTCTAATAAACACCACTAAAGACAACATAGTGATATTGAACAAAATAACTCTTCAATCAATGCTAACTTGTTTGCAAGTGATGCAAGATAAAGTTAGGCTTCTTCAATCTCTATCCCAGCTATTGAATGATGAGTTGATAGATCTCAAAAATAATCATCTAGTGATGTGTTCTGAACTAGTTTTGTTCAACACAACCCTCTCTATGATGATAATGATGATGATGATGATGATGATGATGATGATGATGATGATGTTTTTAATCAACATTCAGTGAAGGAACAACACAATGATACAACTTCAGAATCAGTTTTAGACGAAGTTGAATCTATTCATGAACCTACATTTCAAGAGTTTTCTTTTGACTTCAGTGAAGAAAACCTTTCAATGCTGCAACAACATGTGGTAAATCCACTTCCATAGATTTCAAAACAACAGGTACAGAATAATCTTTCCAAGCCTGTCATCAGACCTTGGGAAGAAATCATCTAAAACAAGAATAGAACATGACTTGCATATGATAAGGAAGTTTCCTTTCATATTCCCGATTATTCTAGACCAATCAAGTTCCATAGTGATGGATTCCTTCAAGAAGCTTCAACTTCACTTGTTCAATTTCAACATCAGAATGATATGTGCCAACATTGTAATCGAGTTGGTCACAAGGAGAATCAGTGTTTTGATCTCCATCCTTGCCAGCATTGTGGCAAGCATAACCATTCTTCAGACAGATGTTCAACACTGAAGAAACCTGCAAGATTGAAAATTCACTATGAGTGGATTGATCCTTGGTAGTTGTCATCAACAACCAAGCGATTATATAAGTCTTACTGAAGAATTAAATCTCGAGTAAAGACCAATCTTGTATCACATAACATTTTTGTACCTCACATAAGTGGTCCCCTTATGGCATAGCTTTCGAGCATGGCCCTCACGAGATGAGATAACATGTGGTTTTTTCTGCATGCCCACTTTGTGTTGTACTCAAATGGAACAAGTATGGTACTCTCTTGAGCATAGAAGGGGGGAGTACAATGATGTAACTCTCATGCACCTTAAGGGGGGGAGTTCAAAATTCCAGTGATGATGGTTCATGAAACCACTTGTGGTCTCTTCTTTTAGCTGACAAAGGGGGGAATTGATGATGGAATTGAAGATGGTTGTTAGAAAAAACGTTTTGACAACAACAAGCATCAAGTATGCCAGATGGGCATGAAATTTGCCAAATGGGCAACTGCGCTCTGTAGATGACAAACTTTAGCATAATTATGGTTCAATAAGTTTAAGTTGAATCATACATAATATGGATGTTAATTTTTCTTTTGAGAGAAATGATGTGGACGTTTGGTTCACATAGATGGTCATTTGACCTAGCAGAGGACAAGAGGATCCTTCTGCATTGTAGCTTGGCATTTGATTGAGTTTTCAAGCATTTTCAGGGATGTGTCAGTCTAGAAGCTGATTCACTTCTCTTGGTTCGCTCTCATCATATTGGAGTTTACATTCAGTGGAAAAATTGCATGTATCCTGGCTCACATGATTACATAGTGAGATTTTCCAGAGATGGTAGAAGATGGGAGGATTATGGTTCAATGAATTGCAATTGAATCATACACATTATACATTGGGATGTTGTTGGACACCTAAAAGTGTCACAATTGGTTAGTGGTTATCCAAAAACCATCAGATACATGGTATCAATTGGTCAATGGTTATCCCAAACCACAGATTCAGAGAGCACTTTTAGTGATACACTGATAGTAGAGTGGTGATACTACTTGTTCACCAATTAGCAGAAGACATCAGATTCTTCTAGCTAAAATACTTGGCAAAATGATCAAATTGTCAAGCAATTAGGGAATGATCAGATATTGTAGCTGTTCACTTCCATATCTCAACTCTCTTCCATTTCATTTCAGATGAACCATTCAACATACATATTGGCAGTTTTTCAGGTAGTTCTTCATTGAGGCTCAGCTCATGAGTTTTAGTATGAAGACTTGGAATTGATACTAGTTTATGCTTTATTGCTGGTATTATCGACTGGACTTGTAATTGAGGGGGGGATTGTTAGCCTATGGCTTACCTTTACCAATCACTAAGTCTAAATTGTCACCTATATTTGTATTATTCATTTAGGATATTAGTAATATATCCTCAAATGATGACTAATGATTTAGTTAAGATTTCCTAGCCTAGTCATGATGCATGGTTTTAGGATCTAGAGAAAATCTCTCTATGAGGTGGCATCACCCATTGTACTATAAATATGCAACATTAGAGTGAATACAAAAATGGTTGGCTAGTGAGCCTTTTATGCCATGTTGTTCTTCTTGTTTATGTTTTATCATTAATTTCAAAAGGATGATATTTATAATTTTTCAAAATCACCACGGGAACTACCTTATGGTGTGGACCAAAACATAGTAATAAAACACATAATTACAATATAAACAAGATCAAGTTCAAAGGGTTGAGAACAATATATTACATCCCACCTTGCTTGGAATAACATCGTCTTTGGTGTTCTTTTCTTTTCAACAAAGTTCCATGCCCTCATTTCTCAATTGTACATGCAATTCTATTATTTTCTTTGCCTCTTTTTCTGATTGTTGATTATCTTGGATATAAATATTCTATCATGTATTTCACTATCTTGTGACAGCTTCAAGACCTTTAGAGTTTTAATGCATTCCTTTAACAATCAACAAAGGAAAACATACATTTCATAGCTAAAGCAACCATTATTCTACCTATAGAAATTTCAAGTTTATAACTAAAACACACACACACACACACACACACACACAAAATATGACAACATATTCAAATCAACAAATAATTTTTTATATGAATAAATCCTTGTTTCACTTGGCTACCACAAGAAATATTTAGCTCATTGTCTTTTCTAACACACCAAAGATATATAATGCATTCACGATCCCATCTAACATGTAACATAAATATTTTATAATAAATTCAATCAAGTCACCTTTTCCTTGCCACACCCACCGTTGTAGGATAAATCATCCTCTTCTTTGCTAAATAGTACCTCACATGATCCATCTTGCTAAAGCTTTCAAGTGTAAGAATAATGCAAACTTATAGTCTTATTTCTAGGGCATCCCATTCGTAATTTCGTATAGACAATAGTGTGTGTAAATCAAGGCATATCATAGGATTCCAATGTCATCATAGTAGAATACTTCCCATGCTTTCCACCTTTACCAACGATAATCTATTCTTTATAAATATATCCATAATTTCACCTCTATCATATGCATATAGTTACCATGATATGTCATATTTCATATTTCACAACTATGAGATCCTTCTCGTAATGTTTGGCTCTTGCATGTGGTAGATTCTAGTCTTCATTATAGACTTGCACTCATTTCCATATCCAAGACAATTCTACATGTAACCTCAACTTTCAATCAACCAAAAATATTTAGTATTCATGGATATAATCATTTTATTGCAACATTTACAACAACTCATGAAATGATTTTAGAATTATAACATACTAAGAATTCAATCACTTTTAGCTATTAATTTATTAAACATTGTAACACACTAGTGTTAATCCCTCGATTAGCAATGCATATTTGTAAATATGATGAATGGATAAATGCCAAGAGATGTAATATGTAAACATTGTTCATTAAAAAATAAGAAAATAAAATACATCACTAGTTGCAGACAGATAAGGACAAAGTCATGAGGGGCTATGTTTTCACAAGAGAGGGAACTAAAGGGGGGGTTTATGGGAAAATCCATATGCCTAGAATCTTATGTCACCTCCATAAATCATTTTGTTAGTAAATACTTACCTCCTTTGACTTATTAAAACTAGTCATTGAATGCATGTGAAAATTGGGTAGAAGAGTCATCTTAAATACTTAAAAGAGCATGAGCTATGTACACTCATGATGGAAATTTGATCATTGAATGCATGTAAGAAGTGGGTGAAAGAGTCATCTAACCTAGTTATTAAAGAATGGGTTGGGTACAATCTCTTTTGGAGAATTGTGAAAGTCAAGCATGATGGGAGAAGAAAAAAGGAAATTCAAGTAGAGGGGGAGAGATAATTTTTATAGCTTGGGAGAAGAGAGGAAAAAAAATTCTTGTGCTAGGAAGAGAGTGGGAGACCATACGGTGAGTTGAAGATAGCTTGCCAAAGCTAAGAATTTCATGGAGAACTAGGTTTTCATGCATATGAGGAGTTATTGATGAGAAAATACCCAAGATCATGTGAGAATGATGCTATGAGCACTCCTATTACAACTAGATTTCCTGGAACCCCCAGTTGAGATATTCCTAACCAGTCCACAATAGATCCGTAGAGGGGATGAGAATTTTCTAAGGGACTATGGTGCATAGAATAAAATCCCATCCCTTGGGTTGTGTAGATTGATGGGGAAGAGATTTGGGTGGCTAGAATTGTTGTAGAAGTCATTTTAATGTGAAAATATTGGGTAATGGGTTGTTTGAGTGGATAATAGCCATCCATATGAGTCATTGTTCTCATGGAATAATAACCCTATATCAGGGGTGACCTACTACTGATAGAACTGGAGCAATAAAATATATGGTTGGGTGGAACGTTCGTCATCTATGGTCAGTTGTGTAAATATTTTCAAAGATAATGTGTTTTGGTCACTACTATTTACAATTTTAATGGTATGCTTGAATGTTGTGTTTAGTTTATGTCCCGTGTGTTTAAATGTTGTTGTGTTTGAGGAAAAATTTGTATTTATGATTATTTTAAAATTATTGATAGTTTGAATCATGAGTATCTTTTTCATGCTGTGCATATTCATTTTAATTGTTTCTGAGTATGTCATTTTGGTTGGGTAATAGGTACATTACAACTTGGTATCAAAGCCCTGGTTTCAACACTAGGCCTACATGGGTCTACTATAGAGAAGCATAGGCACACTTTGCCTATCATTTGTTGGATGAATCCCATATGAGAAAGGGGTGGATAAATTGGGAAAATCCCTAATTTCTAGGTGTGTTTGGCAACAAATCGACATGGGTATGTCAAATTTATGAACTCATCTGAAGGATTTTTTCCTTTGAGGTCAAAATTTCCAAATCCATGCCAACCGCATGTTCAAATTTTTGGAAAATGACTAAGTGCTGAAATACATAAATCTTTAAGGAAAGCTTAAGAAATATTTGTGTATTGAAAACAAATATTTTTCATGCAATAAAGTGTGTATCACATGGAAATATTATTTGTGCAAAACAACACTTATCGTCGAGAGTGAAGACTTGGGACATAGAAAAAAATTGAGAAAAAAGTGTATCACACAAATAGGGATTGTGTTGCAGTGCGATGTATCACACCAAATAATTTTGGTGCGATACACCTCACGAGAAGAAATTTTCCCATGATGCGATAAACAAAGAATTTGGTAGAAGACTTATTTTTCATTTGGTATGACGTTTCACACAGGAAGAGGTTTTTTGGGTGAAATAGCACAAGAACCAAAGTTTCCTTCTTCTGAGAAAGGCTTCAAGACTTAGAATTTTTTTGATAAACTCGAGAAAATTTTATGTGTCACACAAAAAATATGTTTGGTACGATGCGATGTATCACACCATAATTTTGTTGGTGTGATACACTGCAAGGAAGAGAAGTTTGTGGTGATGTGATAAAGGAAGAAAAATTCCCATCATCATGAGGAAATAAATATGTCTACAACATAGTAAAGAAATGAAAAAAATAGCGTTTTGCACAAAAAATATTTTTAGTGTGATGTGATATATTTGCACAAAAATAAAATATCAGTGTGATACATTGCAAAGAGACAGTCTTAGATTCGTGTGATAAAGATTTTTGAAGTAACATGTTGAAGAAAAAATTTCTAATTAAGGCATATCGCGTGAAAAATATTTGTGTGTCAGTGCAATATATTGTATGAAGAAGAAAATCATCATGTGACACATTTTCCTGGCCACACGATACATTGCATGGAGAAAAAAATTCACACATGCTAAATTTTTTAGGGAGATGTGATATGTCGCATTATAAAATATTTTTCATGCGATACATTGTGTATTGGGCATAAGATAAAATCATTGTAAAAGATGGCCATGACACATTAGCTAGTTTTCCACATCAACGAGGCGATGACACACACACACACACACACACATGGAGCCAAAATCTTATTTTGGCCATAATAGGAGAAGAAATACTCAGAACCAAGTGAAATTTCAAGATTAAGTCCATAGTGAGAAGGACTATAAAAGTGTTAGTGAGGTCCACTAGTTAATTGTGTTGCATATTTCCATAAATGAAAAACTAATGGTTTTTGAAGAACAAGGTGGTACTCCTTGACAAAGGCTATGTTGTTGAGAAAAGTTTTATAGTGAATCGACGAAGAAGACATAATGAAACCCAATGGATATTTTGGCTATATTTGAAGGGGGTTGGAGTGGAGATGTAGAAATAGGCCAAAATCCACTATTCTGGGACACTTCTGAGATTTTTAATATTTTTCATAGGAGCGAAAGGGACTCCCAATAACAAATCTATAAAAAATTATGGACTTGACATTTCGCTTCCTCAACAAGCCATACAACTTTCTATTACTAATTTTTCCCCAGTTTTTCTCCATTTGGGAGATAAGGTTTTTGCTAAAGATTCTAGGTATGGATAAAATGAAAAAATGAAAATGTTGACAATTCTATATTGATGAAAAATTTGAATGGAGCATCAGATCACCAATATGAAAGTTTTTGTGTAATCATAATCAAGAATATTATTAGCTCACAATATAGATTTTTTCCTAGTTCTCGCTAGATTTCCTTCTGTAGATGGAAAATGCTTGCCTTTGATCCATATTACACCAGTGAGAAAAGGGCTCAAATAAGTAGAAATGGAAAATTCAAAAAGCCATAACTTTCAACTCATAATTCAGAATGAGGCATAAGTACAATCGATGGAAATATGATTAAGATGAGATTATGTTTGAAGGCTCAAAATATCTATTAGTACATTAGTATCCTTCATAAATTGAGATGAAGAAGGATATGTAGCCTCATGGGGTCTCCACTTAGTGAACCTATGACATAGCACGTGCGTTCATGGGATATTAAAAAATACACCTAATTTCACTAGATATTGAAAATTATATCCCAAATTCCTTTTTTCAAACCCCCTCTCAATACATATTTCTAATTAAAAAACCCTCTTTTTTTACCAAATGCTACCTTTTATTCCCCCCAATACCTATAAATTCCCCCATACCCCACACCCCCCCAATACCTAAAATATATTGATCCTATTTTTCACAATAAAAAAAACCCCTTTATGACTGAACGTGATAAGATGTTGATCAAGAAGGTGAAGCCCCCATGTGTAGCCTAATTAATGAAAATTTTACAATATGCATAATTTCAAACAATAAGTGTTGCATGCACATTTTTCATAATTAGGGGTACATATAGAACATATGTAAATAAGTATGAGGACCAAAGATATGGAGGATTCCCAAGGATATTATAGCCATGGAGATGAAATTGAATTTTTACATATTATCCTGGGAAATGCAAAAGTAGAGTCCAATGGACATAGAAGCAGGGTGTAGCCTGTAGAGCTAGTTGATGTTTTTTTTCTTCATATGAGATATGACCGATATATTATTACAATGATGAGTGTTACATATATAGGGAAAATATGCTGACCATCCATAAAAGAATGCATCCCCCTTTGGAATATGATTTAATACTAA
>ML785817.1:90399-135593 GCA_009831015.1 Picea engelmannii
CCCTGCACACTCAATGAAACTGAGTCAATAGCACCTGTATACAACAATAGTACAACATCCTGTCATCAATCATGACGCATCATCATCAAGGTTAAGTGGTTCATCATCATAAAAATCCAGATCACTTGCGAGCAAGTGTCCTCCAAGAATAAGTTTTGTCAGTGCGCCAGAGCGGGATGTTACATAATCCCCAAGCGCTTTATCTTTCCTTTATGTGACCTTAGGTTATGATTAAGTCTCTATTACAAAAGGTGATTTGTTATCAGACAAATCGGTAAGTGCAGAAACAAACTGATCTCCCTAACTTCAATAAGAAATTAGAACAAAACATAGAAGAATACAAGCTTCTGCTTAGATATCATTGCAATAAACTAGTTCAAAGAGGGACACATAACATACCATTTAAACATTGTTTGATCCTGACTAGTATTGTCCGTGCTCCATATTTGGATTTGTGGGATGTTGAACCTGTTTAGAATCACAAACCAACAAAGAGAGATAACAATGATATATATTCCAATGAAGCCTATGCATAAGATCAAGGAGTTATACAATAAAAATGGAGACACTTTTATAGGGAATAAATGTATCACTGCATTGTATTGATGAAAGTGGAGAATACAAACTATGACTTGATGTTGCAAGGTCCCTTCCAATTGCCCTTTTCTTCAACACACACACCTTTTATCCAATGCTTTTGATGAAGAGTATTCACAACTTGAATTGCAAAGATAGAGCAAAGATATCACAAGTACAATCTTCAGTAGAATTTTTTATGCATAAGCCAGTCTAGCCTTTCCCATGAGAGATCCCTCTTTTTATAGGGTGAACGAGGGATGGATGAGGATATTAGGATGATCCCACTAAATCAGATAAGTGAGTAACATCCAAACCGATTGGAGGCCACCTCATCTTCTAGAATTTTCCATTCTAGAACTTTCAAGAATTTCACCTTTTTCCCTTGTTTGAGCATCATCGCACCCTAAGCACACGCAACCTACTATGACGTCGTAACCCATTTTGGTGTAGAATGTGATGATCAAGCATCATCACACCCCAATAATTTAGTAGGGTGCGACGATATCCTTTGATAGGGTTTTTAAGAAAAGAAATATGATTCAATTTGTCATGGAGAAAGTCTCATTTCTTCAGTAGCTTCAGGGAACAGAGGAGTAAGAAATACACATGTCATCATTTGATCACAAGGGTGGCCAAAATAATGTGTAAAAGAGTTTCCCCCAAAGTATGAAGTTGGAACATGTGACAGCTGAAATACTTTGTAGAATGTGTGTCAAGAACAAGGAGCGCATCGGTTGGAGACCTGTTAACAAACAAGCATCTACAAAACAATAACATACCAGTGTTTGAGGTAGGCATTCTCATACTCAGACTACAAGTGACCCTAAGTGTAAGTTTCAAGTGATTCATGGCCACTAATTATACACTATGGATCCATGTCATCATGATTCAACATAGCCATGAGAAATACACTATGGATCTATGCTATAACGACTTAAATTTGGAAATAGCCACGAGAAATACATGGTGGATCTATGTGTCAGTACAGACTTATGAATACTTCATCGCAACCTGGATCGATATGGCGATATCCAGGGTCTTCATCTCAATCATCCTAAAGTATGAATCTATCCATGTTATTATAGGTGTCGAAATCAAACATGGTAGAAACCACTTGAATATTGGTCATTGATGAATACCGTAAATAAGTGTGAGGGAAATCCCCATTGATGTCAATGATCCCCAAGGTACTATAGTGCAATCCATCAAATTCGAATTAATGACCTGAAGCCAAACACTCGATTGAATTTTCCAATCAGGGGCCATTGATGTGAACCCACAGTAAAAAATGAGGAAACCTACCATTGAGGCATGCAAGTTCCAAGGTAGTAAATTATTTCTAAGTCTAATTCCCAGATAATGTGTTGAAGTTGACAGAAAAAAACTAGTCATAGGAGGGCCTTAATGTATCCCCCATCAATGACACGAAATATGTAATAGATTTGAAGTAGATCAAAGTATAAATTGATTCGTAAATAACTCAGGGAAGGTCGACATGGTGAAGTTTGAGGACTACAAATGGATGACTCGATAAAATGATTATATGGGTTGAACTTCTCTTGAACATATGAATGACATGACAATTTTATTGGCAGCAGTGAATTAAGGAGGACCCAATATATAGACTTGTGGATGATAAAATGAGAGATAAATGGATTTACCAACCTAGATACAATAATGAAGAGGGGTGTCATGTTCAAGAGCGAGTTACTTCCACTAACAGAGATACAGATATACATTCCTTTCCAAATCCCCCCCCACCATTTCTGGCGAGTACTTCTTTATTTTTACACAAGCTTGAGGAGGATAACATATGCTTGTAATATAATCCCATCCTTCGGATGACTCCCTCGTATCATTTTTAATGAACCCTAGGAAGGAAAACATAGGGGGTTTTCATGTTTAGAGAGTCTTAAAAACACTTAAAGAAAATTCCACAATGTCCTTTTTCATAAATTAGTCCAATGAGACAGAAAAATAGATTATCTACCACTCATCAGATGTTTTTTCAAATACTTTTATGATCATGAAAAGAACAAGGTCACTCGGCTATATTTTCATGTTTAGGGAGTTTGAAAAGAGCTTAAAGAGGACTCCTGGGGGGTTCCTTTTTCATGTTTCCATTACGAGTCTGAAAAAAGCGATAAAAGTATACTTAATTACATTCGAATATTTTTACGAGCATGAGAAATAATAAAGACCATGCTCGATGTTTTTATATTGAAAAAACCTAAAAGTAATATGTACCTTATATGAAAAATGACCGAAAAAGGGGTGATCTATATCAAAAGTCCAATTGCCAAAATTCTATCCCACAATGTCGACACTCTGAAGAGTTCATTAGGTTTTTAGCATAGATAGAAAATATTAAAAATAATTTAATTTTAAATTAAAATGGTAAAAGTAAATTAAATAGGTCAAAACTAGTTCATTTTACCATTTCATTTGCATTTTCACCAAAATAGTACCAAAACCCCTCTTTTTCCTCCAATCTTCAAGGGACGATTCTGGAGCGCTCGATGTACAATTTCTCGAGTTGTTTCTTCGAGTTGGTGCTATTTCTCCTCTCTCTCTTTTTATGGTAAAATTGTTAAGTTTTAATGGTTAAAAGTTGAGTTTATGGGCAATTTTCGAAGGGAGATTGCACCTCCAGATCGTCACAGACCCTCCCTATCATGAACTGCGAAGATACTATATGATCACAAGGATTCTACAGTTGGGGTGCGGCGATGATGCACTGTGGGAAATTTAACCCTTGCGATGATCTCAACTCAAAAACTAAAAAGAGAGAGAGAGCTAAGAAAAATCCGATTTTTGAATTTTTGATGAACTAAATCATCTTTTATTGTTGTTTGGAATATTTTCATTGGTCATTATGCTCGAATGGAGGGAGAGAGAGCATGAGGAGGAATATTATTTTATTGGTAATGATCTGGGCACCTTCATGGCACTTCGTGAGTGCGGCTTTCTAAAAATTTTCAAAGTGCATGACATGAGGACCCAATTTATGTTATTGGAACACTTAGTCTGTATGTGGGACATTAATGAGCAAGCATTTCATGTTGGGGTGCATACACTCACTCTAGAGATCGATGAAATCTACTTCTTGACTGGGTTATCTCTTCATGGCTCTCAAGTGTCACTATTGGGAAGAAAAGGAGGTGGTGAACCCATGGATTATTATGTAGCACATCACTACATAGCTGGTACAAAGAAACATAGTGGCAAAGTTGCCATAAAGGAAGTTCAAGACTTTCCTTTGAGGACCATTCTCTTTACTATTACTCATATGGCAGGGAGTGCATCTCCTCACATGGCATTACAAATCCATTTTCAATATTCTATCGAGTGTATGGAGCCTCGAGTCTTCGGCTGGTGCAAGGGCATACTAAAAACTACGAAGAAACAATTAACAATGTGTAGGACTGGTTGATTGAAACAATTCGGGTGTGGTTCAATTTTGGTATCCTTCTTCCTAGAGAGGGTCCCATTTTTGTGCCTACAACATGTGGAATGGGGAATACCCACTCCACAGGATCCTTGAATGACAATATGGGTAGACTTGATGGCATGTCATGGTGGCGTTCCAACCATTACATATGGTCCTACTTTATTCCAGTGGTTGAGGGATCAACTTGTCATGATTGAGGAATATGCATATGCTGGGACTGAGTTCCATGGAGATCTCGACTTGGCATTACCTGAGGGTTTTCAGTGGGGAGAGATAGGTAAAAAATATTTTTTCATTATATGTTGTTTTTGGTATTTTAATTATGAATTTGTTTTGTTATGTATCCGAGACTAATTAAGTGCTCTCAACAATCCAGATGTGGTGTCTTTCAGGCCTCTAGGATTATATCCTATCCAGATATGTGGAGAGATAGGCCCAGTTGTAGGTCAAGGGGAAAAAATTCAAGATCTCTAGGAGATCAAACACAGACTTGAGGGGTTGACTATGGATATCCTTGATATCACTATGGACCTGTTAGCTTGACACTACCAATGCTATATGGTTGGCATTTCAACAATCATTGGTTGACTGCTCCATCACATAGCAGGGGCAATGATTTTTTATTGTGAGCAACATATGTGATGCATATGTATATGAATCCATGTTCTTCAACATTTTGGTCTCAAGATACACACATTTTGTAACTTTTGACGTTATAATATAAAACTTCTACTAGCTTACTTGTCTTTTAAATGTGTGTTTGGATTTATAAATGGTGAAAATGTATATCTAAAACATAATTGTATAATGCATATATTACTGTGTTTATATATCTAGGAATTTGTTGATATTCAATGTAATCAAAATTTCTTTCCAAGAGGTGAATTCTCAAGTATACTCATAATAATGTATGACTTCAGATGGAATAAACGTTTCTCAATTTCATCACTACAAGCTGAGAATCGAGTCGTACAATTATATGGAGGAATCCAAGTGAAATGGAGTGAGTTAATAACTCAATAAAAACACTATATTTCACAATATTATTAGTTGCACGACCCATGAAAATACCATGTAGACTGATCAACTCGTCCGTAGGGGTATATATTTCCCATGCAACAGATGATAGATTTTGAGTACTGCGACTAGCACCATCAGCAAAGATGATATAGGGTAGCGAAAATGTCGAAATTTGGAAACCAAGAACAAGGAAAGGTAAGCATCTTAAAGGAAGAACAAGAAACGACAAAAAACACACTAGAGTATGATACACTAAAATACAAAGCACTCATGCAAAAACACTTTAAGAATAATGCTTCTTTAGGTAAAGCCCATTTGTAGGTTCACCCAAAGGAATTCCATCGTAATCAACCATCTCATAAGACCCTTTCTCCAACACTCATTTAACGATATATGGGCCATGCCATATGGGCTCAAATTTAACTGCCCTTAATAAATCACGATATTGTTCATAAAGGAGAACTAAATCACCCTCAGAAAAAATATGTGGTTTCACATGTTTTTCGTATTGATATTTGACATGTTTCTTTTGAGTTTCTATGACTAACGTAGAATTACAGAGAGTCTCGTCTAATTGCATTAAATATAAAAGACATTATTTTTCGGTTATGATGTTGGGGAGAAGTTCGACAACTAGTTTCAGAGACAATATTTCACATTAAATCGGAAAAATGGCTTCAATACCATACACTAACTAGAAAGGAGTGAACCCTATGGAAAATTTAACGGGCATCTGATAGGACCATAATGCCGAAAAAAGCATTGTGTGCCATCTTGACTTGTGAATCCCTACCCTTCATCAAAGCATAGTGGTTAAAAATTTGTTGATTGATTCAAATTAACCACTGGCTTGTGGATAATAAGGAGTTGGGTTTTCATGTTGTAAACCCAACTTATTGGTAAGTTCAGACATTATAAAATTGTGAAAATGGATGCCATGGTTGGTGACGATGGCTTGAGGGACACCAAACCTAGTGACGATATCATTGAATATGAACAGCACTACATTTTTTCTATTATTATCAAATGTAGACATCTCCTCGACCCATTTATTGAAATAATCCATAGCTACAATAATGTATCCATGCCCCCTGGTCGAGTGAGGGTTACATGTCATGAAGTCATTTCCCCATTTAGCGAATGGACCAATCAAAACTACATGATAAATAGGAGTAGGATGTGATCAAATATTATTGTTATATGTTTGAAAAGCATGGCATTTCTAAACTGCAATAATGCAATCCTTAAACAGTGAAGGCCCAAAATAACCAACTCAGAGGATCTTTTGGGCAGTGGAATACCCATATATATGACTGCAACATGCTCCATAATGACAATCATTTAAATGTTTCTCAGCTTCATCATAGGTTAGACATCGCCAAAATACATAATAAATACCATGATGGTAAAGTGTATCACCAGGGATAATATATTGATGAGATTGATACCTATTATGATAATTATCTACATAAGAAATATTAGGCTCAAAAGTTTGGGTTTGGAGATAAATGATAATGTCTCCATACCAGATATCGTCTGAAATGATTAGAAAGAGAGACTCATCAGGAAAATAATCTTCTGCCATAGTTTTTGTCTCAGTGGAGGGAAGGTCACATATCAAATCAATAAAGACCAAAGAGTTCTTTGACTTGGATTGCTCAAACTCCAAATCAAACTCCTGGAGAATCACAATCCATTTGGAGTGTTTTCCCCCTAGAAATTGTCGTGTAAGGATATGTTGCATAGGGTTTCAATTAGAAATAATTGTGGTTTTGCGAAATAAGATATAATGATGAAAATGTTGAACATCTTGAACAACCTCTAAGGCCAATTTCTCCACATCCATGTATTTGATTTCGGTGGTCGTAAGACTTTGAATTAAATAGTAAATAACATGTTCATCGTGTGAATTATTGTCTTGGACTAGAACCATGGATATGGTAGAATCTGAAGAAGCCAAGTATAAGAAATAATATCGACTATAATCAGGGGGAAATAAGAGCGGTGTATGGGTTAATGCAAGTTTCAAAGCTTCAAGGGATTTATTGGCAGTATGGTCCCATAAAAAATCATGACCCTTCTTAAGAAGTCGAGTGAAACCTTTCGTTATTTCGTCATAATTGGGAATGAATCATCGTAGAAAGTTTCCCTTCCCTTGCAAACTTTGGAGTTGGCGTAAGGTAGAAGGAGGAGGAAAATTGATAATATCTTCAACCTTCAAAGGATACAACCTAATCCCATGCGTAGAAACAATAAAGCTGAGAAGTAATCCAGACTCCAAACAAAAAACACACTTATGTGGATTCAATCATATGCGGTAATATCAACATCGTAGGAAAATGTCTTGTAAGTGTGTCGGGTGATCTTGATGATGCATGGAATGCATCGGTAAGTCATCTAGGTAAGGTTGTACAATATGTTTAATATCATGAAAACTGTAAGACATAGCACGTTGAAAAGTTGCACCAACATTCTTGAGACCGAAAGGGAGTTTACGCTATGTGAAGGTATCCCAAGGGAAAATAAAAGAGGTCTTATGTTGATCCATGGGTAAAATATTGATTTGATTATAGCCAAGGAATCCATCCATCAAAGAGAAAATTTTACTCCCGGCACAATCGTCAACGATTTAGTAGACCAAAGGGGTTGGATAATTATATTTAGGACAAGCCTTGTTAATACCCCTATAATCGACACAAACACGGATCATTCCTTGTTTCTTCATAACCAGAACAAGATTGGACACCCAATTAGTCAATCCTACATGGTAGACAAAACCATCTTTAAGAAGTTTTTCAACTTTGAGTTTGATCACAACAACTTTTTCTGGATGAACTAGGTGAATTCATTGACAAATAGGCTTAGCATCAGGGTACGTCTTAATTTGATGTACAACAATATCTAGATCAATTCCAGGAATTTCTTCATAACTCCATGCAAAAAAGTCACAAAATTATTGGAAAAGGGCCTTGTAAGTTTAAATCTCATCAAGAGAACATGAGGCACCTATATGAACATTTTCCACAATTCCAGGCTTAATTGAAATATCTAGAGGGATGGTAGGTGAAATATTTCCCAATTTCCCTTCATACAAAACATCACGTGTTGGTTCAGAAACTGGGGGAACAATAATGACTACAAAAAGATTCGAAATACGTTGATAACTCTCGATAGTCACATGTTTGAGGAAGAGAATAGAATGATTATTTCCATCATCCCTTGGGGTGTCCTCCATGGACATAAATTTCATGATCATTTCATCGGTATGGAATACCATGTGAAATAGATCAGGAGACGTATCTAAGAGAGAATGAGGAGAATAAGTTTTTGAATAAATAGCTTGATAGGATAATTCCACCATACTTAAAGGCATTTGGTCACCATAATGAAGACATTCTTCCAAGCTAGGTACTATCCAAGGGTCATAAGACTTAGGGGTTTCTCCAACACTAGTTGAAATCATGTTAATAGAAGAAACAAAAGGAGGAGGAACATCAATTGGTGGAACGGGGAAAGTGTTAGATTTTAAGGTATTATTAGGTTCAGTTTCAATTCACTAGATAACCATAGCATAGATAGGATCATTAAGAAATACAAAATCACAAGAGACACATCATTTATCCTGGGAAACCCTCATGGGGGAGAAAACCCAGTAAAAACTTCCTTAATATAGATATCCAATACAATGCCAAGAGAATAAACCAAACACTATAGAAAGTCCTCTCCCAAGTAATGCACCTCTCTCTCTCTTCCTTCTTCTCCAACTTCATCTCCAAACTTTCTCTCTGATGATCAAGTGAGTGAGTTAAAAAATGAGGCGCTAGCCTCCTTTATTTATACAATCTGGCAGGAGCTAAAATGAAGTGTCTTTTCACTGGCAGAGTCGACTTCTCTTTCTGGGTGGTTAGAACCACCTTAATTAATTATGGGGGCCGAATTCTCATTTTTCTTATTAAAATTAGGGTTTGACCAATCCGCAAAAGGGGATTTGGTCATTTACAATGCCCGACATGATCAATTCAAAAAAGGGGATTGATATAATGAATAATACATCAATAATAAATATAATACTCTTTTCAATTACAATATTTCAACACCGCCCCTTAACAAGAAGGGTATTCTACAACAACATCAGGCGAGAGAGAGGGAAACATCATCAAAAACATCTTGAAACAATTACTGAAGTATCTATAAATCATCGAAAGTTTTTCTCATTATCAATAGCAACAACAACACAACACAAAGGCTGTATCATCATCAACATCAACAGTAGTCTAAGAGTCTTCAACATGAAGCTGGCATCCCAACATGAAGTTGGATACACAATATCATTAACGCGAAGCTGGGATCACAGTACAAGACTGGAAACACAATATCATTAGCATGAAGATGGCATCACAACATGAGGCTAGTAACACATCATCACAACATGAGGCTAGCACACATCATCACAACACGATATTTTCACACATCATCACAGCACGAGACTGGCACACATCATCACAGGACGAGCTTGGCACACATCATCACAACACGAGGCTGGGACATCATCAACACAAGGCTGGAATCACAACAAAAGGCTAGCATCATAGCACTAGGCTAGCACATCATCAACACAAGAATGACATCACAACGCTAGGTTGGCACATCATCAGCACGAGGCTGGCATCACGACACTAGGCTGGAACATCATGAGAACGAGGCTGGCATCACAACACTAGGATGACACATCATCAACACGAGGCTAGAATCACAACACTAGGCTAGCACATCATCATGGTGCCGACATCACAACACTACTCCCCCTTTTGAGGAAGGTCCTTTCAGACTACACCAAGCTTATCTCAAAAGTGATCAAACTTTACACGAGATAGAGGCTTGGTCAGCACATCAACAACTTGCTCATTTGTGCTAACATATTGGAGCTTTATGGCTTCTCTCTGTATCATATCATAGATGTAATGATATCAGATATCTATGTGTTTTGACTTGTCATGGAACATAGGGTTCACGGTCATCTTTATGCATCTCTCGTTATCACATAGGATTAGGGTTTCTTCCATATCTAGATCAAATAGACTTGTCAACAACTTCCGAAGCCATATGGCTTAACAACTAGAAGAACATGCAACAATGTATTATGATGCTTCCATGCTAAGAGAAATACTTGATTGCTTCCTAGTTTTCCATGAGATCATGGCTGACCCCAAACTGAAACAACATCCTGAAGTGCTCTTTCTATCAGAGACACTTCCATCCCAATCTGAATCAATATATTCACTCAGTCTGAAGTCATGATCTCTATCATAACCAGTACCATAATATAATGTACCCTTAATGTACCTCATCACATGTTTTGCAACAATAGGTGAACATGTCTGGGTTCTACTAGAAACTCACTCAAGGTGTTCACAACAAAACAAATATTTGGCCTGTTGTTCATGAGATACATCAACAATCCAATGATCTGTCTATATAGCATAACATCAATCAATTTTGATGAAGAGTCAACCAGGAGCTTCAACTTTGCTTCCATAGGTGTATTTATGGACTTGCACTCCAACATATCAAATCTCTTCAGTATTTCTACTGCATACTTCCCTTGGTTAAGGAAGATCCTCTTTGGGCTCTACCATACCTCAAGACCTAATAAATAGTGCATTAGGCCAAGGTATTTCATCTCAAATTCTACAATGAGCTTCTTCTTACATTCAATGATGAGATTTTCTTCTCCAGTTAATAATAAGTCATCCACATATAGAAACAATATAACCAACTCATCATTCATAACCTTGAAGTAAAGGTTAGAATCAGATTTACTCTTGGTATATCCCAAGATCGTAAAACAACTGTCAATCCTTCCATACCAAGCTCTAGGATCTTGCTTCAATCTGTACATAGCCTTCTTCAACTTTCACACATGAGTCTTCCTATCTTCAACTTCAAATCCTTGAGGTTGTTCTATATACACTTCTTCTTCAATGACACCATTCAAGAAGGCAGTTTTCACGTCCATCTGGTGTAACTTCCACTTCATCTTAGCTGCAATGGCTATGATGGTTTTGATCAAAGTGTATCTGGATATAGGAGAAAATGTCTCTTCATAGTCAATGCCTTCCTTTTGAGAGAAGCCATGAGCAATGAACCTTGCTTTATATTTCTCAATACTTCCATCAACAACATGTTTTTATTTTGAAAATCCATATGGAAGATACCACATCCTTGCTCTTCAGTCTGGAAACTATTTCCCATACATCATTATTTATAATGGATTGGTATTCTTCTGTCATGGAATCTGCCTATTATTTCTTCTTAATGGATTATTCAAAGAAGGTAGGCTCCTTCTGTAAGGGATGACACATCAAATCCATATAATTGGAGAATGGATTTTGTTTCTTCACTCGTCTCATGGTTCCTTTGCAGACACTGTACTTCTCTCCATCTTGAATAAGTTCCCTTTCCTAGGATGTATTTCTCTTGTGGAGATCCTTATCTAGGGAGGTTATTGAGATTCTAATATGTCATGATCTTCTAGAATCTCCTCATTAGGGGAAGCTATGAATTCCCTCACTAGTTCTGCAATTCTAGGAGCTATAGGTTCCTCTTCATATACATCTTCAAGATGACATCTTCTTTATTTATTGAGTGTTGCATATTCATCAAAGGTTACATCCCCACTGATCTCAATATGATGGTAACCTGGTATATAAACTCTGAAGGCCTTGGAGAGCTCACAGTATCCAACAAATATTCCCTTCTTTCCTAAAGGGTTCATCTTGGTTCTCTTCTCTTTTGGAAAAATTTACAAATACTGGGCATCCAAATATTTTGAGATGGCTTACTTCTGGCTTCTTTCCAGAGAACATCTCTTCTAGGGTCTTGAACCCAAGTGCACTATGGGACAACCTGTTCTGCACATATACTGTTGTTTTTGCTGCTTCTTCCCATAAGCACATTGGAAGATCTTGATCATGGATCATGGTCTTCACTGCTTCCATTATAGTTCTATTCTTTCTTTCTGCTACACCATTTTGATGAGGATTGTAGGGAGTGGTGAGCTCCCTCTTGATTCTGACATCTTTGAAAAAGTTTACAAACTCTTTTGAGGTGTATTCTCCTCCATTATCTGACATGATTATCTTGATCTTTCTTTTAGAAAGATTCTCTATCAAGGCTTTGAATTCCTTGAATTTATTGAACACTTCGTCTTTTGATTTCAAAAAGTAAACACAGTTTTTACGAGAATAGTCATAAATAAAAGATACATAGTATACATACCCACTAATGGAGGATGATGGAATTGGGCCACACACATATGAGTGAATGATTTCTAAGACTCCTTCTACTTTACTGTCTCTCTTTGGAAAAAGGGTTCTTGATGTTCTTCCCTTGTGCACATCCATTGCACACACCTTCATGGTCAACCTTGAGCTCTGGTAGACCTATGATTGCCTTGCTTACATATGGTAATGCCTTGTAGTTGATGTGGGACAATACTCTATGCCAAAGTTTACATGGATTCTGAATGGAGTGGGTCATTACTGCTTCTGAGTGACCCTTTAGCTTATACAAGCCACCTTCTTCTTTTCCAATAACAATTTCTTTTTCCATGGTTTTTCCTTTGGCCCACATAAGAACTTATCCATCTATAAAGTAAACTATAAAGTAAACTATAAAGACTTTGAGAGTCCCTGAATTGATTGGTAGGTCATTCTCTTCAAGAATGATTGATATACATCTTATTTAATGAATATTGGTAGGTCATTCTCTTCAAGAATGATTCCAATCCTATACTTCCAGGAACATAAGTTTTCCACACCTTCTAGCTTGTCAACAAGCTTAGTGCTTGTAGACATATTTTACCTGGAGCTATGAAAATGACCAAAAAAAGAAATTACTCAAAATCGAATTTTGTACTTACCAGGAGGTGCGATTGGCTTAGGCGAGTAGCCTGGTTTGTTTAGATTTCAAAAAATCCAACTTTCTCCCCTTCAAACTTGACTAGTGGATTTCTGGACTAGTGCTTCTAGTTTTCTGGTACTTCTGGTTTCCTGGTACTTCTAGTTTTCTGTTACTTCTGGTACTTGTGAAAACTAGGGTTTCACTTTCCAGGAGATCTAGACATTGAAAAGGTGCACTGAAGGTTCCAAATAGTTCCTTGAGGTAGGGCACACTTTTCTAGATGGCTCTTGAACTGAAATTCTTCTTCAATAAAAAGACCTAAATTTCATGTACGACAAACGTGACGTTTTTCTTCTTCTTCTGAAAGATGCTCTCTTCATCTTATCTATGATACCATGTTAGAGTTTAAGCTATTATTAGGTTTCTTTTCAATTCACTAGATAACCATATAATAGATAGGATCACAGCTAAATACACAATCACAAGAGACACATAATTTATCCCGGGAAACCATCATGGGGGAGAAAACCCAACAAAAGATTCCTTAATATAGATAGCCAAGAGAATGCCAAGAGAATAAACCAAACACTATAGAAATTCCTCTCCCAAGTAATGTGCCTCTCTCTCTCTCTTCCTTGTTCTCCAACTGTAGCTCCAAACTTGTGCTCTGATGATCAAGTGAGTGAGTGAACAAATGAGGCACTAGCCTCCTTTATTTATACAATCTGGCATGAGCTAAAACAAAGTGTCTTTTCACTGGTAGGGATGAATTCTCTTTCTGGGTGGTTAAAACCACCTTAATTAAGTCTAGGGGATAACTTCTCATTTTTCTTCTTACAATTAGGGTTTGACCAATCCGCAAAAGGGGATTTGGTCATTTACAATTCCTGATATGATCAATCCACAAAAGGGGATTGATCTAATGAATAATACATAAACAATAAATAGAATACTCTTTGCATTTACAATATTTCAACATAAAGTACTCATTAATGATAAATCTTTTAAAATACCCACCCTGACATTCTCATAACCAAGAGGTGTTTTCTCTATGAAGGGAACATTACTAGTGTGTGAATCAGAACTAAAAAAAGTGAGTTGATCTACTGTAACGAATTTACCTTGGTGAGGGAAACGTATCACACAGAAAAGAGTAGACAAAACTGCTTGCAGACAAAACTGCTTGCATAACATCGATCAAAATACAACCAAGTAAGAGGTTGTAATCGAGAGGTGCATCAAACACCTCAACCTCAACGGTAACAACTTTTCCTTTTACCGCAATAGTTAACACTGGAAGAACACCATAAGGTTTAAACCATGTACCATTAAAATATTTTAAAGTAGTGTGTGACTCGGTAAGGGAAGAAGAGCCAATGGATTTCAAACAAGTGATGAACATGACGCAAGTCAAAGCTCCTTCATCAACAATCATTCGAAAAATATTCTTATGTTCCACAATTACTTGTATTTGAAAAGATAATTGATGAGGGATTCTTGGACTGTGATCTTCCAAGTCAAAGATTACCAAATTTGTATTGGTAGGATCAATTCCACCAATATCCTTTAATATTTCCTTTTGTTGAGTAGGAAAACTTTGAAGGACTTCGAGAGACGACATCACAGAAGGTGCATGTGCAATATCTTCTACAATGTTGTAGTTTTGAGCAACATGTGCATGTGCATTAAATGGCGACTTATGAACGATGCCCTTAGGAGGCGTATGAAGAATTGTATCTAGACTAGTTCATTCGAGATGAAGAGGACCATTGGGAGGTGAAACCGATGGAGGAGGTTGACCCAATGGAGGAGGTGAATAATCAATTTTCTCTTTAGAAGGAGAATAATCTTTGGTTCGAGTAGCGACTGCAATTTCGTTTTTCTTGGAGTCACCACTATAGATGAGTACATAAGATGTGGTAGAGGGTCTGATGTTGAGAAGGAAAAGGTTGTGACAAAAAAACAGGTGTAGGAGGTGTCCCGGTTCCTTATAGGAACTTAGTAACCTCTGCACGTCTCGAACAATATTTCGTATAATGGTCCTCACCATAGATAAGAAAAGGATAATGAGGTTTTTTCTTTTACTTATCATCAACAAGCTTAGTATTGGGTTTATTGGATTGTTGATTATTAGTTTTATGCTATTTATTTTTACCCTGAACCCTTTATTTTTATTTTGATATTTACAGGTAGGCATAGACTTGACCGTATTGACCTCAAAGGTATTACCGGGAGAGGGAGTTGGAGGAGTATCATTTTGTACATTAGCAGTAGTAGATTTGGGATTGGAATGATTAGCTTGTTTGGACTAAACCTTACCAGAAAAGTGTCAATCACACCATAAACAACATGAGAAGCTACTAGAGGCATTGGGGTTGGATTTTTAGATGGGAAAGGAGCATCAGGGATCAAGTCATATAAGGTTCCCATTTGAAAATAAACGAGATCCAAGTATTGAGCATGACTAATCGCATTCTCTTTAGTGATGAAACCTCCCATTTCAACATCACGGGGTATAGGACCAATGAGTGATTTGGAAAATCACTCATCCAATAATTGATCAGGAAGGGGAACTTTACTTAATCATCGTCTCCTCCTCCACTCATGAATATGATTTGAGATGTGAGTAGAAGAGGACTATTTAAATGAACTGAAAATTTTGGTTCCTGTCTCATATCGTATTGGTAATTGGTAATGTGTCAAGAAATCCATAGCTAAGGTGTTGAAATCATTGAAAAATCCTCGTGGAAATTTGATATAACATTTGGCATTGAAACTCGTAAGAGTGCGCTGGAAAATATGTAATCATTTGGATTCATCCATCAATGAGTTGGATGAACACCAAAGATGAAATTTCATGATGTGATAGTTTGGGTCTTCTCCCGATCGACCGCCAAACTTAGGAATGTCTGATGGTAATTTGGCAGGTATAACTGGCCAATAAGAAGAAAAAAAGATGGGATCATTCAAAATCCTAGATAAGTCTGATAAATCCAAAGTAGCTAGAAATGACAACGGTTTGTTTACTTGAGGAAACGGGTAATTTTTAGGAGGGAATCCCGTAGGTATACCAGTAGGACCATAAGCAATTTGTAAATAGTTAGAATTTATTTTCAAGTTTGGTGGTGGAGGATTTTGAATGGAGTAGCCAACATTTGTTGGTTGATTCGGTATTCCACCTTGATTAGATTGAAAATATTGATCCCAGGTAGGATTTACAAAACCTAGATAAGGTTTCCTGGGATTAGAGGGTACAAAATAATTTGATGGAAGATTTTTCCTCCCACACAGTTGTTGATTTCCTTGGAAAGAAAAATTCCAAGTTTGAGTTTGGAATCCATGTGTATACTACCTGTAAATTGGGTTATGACCCCCAACTTGGGGTTTCCTCCCGACTTGAGGTTGACCTCCAACAGGAAGTTGAAAACCAAAAGTGACAGAATGACTTGTGCCTCCAAAATGATTATATCTACTTGGTCCAGGAGAATTAGATCCTCCAAGTGGTGGAGGAATGCTAGGTCCTCTGGATAGAACCTGGGTAGGTGTGGGAACAAAACCGCCAACAACATTATACCCAGGTGGAAAAAAAATATTAGGTCCTCGAGATGGACCCTGGGTAGGATTAAAAATAGAACTATTAAAAGTGTTATACCCAGGTGGAAGTGACCTATTTTATCTAAGCAGAAGTGGCGTTCCAATAGGATCTTGAGTTGCTACTGTACTTCTGACAGAAACATGTGTAAATTGTGGGATTGAGTTAGATCTAGTGAGCTGGAGAGGAAGGATGGTATGTGTACCAACCAACAATAGGTTTGAATTCGTAACAATATTACTTTTCGAGCTAGTAAAATGATCTAAGCGTACTATATATGCAGTAGAAGTAACAGGAGTATATGATTACATAGGTTGGTTTGGACTCATTCCTAGTTTATCAAAAATATTGTGTCCTGAGGAGGTCCTCCAAAAAGAACGGACAGGGACTAGACTAGGATTAAAAATTCCAGAAGTATGAACTAAAGTTCTAAATGATTCACTTTGAAATGGTGGATCATCCACATGGGACTCCAAAAATTGTTAAGAACCAAATATCAATATAGCATAGAAAAACCTTAGAATAAGTACTCAACGTCTTAAAAAAGAGAGAAGTTTATATAATAAGCCTCTTCGAGGGGGAAACCTGTTGATGGGCATATGTGACACACCGTCAACTGGAAGGTCAAATCCAGACTAGGGTTTTCTAAATAACTGAAGTCATTTGGAATGAAATGGCCTGACGGGTTTAACGGCTCCGTTGGCCAACTAAAGTCATAAAAATAATAAAAGAAATAAACTAACCTCACTAGTACATATGACCAAATTTGCGACGATTTTTTGTTGATATTTCCACACATATTTGTCACAATTTCAACGAAAGCCGAGTTTTTTTTTCATCGGAATAATTTCGTCGCTATATCGACGATCCAGGTGTGCGTGGAAACATCGACGAAATTATCTCTCCACGTGTCACCAGATTCAAGTTCGGTTAACCTTTTTCATCATCTCAATTCTGAAGAAAGATCATCGCAAGTACAACGAACAACCGTGGCAATTACGACAAAATTTCATCGCAATTGCGATGAAATTTTTTGACAAGTAAAAAACTTACGACACAGATGTTGTATGTGTGATGAAAAACCGTGCCAACTTGCGATGAAAATTCATGGCAATAGCGACGACATGGATTCATCTAGACCAAAGTTACGATGAATATGTTGTATGTGCGATGAAAACTGTGGCAACTTGCGACGATAGTTCGTCACTATTGCCATGGTGGTCAAAATGCATTTTTTTTCTGACGAACTAGCATCGATATTCGACGATGTCATTGAGGTTTTTTATTTAAATTACACGAGATATGGTATTACCATATTACATTGTAATATGGTATACCATATTACAATGTAATATGGCATTACCATATTACAATGTAATATGGTAATGCCGTATTACAATGTAATATGGCATTACCATATTACAATGTAATATGGTCTACTCCTAGTTGAATTCATATATTTGTACTGATGCCATATAGGCTTGTGCAAGTGACAAAAATTTCAATTTGTATGAATTTGGTGAGTGTATGGTGATGCCATATTACAATGTAATATGGTCTACTCCTAGTTGAATTCATATATTTGTACTGATGTCATATAGGCTTGTGCAAGTGACCAAAATTTCAATTTGTATGAATTTGGTGAGTGGAAATTTATGACCCACAAGTATTAATGGTAAACCCAAGGGTTCATGAGAATGATAAAAGGTAGAAATATTGTTAGTTTTGTAAAGTAATTTTTTGAACCAATGAAGACACCATCAGTAAAAAGGTTGCGATTTATGAAAAGGTTTTAAAATCTCTTTCATCACATGTGTATAAGCTATTGGTCAATTTTCTTCTATGTTCTGAATGATTTGGGAAATAATGGCTCTTAACACCTTGAAGAATTGGAAACTCTTATGAACCTAAAGGGTCGTTATGACATTGACTCATATATTCTTGTAAAAACATAATGTTATTTGATGCCTCGATAATTTAGGCATAGTGTATATAAGGGCTAGTTATCAACTCCTTCCTTGATAATAATAAGAGGAATATTACTAATATAATAGGAAGAGACTTGTGGATGTCACTTGCACAATTGTTGGAGCATACAAAAAGGAAAACAATAATAAGGTTTGTTGAACAAGTTTATTGAACAAAGTTGATTAAATTGTTGTCAATGGCCTCTTCATCTTCTGAGTCCTCATCCTCACTTTGTAAAAACATAATAAAATAACACAAGTTCAATGAATAAAAAAATTATTAATTGTTAAAGATGTAATAAAAAGACTAACATATTGAAAATTTGTCAATATCCTCTAATTATTTTGAATCATTCTCATCATATATGTTCATCGTCATTTATATGTTCATCGTGCATTTATTTTGACTCAATTTTGGATCACTTTGCTTTATTTTTTTCTTCTTATTCTCTAGCAATGCTTTATTTTTATTAATATTTTCTACAACATGAAACAAAGTATATTAAATAATGATTATAATTATAAATGGGATTCTTCATAAAATAAATACATGTCTATATCATATAAAAATAACAAAGTATGCAATTACAACTCACTTGGATTTTTTTGTTGTTGATGCCATTGATTACTATATGTTTTCAATTTCTTCTATCACCTTCTTCATCTTTTTCCCTTTTCTTACCATTGTCATTTGACAGTCTCTCTCCACGAAAATCCATATGATTTGTAAATATATTACAACAATACACTAATGATGAAAGTACATAAAATCCATGGAATAAATTATACACATAATTTGACATGAATATTGAAAATGCACACACATAACATCAACATATGCAAGTACACTTTTTTCAAAGAAAAGCAACGAAAGTTGCTTAACTCAACCAAAGTCAACTATAATTTGGTGTAAATATCAATTTGATGTGATCACATCCTCCTTCAATCTAATAGTAACATTGTTTATGGTTTTGGTATCATCTCTTATCTTCCCACTCCTACTTATGGTTTTTAAAATGATACCTTAATGAGGCAAGTACATACAATCCATGGAAAAAAATATACACTTAATTTGACATGAATATTGAAAGTACACATGCATAACATCAACATATGAATAGACTCTATATTCAATGAAAGGTAATGAAATTCACCAAATCCAACCAAAATAAACTAGAATTTGGTGTAAACATTTGAGTTGATGTGATCATGTCCTCCTTCAATCTGATAGCAACATTGTCATGGTTTTGGTATCATGTCTTGTATACCCAATCCTAACTATGGTTTTTACCCATGTGAGTTATTGCACACTTATTATAGTGGCATATCCCTATGTCAGAATTCATTCCACATTAATAAATATTGCATAGATAATAATAAGCCAAGTGAACTACTATTGGACAATGGTTATGATTATCGAAGATAATACCATTGGATTATTGCACCTATGTATGGAATTCATTAAGATGCCTATAATGGACTCAAATTTGGATACTAATCTATCAGATATTGTTATATCCATTAAGAGGTTCTTATCCCACCAATGATGGAAAATAATGTATACTAAAAGAACAAAAATATAGCATCAAAATACATACATACAATATTATAATATTTGGTGGAAAATATTATAGCAATTTTTTCAGAGAAGAAGAGAAACCTCAACATGTAGTGAGAGAGAGATAAGCAAGGCTAGGAGAACAAGCCACATTGAGTATCCTCGAAAGCATTTCACATTGCACTATTGGAAATATCATTATATTCAAGGAAAAAATGAATTTTCAACTCCATGCTATCTTTTGTTGAGGTATTCATCCCATAGCTCCATGGTGGGATTTTAGCCTATAATGCAAGGCTATGACAAATAGCTTCCCATTATCCTTATTATCAATGGAGATTTTGTCATGTGTTCAACTCCTTTCTCTAATAGGGTTTCTATAAAGTATGAATAGAGTGATTCTATAGAGTCTTATTAGAGTGATTTAGGGAGGAAGGTGGGTGATTAAGACATGTTTACTTATATAGGATGCCTTAGGTCATTGAAGAGAAAGAGACCCCTCATCAAGAAATTCTCTACAGCGCGGGACAACACAACCATGGACTAGAATAGCTTGACCACAAGCATCGACAATTGATAAATTCCATTTGTGGGTTAGAGGTAGGAACTGACGACCAAAATGAATAAAAAAACACTAGCAGAGTAGAGGCTAAGAAAACCTGATATTTTTAAGAGGTATCCACTCCACCATGTTATATCAATGTGGATTCTATTTCTAAAGTTGAGGATTATAATTTTCTACTTCATGTCCAATAACTCTACTTTTTTTCTCTTGCTATGAAAGGAGGGAGGAAATATGCTCTAGGTAGTAGTGATATAGATGATATGTTGTATTTTTTGTTTTTCTACACTAAGATGAACCCCAATAGTGGGATAGATAGACCCCTGAATAACTCCCTTCTGTGTGTGTGTGTGTGTGTGTGTGTGTGTGTGTGTGTATCACTCTGGTTAAGTCTCTTATGGAAGCCAAGCACTATTGCTGACCCAAAAATCTTCTTTGGGCTCAATATGATATTTTAAAGTTGCTAAATCTTCCCATGTCAGTAGGAGACTTTCCCCAAGCAATGTTTCAAACTCTAGTTCCAATCAAAGAAAGTGGTAGGAGTCATCATCATCATGACTATTGCAACATTTAAGAGTATTGGAGGGTTATATTATGTGGTTATTTAAGGTACATAGTGACTTATCGGGAACTAGAAGAATATCAACAATTAGCTTTAGTTCACTTGGTCTCGGTCTAAGATGGTTAAAATGTTTAATTTTCATTTTGGTCTGGCCTCACTCTTTGAGTTTGGGTTAGTAGGGTTAAATGGATTTCGAATTTATAGTATTCCATAGCCTATTATCACCAATGGGACACCTTCATAGTAGTTATTAGGGCCATTATGCCTAACAATATCTTGTCAACAAACAATTAGGCTCAATTTGGGCTTGTTTGGTTTTTTTCCTGTGCACAATGTTTTTTCCTTAGGAGAGGCCATCTAAGACTTATTTTCAAGTTATGAAAGCCTCCCATATAAACAATCTATGTTTCAAGGATGATGAATTAAAATTTTGTGAGTTGTAGAGTTAGTTTGCAAAAGTTCAACATTGACCCTTTTCATTTTTCACTAGGTGATTTCTACATGAGCTAGAGCTTTGACAAAATACAATATGAATATAGCTTTTAAAAAAATTAGTGGTTGCACCTTGTATGGCTCAAGATAATATTTCCAATGGGACATGATTTTCCAAATTTTGAATTAGTATGACTAACCTATGAAGGGTGAAAGTTGCACATGTCCTAGGTGGCTAGATTTCATAAACGCGACTTCTTGATCTGATTATATTCTAAATCTATCCCAAAGAGAAAATTAGGCCTAATGGTGATATAGGATAGTTTGGAACCTTTCAATTGGTATATCATATTCTTGGTTTTGACCACTGGTTTCTAAGAATGAGCTTTAGCAAGTTTGAGGCTAGTTTAAGGGAAACAATTTGGTTATAGAGGTTCAAGTTCTAAAAATCACTATTTATGGGCACTAAATTAGAAATTTTGAGTTTTGATGTTGTTGTTGTCCTTGAGACATTTCGAATAAAACCTCATTTTCCTCAATCCAACACCAAATGACCCAATTAGAGTTGTCATAAGTCTTCATAATGGTTTCAAGGGCAAGGTGTTAGACAACTTGCATGGTGGAATTTCAAGGTAGTTAAATCAACATTTGGTAGCCTCATGTTAGATTTATGAGTTGATGTCATTGAATTTCTCATTGAGACCTTTCCAATGATAGTTTTTTGTCTAAATTAGATACCTTATGATGACATGGAAACCTTCACAAAATTAATTCCCTTAGGGGTCCCATTAGCAAATCAACATTTAAAGTGAGATCTTTCTAGGGAAAATTGAAGGCCTAATTGGCAAGGGTTCAAATTTTCAATTGTGTAGTTGAGATGGTATTGTTAGGAACTTTTCAATGACATGCTCCATGTCTCATTTTGAATTTGTTTCGTCTAGCTCTATCCTCAGTCTCCTTCAACAAAAGTCATAGAAAAGTCAAAGCATGTTGACTTTGCATGCAAACCAAGAAAATAATTTTGAACTAAAAAAACAAAAAATAAATGGAGAATACATGATTATGCCACACATGCCTTCATGCAAAAAGGAGAAAAAGGAGGGGCTCCATAGTTGCAAGATATGGAATGTGACCATTAAGGGGGAAATATTTGAAAAATGACCAAAGAAGTGATAGTTGTTCCTAACTAGGTAGAGGTTATTTCAAGTAGGGTCTGTCTTGAGATAATGACCTATAAGGGACCCATCTATATTATGACCATATATAAATGGAGAAAAAGGGGTGTAAGGAAGAAAATATAAGGAGGAGAGGCAATACTTTCCCCAATCATTTGAAGGACTATGAAAAGATGAAGATTATGTAGGAGAGCATGGAACACTAGGAGAGGAAGAAGAGAAGGAGAGAACTAGGTAATATTGGGTGCTACCCGGTAAGAAGTGGCTAGATTTGATAAGGGAAAGTCTAAGATAGCCCGAATGGGCTCCCAATTAAGGTAAATATTATATGTTGTTCATATTATATGTTCAAGAGTAAATTAGAGTAATCAAGGTGAGATACATAGCATTCAACAATGATCTCTTGAAAAATCCCTATGACAAGGGTGACTCCACAATGTTTATTAATGAGAAGATGAGTTTCGTCCTATTGTACAAAGCTCCAATGATAAGGAGAGGGGTGAGGAGTGATGGAAAATGCTATTATTTTGGTTACAATTGTCAAGGATTATAGTGACAAGTTGGTCTTTGATCTAACAATTATGAGTAAAAAGGAGACTTAGAGAGGGGAATAAATTTCATTCGTCATTATGAGTAATGAGGGATCTTTTTGAATAGAGTTTGTAATAGGGACTATTTTTTGTTGGGGAGAAGTGTCCAAATATTGGTGTACCCTAGGATCATCAAGGGATTTTTCATTTATGTACAAGGATTTGGATGTGAATTATTATTATAAGAATGCGCATTTTGTAGTAGTGTCCTTTGGAGCCTTATAATACTTGCACTAACATGTCATGGGATGAGAGGAGGGGTCTAGATTATTGGGATTAGATTCATGCATTGTTTAATAGGAACTAGTATTTGGACTAGGGATAGCAATAAGGTTAGGATTATGTAAATGAATGAAGTGAGGGATCTTTTCTAATTTATTTTCCACAAATGAGGATATGGATAAAAACTTTGTATCTGGGGGTTCTCTAAAATAGTTATACTTCTTTATAAAAAAACTACAAGTCAACCAAAATTATATTTAAAATATCTACAAGTAAACCAAAACACCACATGGAACTTGGCATAAATATCAATATCTACATATTCATGAGGATTGTGAACTTTTACTAGTATAAAGCCTACTTTTTAAAACACGTCAAAACCCTTACATTTTCATTGTTCTTTCGCTAGATACATTAGCCCATACAACTTGATAAGAGTTGTCAACGAGATGCATTTCGATCACCAAGACCTTCATGAATCATAAAAGGAAATTTTTTTATATGAGTAAATAATTTATAATAAGAAAATAAGCATGCATTTAGTTATGTAAAATACTCTAGAAAAAAATCAAGTTGTCACATACCTTAATGAGCTTCTCTTTGTTTCGAGAATAGGTTATTCTCTACTAAACAGGGCCAACCATGTGAAGTGGAAGCTCATATGGCCCCTCCCCTCCTCACGTCGCTCTCAATTTCCCATAACCAACAAATGATTTTCTCTATATAGAAAACATATATACATTAATGCATAACTAGGATAGTCATCAAAACATATGAACATATAAACATCGATAAAGATCCAAAAATAGGTCATGAAGTTATACATCTATTTTTTCTTTGATTTACGTTTTTTTACATTCATAAAGCTGACAATTGGGATATCATCATCATCCAAGGACATTGTATTTCGTGTGCCCTGTCCTTCTATTGTTTGTGTGTTCTCAGGTACCATAATTCTGGTACGTCGCTGAGAAGGGTTAGCTGGGATCTGTTCAAGGATGTGAACTGGAACAACGAAAATGATCATATCAATATGTTGAAATATAATTGAAATACCTAATACATTGTTTTGATTAACGTTACATTATTGCTCTTTACCTGTCTCTGTAGCTGGGACAATTGGTGCGTTAATTTCATGTCCACTTGGTTGCTCTCGCATTTCACACTCTTGAGCTACATGCTCTTCAATTTTGAGAAGATAATATATAAGTATAAGCCAGGAAATAAATATCTACAATCACAGTAAATATTTCTAATTCTGAAGCATACATACCAGAATGGGTACTCTGCTCTACACTATCACTGGACATGTGGACCCTAATTGTATGACATAGTGTTTGCTAAATACTGCTTCATTCACTATTGTGGTAGCACTGTTGCTTGAAAACAAACATAAATACTTAGTTAAGGGTGATATAATTAATAAAATATGAAAATAATTTACAAGCATGCTACTGCGGTTTCCTTATTCATTTGATTTACCTGCGTGGCTGGGGAGATAGGAGTCTGGTCCAAGCTTTTTCTATATTCAATGACACTTTCAAAACCATGCTTGTAACCAAGCTTCAGGTCCTCCTCAGTGGAAATAGTGTCAAACATATTTAGCTGCAATGCATAACACCATTAAAAATACCAATAACAAAAACATATATTTGTTCGTTACTATTAAATAAATATTAACCACAGTTAATCATTTAAATATTACTATTTGGGATTTGAGTTTTCCATAGCCACCTTGGCCTAGTTTATGCTGGTCGTGTTTTTCCACTCTGGCCTTTGTTTTTTTGGATGTTTTTGGTAGCCTACATATGGAATTTTTGAAAAAAATTAAATATCGCAATTGTTACTTAAAACAGGAAAGAAAAACATAAATGCTCATATTTCACTGATAATATGACATGTGTTGTACCTTGCTTGACCATCTCGTGGTTGTCATCCTTGTTTTTTAAACAAGTTCTCCTTTACATCCTCTATTAGTGCCTTCCACTCTTTCTCGGAAACCATGGGAGGTTGCTCGTGCTTTAGGTCTATTTGCAATTTATCCCTATACTGGGCCCTGGTGTATTTTAAATTCTCCCCGGCTAACTTTGTAACCACTTTCTTATTGAAAGTGTTTCCGAACAAGTTCACCATGTGATCTATTAAATCATCTTTCTTTTTGCTATCTTGGCCATTCCACCATGTGCGAATGGTGGGGCCAAACAACTCCAATGCTTTGTCATGTAAGTTTCTATAGAAAACATTATTTCCTGTAGTAACGTGTTATCCATTAATTAATTAATAATCTCAAGTTGTAATCCATTTCAATTTCATTAAAAAAATGAATCAATTAATGGGACAATTACCTGCAATCTTCCGAATCTTTATCGGAACACATGCGTCATCCACCAGAAAGGTGACATCTAGTGATCCGGTGCTTTTAATTTGTTCTTCTCCATGCAGAATAGTATCATGTGCACCTACACTATCTTCCTTTTCAGAGTCATCATGTGGAGTCCCAGGCTCTGGCTCATCATGCTTCGGCATGTCATGGCGGTCAAAATCACCCCACTCATCAATGGATTCAAGGGGAACCTCAGGAGTCTCAAAAAGCCTCACTTGCACTTTGTTATGTCGACCTTTGTTTTTCATTGGACCCTCACTGCTACCTATAACAGTTGCAGGATCTACAGGTTCCCCACGCACGCGGTTTAAAAACTCCTACAAACAATTTTTTTTTCTTTATCAGATCATATACAAAATATAAAACTAAAAAACGGATATGAAATTGTCATAGCTAATAAAAATATGTAAATATGCCACTTACCCCATAATTAGTTATTGTAGTTTGTTGCTCTACAATTCTTTCCCTGTCCTCCTATGTCAGGGGTCTTTTGCTAATCAAACCTAGATATTCCATGTTAGCCTTCTTCAAGGCCTTCGTTACAGTTGTCATTGGGTTTGTCAAATAATATATTTTGTCCTCATCAATATCCTCTCTGGGAGCCTGGACTAATGTTTACACAATAAATCAATCAACAAAATTTATGAAATTCACCTCTAACATTAAAAAAATGAAATATTGTAGTAATATCAGAAAAATAATAACAAAATTTCAGAATTTTAGTTGTTGTAGTCATAAGTTGTTATTGTATTTAACATTTACTTGGTGAGGCACTGTGGGTGCCTTTCCACGGTCACCCTAGAGAGATGTAATGGGTGAAACTCGGACACGTTCACCCTGGACAGAAGTTGACACAATAAATCAATCAACAAAAGTTATGAAATTCACCTATAACATTTAAAAAATGAAATATTGGAGTAATATCAGAAAAAAAATAATGAAATTTCAGAAATTTAGTTGTTGTAGTCATAAGTTATTATTGTATTTAACATTTACCTGGTGAGGCACCGCGGGTGCCTTTCCACAGTCACCCTAGAGAGATGTAATGGGTGAAACTCGGACACGTTCACCCTGGACAAAAGTTGACACAATAAATCAATCAACAAAAGTTATGAAATTCACCTATAACATTTAAAAAATGAAATATTGGAGTAATATCAGAAAAAACATAATGAAATTTCAGAAATTTAGTTGTTGTAGTCATAAGTTGTTACTGTATTTAACATTTACTTGGTGAGGCATTGCGGGTGCCTTGCCATGGTCACCCTGGAGAGATGTATCAGGTGATTTTCTACCACGGTCAGTACCCTGGATAGATGTTGACACAATAAATCAATCAATAAAAGTTAGGAAATTCACCTGTAACATTAATAAAATGAAAAATTGCAGTAATAACAGAAAAAAAAAATAATGAAATTTAGTTGTTGTAGTCATAATTTTTTACTGTATTTAACATTTACCAGGTGAGGCACTGCGAGTGACTTGTCATGGTCACCCTGGAGAGATGTATCGGGTGATTTTCTACCACGGTCACCCTGGACAGACGTTGACACAATAAATCAATCAATAAAAGTTAGGAAATTCACCTGTAACATTAAGAAAACAAAATATTGCAGTAATAACAGAAAAAAAAAATGAAATTTATGAAATTTAGTTGTTGTAGTCATAATTTTTTACTGTATTTAACATTTACCTAGTGAGGCACTGCAGGTGCCTTTCCATGGTCACCCTCTCCATATATTTGATTTAAGTTGTAATCAATCAACATGTAACATCCCGCTCTAGCGCACTGAGAAAACTTATTATTTGAGGACACTTGCTCGCAAGTGATCTGGACTTTTCTGATGTTAAAAAATTTATACGTGATTATGATGCGTTATGATAGATGACATGAGGTTTTACTATTTGATGTAGAAAGGTGCTATTGACTCAGTTTTATTGAGTGTGCAGGGTTTTGGACCTTGATGATGCAGAGGCATCGGTGGACCCCCCTTGGACTCCGGATTGAGTCAGGGAGTGTGCTATTGGGGTGATTTATTTACTGTGATATTTCATTGATTTGATGATATGATGTTGACATGTTCTGACACGATTGTTGATGATGCAGGATGACAATAGCTTGCCGACCAGACTCACATATGGAGTAAAGTGGCCACACATGATTTCCAAAGAGGTTGAGGGAGAGGTGTGGACAACAACCCTGCCACAACCTACTAGCACTCTCGCCATGGCTTGAACTGTAGGTTAATGATTACCTAGTTCGAGAGGATCCACGATGCCATGAGGGAAGACTGCGACATTCGCTCATGATGATTCTAAGGGGCGCGCAATAAGGTGGGGGCCTTATTCCTTAGAGCCCTTAGTCTCCCACAAGTTCACCTGGCGGAGTGTTGACTCCAGGGGTTATAGATGTCTACCAATCAGTCAAGTTGGCAAGTGGCACCATTGGAGCACATGGTGCATCCTGAAGGGCACGTCACGCAAAAGAAACACAAGTTGGCGAGTGGCACCCTTGGAGCACATGGTGCATCCTGAAGGGCACGTCGCGCAAAAGAAACACAAGTTGGCGAGTGGCACCCTTGGAGCACGTGGTGCATCCTGAAGGGCACGTCGCGTTGATGATGATGAAGAAACAAACCTAGATGGCCCTAAGACATTAACACCTTAAGAAATCCTTAAACAACTTCCCTAACCAATTGTCGCCTAGCTTAGAATCTAAGTCCTAAGCCTAAGACTTTTCTAGGGTAAAAATTTTAGAGTAATTTTAGAGTGACACTTGTAAGACAGAGAATTTTTAGAGGGTTTTCATTAAAACTTAAATTAAATGTGATTTAGGGAAAGGGTGGGTCTTAAAAATCTATAAAAGAAAGGGAAGATGAGGAAGAAGGGGATGGGATGTAAGCATAACTTTACGCTGCCGGATTGTGACTTGACTGATTGCTTGTGAGGAGTTGGGATTTTCCAGCTCGGATAGGAGTGGTAGCTCACCTTGTGAGGCGAGCTGGGAAGCTAGATCTACCATCTGGACAGTGTGTGGCCCCTTTGCATCTCGGGGGACTAAGGGGGGAAGCAAAGTACCCCTAGTGATTGGCTGTGAGGTACCGGTGAGGTCTCGACGGTTGGTGAGTAGGAGCGGGATGGAGCGCGCGGACGACACTCGGGGAAAGCGAAAAGGAAACGGTAAGTTTCTTTCTCGAATGTTAAAATGGGATAGGTATTATGATTTAAATATGCTTTGCGTAGTGGGTAGGAGAACTGATTGTTGTCCCTCCCCTGAACCGTTGACCCAACCATTTAGTGTTTTTATGACTAGGGTTCCGTATGTTGGCATGCACAACCTTTTTCCACTTGATTGTCAAACTTGGATTGTGCTTAGGGACTGCATCGAGGGCAAATGAAATTTCCCCAACGTTTTACCAGGCCCGAATGTTTACTACCTCTACTCCTTTTTATTTCGGGGTTTCACTTGGGTTCTGAACGCCCTTGACAACATTTAAAACTTGCAATGAAAAAATACATTTCTTACTGCGTTGTATTGATGTGTGGCGCTGCGTTTTGGTGTTAAATTTTACTGGCGAATGCCCACGGTTTCCGACTTAACCTCTGTTTTTAATGTTGTTTTTTTTGCTGAGTTTCTGGTGTTAGTAGGCAGTGAGGTGGGGTTGCGATATCTCTATGCTTTCTGACGTTGATTTGATTACTAACCTACCTATTATCCCTGCAATTTTACTCCCTTCCCGAGCGAACTTCACCCAGCGAATCCACACTTACCTCACCCGTGAGACGAACCGACCTTTAGAAAAACAATGAGGGATTTTGGTATCAATGTCGTGTGAGATTCACCGCGCATGTCTATGCCATGGCGTTAACTTCTGTATGCATTAACCACTGGGTAAAATACTGAGTGGTAAAGGTACTGTGTTTCCCCACTGGAAATTTTGTTTTCAGCAATAACGTTAGTAGCTAAATTTTTTCCTGCACCTTTTTGTTGTTATCTGGTGTTGACCGCGGACGACCTCTCATAGCGGTTTATGGGTTCAAGAATACCTCTTCGTTTTTGGGTTGTTTACGAATTATTTACCTGGCTGCATAACAGTCAACCGAATTTTTCCTTGGCTCAACAATATTAGACTTTTCCCTTTGCGTGAAAAAGTTGTGTATAGTTGATTCAGTGTCATTTTTGTTGAACGCTACCAGACAGACCTTGATGCCAATCCATGGGCATCGTCCCTTGAATTCCATATGCCAGAGTCGGTCTACACAAGGAGAACCAGCTTGTATTGACCCCTCTCACTTTTCCGTTTCGCTCTCGTCCCCTGGTCCTCATGCCCAGCTTCGACGGTGGTGCACGACCTTTTTCTCGGCAACTGGATGACAGTCCATTTGGGCAGCGATTTAATCCATCTTTTCGCGCTCCCTCCTGGACATCCATGCATTTTTATTTGAGCAGGACAACGGCTCTCTCACCAGTTGTGCACCATGCCTTCGTGGTTGTAACTCACCTCCCTTCCTTCACGAACAGACTCGGGATTCTTTCACGGCCGACCTGTTTCTTAATTTCTTCTGACAGTTAGGGACCCTAAAAATTTGGCTGATTTTGTCCCTTCCTAAAATCTTCGCCTTAATGGCCACCCCGAGATGCATGCTGACCGACTGTCAGAGGCGCGGTTTTCATAATGGGATGCACGACCGAATGGCCCAACCGATGGCATAATTCCAGATCACATGCCACAATGATTCTGACCTGCGTGTGATATCCTCCTTAAATCGTTTTTTGATCTTGGTTGGTGTCGACTGATGGCATCGACAGGTAAATCATAGAGGGTAATTATCTATCAGCGCAGACTAGTATTTCAGATAGGATTGATGTATATGGAACCTTGATGTATAGAGGGTAATTATATAACTATATCACTATATGTATAGAGGGTAATTGGATAGGATTGATGTAGAGAGGGTAATTATATAACTAGTTATTATGGAACCTTATTGATTCTTGATAACTTATAGTGGCATAGTAAAGGCAAAAGCTGGTATGGTAACGTTAAGATTATTGTAAAATGCACAAGGGTAAGGTCATGAAATATGTTGTTGGTGGGACACTTAACTGTGTTATATTATTAATTTTAAATATGGATGTGTGATGCTACTGTAATGTAAATATAATGTTATCTTATTGGCAAGAACAATTACAATCTAAATTATAATGTTAACTCTGTTGAGGTACTGTTGTTGCTACATAAAGAAATTGTAAAGTTAGTACTAGATACATAAATGTATTTTATTGATATTTTGTATGCAATTTATCATAATATAAAAACTAATGATAATTCTGTTTTAGGGTAATGACATTTCAATATAAGGTAGATGTATTGATGGTGTTAGCTAATAGGGAATGGAATTTTATGTTTTTTTATCTGTAGGGTTATTGGGATCTAAAATATAATGACATTGTGGTTATGGTAAGGATTATTAAAATTTTACTGATATTGATGACAGGTAAAAGGTAGGGTCCATGCTTTAAGTACCATAATTAAGTACCATAAACTATTATGATTTAGGAAATGGGGAATTTTCATTTAATTGAATCTACATCATTATAAAGAGGGGTTGGTACTCGTCGATTCATGAAATTAAATGGAGTAATTGGTCTTTACTTAATTTCAGTGGAGTCATAGACAATGCCTTGTCTTAATTTTAGTTGGTGGTTGTCGGAGTCCTTTTGTCTTGCGCCTTCCATAGAAGACATGGTTGCTCGTTTAATTAATGTTGTATAGGGTCGTAAACTTATGTGTTCTTAGTCTGCTAGTGTCGGGCGGGATGTAGACACCTCCATGTAGCCTTAGTATATAAGTCTGTGTGTGTGATTATTTTCCGTGTAAAGAATCCAGTGCCGTATCAAGAGTCTCGGGCACTTTAAAGGCAGGGTTTCCACTCTTGCGACACACCTGACGATGATTACTAGCTTCTGCCTGAGCAGTCGGCCAGGAGCCTATCTGACCTTCTCTCTCTCCGGAGCAGAGAACTAAGATTAAACGCCCTGATTTCCTGTGCATAAATAGTAAAATCTACTACTATGGATTCTTCCATCTGTGTTCGTACAGTACATAACCCAGTATGTCGTTAATGCTTGCAGTTACTTGTTGTGCTCCTTATGTCTATGATCATTCATTTCTTGCAGTTACTTGTTGTGCGCCTTAAGTCTTCTTGTCGTGATCATCGTGGTTGCGTCTTGTTGGTTTTCGGGTGGTGACGTAGAGTCAAGTATGTCTATTCCTTGTTACACGCGCGGACACACCTTAAACACAAAAAAATAAAAAAATAAAAAATTACACCTATTAAAGAGTTGTTGTCGTAAGGAGGAGGATGTTACATATGGTATCAGATCCAGGTTCGACTCACAACTTGGGATTCACTACGGCTTTCGTTGTCATGATTTGATTTTATTATACTGTTGCTGATCAAGTTGATTGTGTGCGTAAGGTAATCATGGTTAGAGGTCACCACGGAGGCAGACGATGGGGTGCTAGGGGAGGAGGTGTGACGCCTCCAGTAGCATCCATGCCTGAGGGGTATAACCCCAAGGGAGGTGAGCAGATTCTCGAACAGGAGCAGATAGCAGTTGGCGATATTGTTGGGATGATGAGATCTTTTCAACGCATGTCCGAGGCACTGATCATCTGATTGGACAGAGACGAGGCCAGGGCGCCGGCACCCACTGAGGTTCCACCGCAGGCACCATCCGTTACAAGTATCTTTCACTGTGAACTCGAGAAGGTTAAATTTCCTGAGTTCTTTGGTGCCCCGGATGGCGCCACCACCAAGGCATTGTTGGAGAATATCGCGATGTGCTTCGCACTTCGCGATTATACCTCCAACATGAAGGTTCGCATGGTAGTATTTCAACTGAAGGGGAGCACTCTTCTATGGAGGAAGACGCTCCTACCACCGCTGAACATGGTCGTTGAAGACGTGTCATGGGAACTATTCGAGGAACGGTTCTGAGAGAGGTATCTTTCAGAGGAATTCATTGAGCGATAGCTCAATGAGTTCAATGCATTACGACAGGGAGGTCGTATGGTGCTCGAGTACGAGGCACATTTTATGGAGCTTCTCCGGTATGCTCTGCAGCTTAATATTGAGAATCTCAAGGTCAACAGGTTCGTGTTGGGCCTTAACGACAACTTGCGTGCAAAGGGTAGGATCTCGATGCCTCAAACCTTGCACGACGCTGTCCAAAAGACCCTCATAGAAGAGGAGGATCTTATCAGTGGGGGTCAGACCAGGACTCCAGCGAGACCAGTAGGGAAGGGTTCTTCCGGTACACCGCAACTCACACACCAGCGAGACATACGCCGGGATATCGTGGCTTCCAGAGAGGGTCCACTTTCACTACACCCCGACGACCGCCGCCTCAGCAACGAGCACCTTATCAGGGACCACAACATCAACAGCAGTGTCGCCCACAGCAGTAGAAGTTTAGGCTTGTTCAGCAGAACAGACCTGGGTCCCAGGCCAGTGGGTCGTCATATTCTACTTTGGGTACCAGGATTACTGGGCCGAAGAAGGGGTGTTGGACGTGTGGGGAGCCACATCACCAGCACGACTATCCTGTGGATAGGGCCAGAGCGTCCGGATCAGCCGGACCCACTACCGTGGGAGATATGGGCAAGGCCCATCGGATTCATGCAGCGGTGAATAACCGCCAGGCAGAGCACCAGTCGACTATGCTCGAGACGACAGGTACTGCCGTTGACCAGACCCTTAGTATTTTGATAGACCCCGGTGCTACTGAGAGTTTCATTTTTGGTGCAGCGCTAAAAAGGATTAAGGTAAAGGCAGTCGAACAGGATGAGTTTAACTTCATAGAGATGGCTTCTAGAGCCAAACAGAAGGTTGGAGGAAAGGTTACGGGCTATGACCTTAACCTGGGAGAGTTTGTCACGAGGGTCAACTTGTACGTCACGATCTTAGGATCTTATGACGTCGTGATCGGTATGGATTGGTTGGAATCGCATGAGGCGATGCTCAATTGTAAGACAAAACGGTTGAGCTTGGTTGATGATGAAGGACAGAGACGTGTGATCGTAGGATGGAACCAGGGAGTTTCCCTGAGGTTTGTCTCTTCCTTACAATTATGGAAGAGTATGCGCAAGGGGTGCAAGCTTTATGAGATCCTTGCGTTAAACGAAAAGGGAGTAGCGGAGGGTCTAGAACACCTTCCGGTGGTGAGAGAGTTTGCGAACGTATTTCCAGAGGAGTTACCTGGGATGTCGCCGGAAAGGGAACTGGAGTTTACCATAGACCTGAAACTGGGGACCGAACTGATAGCAAGAACGCCTTATCGGATGTCGACCCCGAAGTTGGAAGAGCTAAAAATGCAACTGAAGAAGTTGTTGGACCTGGGACTGATACGCCCTAGTGTGTCACCATGGGGTGCACCAGTTATTTTCATACGAAAGAAGGACGGATCATGGAGGCTTTGCATTGACTACCGTCAAATGAACAAGGCTACGATCAAGAATCAGTATCCCTTACCCAGAATTGATGATCTGTTCGATCAAATGAAGGGTGCGACGATGTTCTCCAAGATCGATTTGCGATCAGGGTATCACCAGTTACGGATCAAGGAGGATGACGTCCCTAAGACCGCCTTTAAAATGAGATTTGGACATTATGATTTTACTGTTTTACCGTTTGGACTGACAAACGCCCCTGGGGTATTCATGAGTTTGATGAATGGGGTGTTTCGCAAGTACCTGGAGAAGTTCGTCCAAGTATTCATAGATGACATCTTGATCTACTCTCGGACGACGGAGGAGCATGATGAGAACTTACGCTTGGTACTACAGTGCCTTCGAGAGCACAAATTGTATGGGAAGTTGTCCAAATGCTCTTTTTATCAATCAAGGATTCACTACTTAGGGCATGTCATCTCTGGAAAAGGTATCACCATGGATCCAGCAAAGGTTGAGGCTATTATGGAATGGCCTACGCCGACGAATGTCACAGAAGTGCATAGTTTTAATGGGTTTAGCAGGATACTATCGACGGTTTGTCTAAGGATTTTCAAAGATAGCAAATCTGATCACGGAATTGCAGAAGAAAAACAAGAAGTTCGTTTGGACCGAGAAATGCGCAGAAGCATTTCGAAGGCTTAAGGAGTTGTTGACAACAATGCCAATAATAAAAGTTCCTGACATGGACGCATACTTCTTGGTATGCATTGATGCATCCAAGGAAGGTTTAGGCGAAGTCTTGATGCAATACAGACGAGTTATTGCTTACATTTCAAGGAAACTAAGAAGGCATGAGGAGAACTACGCGACGCACGATTTGGAGTTATTAGCCATCGTATATGCATTGAAGGTTTGGAGACACTACCTTATTGGAAGAAAATTTGAATTAAAGACTGATCATTGTGGACTACAATACATTTTTACGCAAAGCGACCTGAACGCGCGACAATGGCATTGGTTGGAATTGCTTAGCAAGTATGACTTCGAGATTAATTACATAAAGGGAACATTGAACCGAGTGGTGGATGCTTTGATTCGGAGGATGCACATTTTTTCGGTGTTGCCTCTTCAGACGAATCTACGTGAGAAGATTCTCACTTTACAATGTGACGAGGACTGGTACAAAGAAGTCGAGGATTTTATCAGACAAAACACAATGATGGTACCACGATATGAGGGATTTTATTTTGATAGCGACGGGTTATTGAGGTTTAGAGGTTGGATTTACGTACCGCCCAACGACGAGTTGAGGATGTTGATCCTGAACGAGGCTCATAGAGTGGTTTACATGGCTCACCCAGGAGTCACGAAGATGAGGGCAGACCTTAAACCCTTATTCTTTTGGAAAGGAATGAAGGTCGACATCATCAACTTTGTGTCTAGATGTCTAGAGTGTCAGCAGGTAAAGGCTAAACATAGACACCCAACAGGATTACTTCAACCACATGACATTCCAGAATCAAAATGGGAAGTTATTTCGATGGATTTTATTGTTGGATTGCCACTGACGGCAAGGAGACACGACTCGATTTTTGTAGTAGTAGACACTCTGACGAAGAGTGCTCACTTTATCCTTGTGCATACGACGTATCAAGCACCTGACATAGCGAGCATTTTCATCAGTGAGATTGTGAGGCTGCATGGCGTTCCTAAGAAGATTATATCCGATCGAGGATCGGTGTTTACTGGACGATTTTGGACGAGTTCTCAAGAGGCCTTGGGAACCCAACTCAATTTTAGTACTGCATATCACCCAGAGACTGACGGATAGACCGAAAGAACGAACCAAACCTTGGAAGACATGTTGCGCATGTATGTGATGGACCAACAAAAGAGTTGGAAGGAATTCTTGCCTCTAGTAGAGTTCGCTTACAACAACAGTTACCAGAGCACCATTAAGATGGCGCCTTTTGAGTTTCTTTATGGGCGACCGTGTTAGAATCCCTTGAGTTGGAATCGGCTTGAGGATAGGGTCCTGGTGGGACCAGAACCAATCCAAGAAATGGAAGAGCAAATGAAAACCATAAGACAAAGGATTAAAGAAGCGCAGGATCGGAAGAAGAGTTATGCCAATGCGCACCGAGTCGAGGTAGTTACGAGGTCGATGATCGAGTCTTCTTGCGGGTTAAACCGCATAAGAGTTCAAGCAAGTTTGGAAAGGGAGCTAAAATCTCTCCTAGATTCGTGGGACCTTTCGAGATTGTGGAGAGAAAGGGGCCCATGGCCTATTAACTAGCCTTGCCTGATTCTTTGAGGCGTATGCACGATGTTTTTCATGTATCTATTCTGAGACATTATATTAGTGATCCTACACACGTGATTGATATGAGTTCCTTGCAGGTATCAGACGAGGGAGCACTCACGGCTGAGCCAGTCCGCATCTTAGATCATCGTGTTCGACAGTTACGACGTCGAACGGTAGATCAGGTCAAGGTCCAGTGGGACAGTTATAGTCCGCACTCGGCGACCTGGGAGGACGCATATGATATGCGTCAGCAGTTTCCATTTTTGTTTGATAGATAGACTTATGATACTGTGATACTTTTATTTCGGCATTTATACTGAGAAACTTCGGGACAAAGTTTAGACCAAGAGGGGGTGTATGTAACATCCCGCTCTGACGCACTGAGAAAACTTATTATTTAAAATTTTTATACTTGATTATGATGCGTTATGATAGACGACATGAGGTTTTACTATTTGATGTAGACAGGTGCTATTGACTCAGTTTTATTGAGTGTGTAGGGTTTTGGACCTTGATGATGCATAGGCATCGGTGGAACCCCCTTGGACTCCGGATTGAGTCAGGGAGTGTGCTATTGGGTTGATTTATTTACTGTGATATTTCATTGATTTGATGATATGATGTTGACATGTTGTGACACGATTGTTGATGATGCAGGCTGATGATAGCTTGCCGAACAGACTCACATATGGAGTAAAGGGGCCTCACACAATTTCCAGAAAGGTTGAGGGAGAGGTGTGGACAACAGCCCTGGCACAACCTACTATCACTCCCACCGTGGCTCGAACTGTAGGTTAACGATTACCTAGTTCGAGAGGATCCACGATGCTGTGAGGGAAGACTGTGAGAGTCGCTCATGATGATTCTAAGGGGCGTGCAATAAGGCGGGGGCCTTATTCCTTAGAGCCCTTAGTCTCCCACAAGTTCACCTGGCGGAGTGTTGACTCCAGGGGTTATAGATGTCTACCAATCAGTCAAGTTGGTGAGTGGCACCCTTGGAGCACGTGGTGCATCCTGAAGGGCACGTCATGCAAAATAAACACAAGTTGGCGAGCGACACCCTTGGAGCACGTGGTGCATCCTGAAGGGCACGTCGCACAAAAGAAACACAAGTTGGCGAGTGGCACCCTTCGAGCACGTGGTGCATCCTGAAGGGCATGTCACGTTGATGATGATGAATAAACAAACCTAGATGTCCCTAAGACATTAACGCCTTAAGAAATCCTTAAACAACTTCCCTAACCAATTGTCGCCTAGCTCAGAATCTAAGTCCTAAGCCTAAGTCTTTTCTAGGGTAAAAATTTTAGTGTAACCTTAAAGAAAAAGGCCCTAGCATAAAAATAAAAATTCAAACAAAAACCCACTTAAGTAATAGTTAGGTCATCATAAAATTCTTGGGGTAAATAATGAGAGTAAGAATTAAATAAAAACTTCACCCAGCGAATCCACACATACCTCACCCGTGAGACGAACCGACCTTTAGAAAAACAATGAGGGATTTTGGTATCAACGCCGTGTGAGATTCACCGCGCATTTCTATGCCATGGCGTTAAATTCTGTACGCGTTAACCACTGGGTAAAATACTGAGTGGTAAAGGTACTGTGTTTCCCCACTCGAAATTTTGTTTTCAACAATAACGTTAGTAGCTAAATTTTTTCCTGCACCTTTTTGTTGTTATCTGGTGTTGACCACGGACGACCTCTCACGGAGGTTTATGGGTTCAAGAATACCTCTTTGTGCTTGGGCTGTTTACGAATTATTTCCCCGGCTGTATAACAGTCAACCGAATTTTTCCTTGGCTCAGCAATATTAGACTTTTCCCTTTGCGTGAAAACGTTGTGTACAGTCGATTCAGTGTCATTTTTGTTGAACGCTTCCAGACAGACCGTGATGCCAATCCGTGGGGAGCGTCCCTTGAATTCCACCTACCAGATTCGGTCTGCGCAAGGAGAATCACCTTGTATTGATCCCTCTCTCTTTTTCATTTTGTTCTCGTCCCCTGGTCCTCATGCCCAGCTTTGACGGTGGCATGCGGCCTTTTTCTTAGCAACTAGATGATAGTCCAATTGGGAAACGATTTAGTCCAGCTATTTGCGCTCCCTCCCGGTCATCCCTGCATTTTTATTTGAGCAGGACAACGACTCTCTCACCAGTTGCGCACCATGCCTTCGTGGCTGTAACTCACCTCCCTTCCTTCACGACCAGACTCAGGATTCTTTCACGGCCGACCTGTTGCTTAATTTCTTCTGACAGTCAGAGTCCCTAAAAATTCGGCTAATTCTGTCCCTTCGTAAAATCTTCGCCTTAATGGCCACCCCAAGATGCATTTTGGCCGGCTGTCAGAGGCGCGGTTTTCAGAATGGGATGCACGACCGAATGGCCCAACCGATGGCATAATGCTAGATCACATGCCACAATGATTCTAACCTGCGCGTGGTATCCTCCTTAAATCATTTTCTAATCTTGGTTGGTGTCGACCGATGGCATCGACGGGTAAATCATAGAGGGTAATTATCTATCAGCGCAGACTAGTATTTCAGATAGGATTGATATATATGGAACCTTGATGTATAGAGGGTAATTATATAACTATATCACTATATGTATAGAGCGTAATTGGATAGGATTGATGTAGAGAGCGTAATTATATAACTAGTTATTATGGAACCTTATTGATTCTTGATAACTTATAGTGGCATAGTAAAGGTAAAAGTTGGTATGGTAACGTTAAGATTATTGTAAAATGCATAAGGGTAAGGTCATGAAATATGTTGTTGGTGGGACACTTAACTGTGTTATATTATTAAGTTTAAATATGGATGTGTGATGCTACTGTAATGTAAATATAATGTTATCTTATTGGCAAGAGCAATTACAATCTAAATTATAATGTTAATTCTGTTAAGGTATTGTTGTTGCCACATAAAGCAATTGTAATGTTAGTACTAGATACAGAAATGCATTTTATTGATATTTTGTATGCAATTTATCATAATATAAAAAGTAATGATAATTCTGTTTTAGGGTAATGACATTTCAATATAAGGCAGATGTATTGATGGTGTTAGCTAAAACGGAATGAAATTTTATGTTATTTTATGTGTAGGGTTATTGGGATCTAAAATATAATGACATTATGGTTATGGTAAGGATTATTAAAATTTTACTGATACTGATGAAATGTAAAAGGTAGGGTCCATGCTTTAAGTACCATAATTAAGTACCATAAACTATTATGATTTAGGAAATGGGGAATTTTCATTTAATTGAATCTACATCATTATAAAGAGGGGTTGGTACTCGTCGATTCATGAAATTAAATGGAGTAATTGGTTTGTACTTCATTTCAGTGGAGTCATAGACAATGCCTTGTCTTAATTTTAGTTGGTGGTTGTCAGAGTCCTTTTGTATTGCGCCTTCAGTAGAAGACGTGGTTGCTCGTTTAATTAATGTTGTACAGGGTCGTAAACTTATGTGTTCTTAGTCTGCTAGTGTCGGGCGGGATGTAGACACCTCCATGTAGTCGTAGTATATAAGTTTGTGTGTGTGATTATTTTCTGTGTAAAGAATTTAGTGTCGTATCAAGAGTCTCGGGCCCTTTAAAGGCAGGGTTTCCACTCTTGTGACACACCTGACGGAGATTACTAGTTTGTTCCTGAGCAGTCATCCAGGAGCCTAGCTAACCTTCTCTCTCTCCGGAGCAGAGAACTAAGATTAAATGCCCTGCTTTCCTGTGCAGAAATAGTAAAATCTACTACTATGGATTCTTCCATCTGTGTTCATACAGTACATAACCCAGTATGTTGTTAATGCTTGCAGTTACTTGTTTTTCGCCTTATGTCTATGGTCATTCATTGCTTGCAGTTACTTGTTGTGCATCTTAAGTCTTCTTGTTGTGATCATCGTGGTTGCATCTTGTTGGTTGTCGGGTGGCGACGTAGAGTCAAGTGTGTATGTTCCTTTTTACACGCGCGCACACACCTTAAACAACATATAAAAAAAAAAAAAAAAATTGCACCTGTTAAAGAGTTGTTGTCATAACGAGGAGGATGTTACATATGGTATCAGAGCTAGGTTCGACCCACGACTTGGGATTCACTACGAATTTCGTTGTCATGATTTGATTTTATTATACTGTTGTTGATCGAGTTGATTGTGTGCAAAAGGTAATCATGGTTAGAGGTCGCCACGGAGGCAGACGATGGGGTTACCTAGGATGCCGCTGAAAGGGAACTGGAGTTTACCATAGACCTGAAACCGGGGACCGAACCGATAGCAAGAACGCCTTATCGAATGTCGACCCCGAAGTTGCAAGAGCTGAAAATGCAACTGAAGAAGTTGTTGGACCTGGGACTGATACGCCCTAGTGTGTCACCATGGGGTGCACCAGTTATTTTCATACGAAAGAATGACGGATCATGGAGGCTTTGCATTGACTACCTTCAACTGAACAAGGCTATGATCAAGAATCAGTATCCCTTACCCAGAATTGATGATCTGTTCGATCAAATGAAGGGTGCGCTGATGTTCTCCAAGATCGATTTGTGATCAGGGTATCACCAGTTATGGATCAAGGAGGATGACGTCCCTAAGACTGCCTTTAAAATGGGATCTGGACATTAGGAGTTTACTGTTTTACCGTTTGGACTAACAAACTCCCCTGGGGTATTCATGAGTTTTATGAACGAGGTGCTCCGCGAGTACCTGGACAAGTTCGTCCAAGTATTCATAGATGACATCTTGATCTACTCTCGGACGACGGAGGCGCATGATGAGCACTTGCGCTTGGTACTACAGTGCCTTCGAGAGCACAAATTGTATGGGAAGTTGTCCAAATGCTATTTTTATCAATCAATGATTCACTACTTAGGGCATGTCATCTCCGGTGAAGGTATCGCCATGGATCCAGCAAAGGTTGAGGCTATTATGGAATGGCCTGCACCGATGAATGTCACAGAAGTGCGTATTTTTAATGGGTTTAACAGGATACTATCGACAGTTTGTCGAAGTTTTTTTGATGTAGGAGCATCCCTCACGACAAGCAAGCCAACGTGGAAGCAGAAAGTCAGCTGGAAGATGTCGAGTGCAAGTTTTTGAATTTTTGAATTTTTCTCTTGAAGTTGATGTGCCTAACTTAAATGAGATGATTTAATTTAAGTGCCTTGGTAAAAATGTACTCAGACCTCGAGCCATGCACTCTCGTCTGAGATAGATAGAGGCATTTATGGTAGTAGTTGCAGGTAGATAGAATTGAATTCTTAGATTAGATAGTTCTAGAAAGAAGAGGGAAAACCAACTATAGACACCCTCATTTGTACCATTGTAACATAAGAATTAGCCATCATAGTTCAGAACAGGAAGAGCATAGGAGAATAGCAGAGAGTTGTAGAAGAACACCCATGTACAGATCTTGAATTAATAGAAGTAATTGATTCAGATTCATGGTTGTTGTGTTATTCTCTGTGTATGTGTGTATTACTTCCTGTTATGCATTTTCTATTATGTGTGTGCATGATTTCATGTGTTAAGATCGGAATCTGAGAGGGAGTGAGGAGAGATACAATCATTTTCTCTTTTGAGTGAGGATTCTTGCAAGGAGTGCAGTTGAGTCATCCGCAAGGAGTGCGTTGAGAGAAGGCTCGGAGAGTAAACTCTTGTTCTCAATTTGCTCAGAAGCGAAAGTGGTTTTCTAAAGCCGTGCAAGGAGTGCGCAGGCTAAGAAGAGTCTCAGTCATGAATTGAGCGACGTGGTGGAATATTTCTACTGCAGGAGTGCGTAGGATCGAAAGCTTCAACACTTAGTCGTGATTGAAGGCTTTCCGCAAGGAGTGCGTGCATGAAGTTTTCTCTAAGGACTTAGGAATCTTGAAGAAAAGCTCAGGAGGAACAAACCTTCGAGGTCACTGAAGTTTTAGTGAAGATAAGTTGTTGTCAGGAGTCACAACAAGAAGAGTCGCAGGTTGGTGAAGTGGCGAAGAAATCTCGTGGAGAGATACTCTTTTCCATCTCGTGGGTCAGACAAGAAAGAACAGACGGACAAAATCATCTGGAGAGATTTCGCGAAGTTCCGAAGACCGACAGATCTTGCAAAGGTGCAAGGAGGTTACGACGAGGAGATTCCGAAGAGTTTGAAGCTCAGGAGAGGTAGAGGCATTGACTCGGAGTCATGGAAGCCATCGGATCTACAGGTGGTCTCGTGTATCAGGAACTCGGGAGTTCACAGGTGAAAAAACCAAGTATTGAGTACTCTAAGTCGCGAGTAGCGAAGAGGCGAGAAGACTGAGAGCCGTCCATATGAGAGGACAGGTGGCAGAGATCGGTGATCTCGCGAATTCGGAGCTCGCAGGGTGAACACCCAGGTATTTGGCATTAAAAAGTCGCGAGACGCGAGGTCACGAAGTGGTGAAGTAGAGAGAGGATCATAGTTGTCCATCTGCGGAGGACAGGTGGCAAGAGATCGACAAATCTCACGAATTCGGAGGTTCGTTAGTTGATACTCCGGATTTGTGCAACGGAAGTTGCGAGGTGGCGAGACACGATATTCTGGTGACTACATCAATAGTGGACCACAAGAAATAGTGGAGGACAGGTGGTGCGTGTTGTCGGAGCTTTAGAAGCGAGATCGGGAGTTCGGCGCCTCGGACCTCGGAGGTTGGAGAACCAGGTTCTTGGTGTCGAGAGCAGCGAAGTCGCGATAAGGCAAAGTCCCGATAGTGGAGAGAGAAAATCAACGTTGACTGATATCTTGGGTCTCGGGGATTCGAGAACCCAGAATTCAATTTTGAACTCGCGAAGCTGCGAAGTTCTGATTCTCCGAGTGCAGAAGGGGAGGATCGCGCGAAGAGTTGTTGTGGGTATTTAGATATCCCGATAAGGGATTTGAAGAGCATTCCAACTCTTCGGGCCGAAGGAAAAGAAGATCCTGTGGGAGCAGACGTGCCCCAGAAAGGAAAGAGGTGCGCCCCCGCGTCAAGAGGTATTAGAGCATAGAAAAGTTTGTTTTCTTTCTATAGTAGAGGAAAGGAGAATTCACCATGCCGCCAAGAAGAAGAGGTAGATAATCACCCGATCCAGAGGAGGAAAGGGAAATATCCAGAGACAGAGGTAGGCCAGTACAGAATCCAGGTGTGGAGAGAGAAGTGCGAAATCTTCATGCCAGGATGGAGGACATGGAGATGTCACAAAGGCGAAATGCTGATGCGGGAGATATCAGTGAATCCGAAGATGAAGATGGTGTTGGACATGAAGAAGAAGAAATCCCAGCAGAGGATGCAGCCAATGAGCGTTTAATTAAGGCTATTGCTCGGATGAGTTCGAAAACAAAAATGGACATTCCAACTTATGAAGGGAGTCTAGATGCAAAAGAGCTGCTAGATTGGATTAGAGCTCTTGACACTTATTTAGATTATGAGGATATAGAATATGATAAGAAGGTCAGACATGCCGTCACAAGATTAAAAGGACATGCATCCTTGTGGTGGGATGAACTACAAGCTGATAGGCGTTGCCAAGGCAAGCAAAAGATTAAGAGCTGGGACAGGATGATTGCAAATATGAAGGCAAAATTTATCCCCAAGGATTATCAAATTACTCTGTTCAGGAGGATGCAGAACCTGAGACAGAAGCTGATGATAGTGAAAGAGTATACTGAGGAATTTTACAGGTTGAATATCAGAGCAGGTCATCGCGAAAGAAATGACGAAAAGGTGGCCAGGTATCTGAATGGCCTGAGGTATGAAATTCAGGATGAATTAAATATGGCAACCATCCGAATGGTGGAGGATGCTTACCAATTGGCTCTGAAAGATGAGGAGAATCTGAGCCTAAACAAAGTCAGAGGGGCAGAGGTAAGAGTCAGCCCAAAGGAAAATCAGTTGCCCAAGATAAATACCAGAAGCCCAAGGAGGAATGGAAGAAACCTCAGACTCATACAGAAAGAGGTGGGACCTCACAGAAAGGGCGATATGCTAAACAAAGAGAACAACATACTGAGAAAAGAGGAGGACATGCTGATAATAGTAGGTTTCCTCGTTGTTATCACTGAAATTTCATCTGCACATGGCGACAAGAATTCCACATCATCAAAACAGCAATGAAGTCATTCATGGCACTGAATTAAGTTCACAGCATTCCAGAAGGGTAAAAAACGATACAAAGTAACCAAAAATGGAAGGGCTCTTTACAGCAGCTTGGTGCGCACGCATATGCGCGGGACAAAAACATGTTCCTAGCGCATGCGCGCCCCGACGCGTGCCTGTCAACATAAAAAGCTGCGCATCTGCTAATACGGTGCATTAATTGCTTAAGTCGGCCTCCCGACCGCCTGTGGACCGGCCCCCAAGACGATTTGACCCTCAGATCAGGGTCGGCTCTGCAAATTCGGCGAATTAAATGACTTAAATGAACCCTAAACAGGTCTGTGTTTACACTGGAA
>ML785817.1:151113-166526 GCA_009831015.1 Picea engelmannii
CCGCTGGAGGGAAGAGGAACCATTATCCCTTTCTTCAGCGTGTGCTATGGTTTTCGCTAATAGATCAAGCCTTGAAACCATTGATAACTCCCTTGTCTCACATTTGACGTTTTTGTTTATTTTTGAATTGTTATTTGCTTTCACCTGTTAGATAGATTGTATTCTGTTGTGTTTTCTGTTTTCTGTTAACCCTTCTTGCTCCACAGCATCCTGTTCTGCCTTGCTGAGCCCAACAGGGCATGCTAGTGCTCCCATTTTTGCTCACCCGACGACGATTCGAGCACGAATACTCGTACCAGAGGTAGAGGAAGAGGAAGAGGTGGAGTAATCACATGCTTCACATGTGGAGAGAATGGTCACAGGTCATTTGAGTGTCCAGAGAAAAACAAAGACACAAGAGAGACTCACATCGCTGAGGCATAGAGGCGAGATGTTGAGACAGACTACGCTGAAGGCGGAAGATCGTTGGCGATGCATAAAGTTCTTTTGACGCCAGAGAAGGAGATGGGGAATCCAGCGCAGAGAAACAATCTTTTTAGGACAGCTTGCAAGACCAAGGACAGGGTATGCAAGGTTATTGTGGATAGTGGAAGCACCGATAATCTCGTTTCAACCGAGATGGTGGAAAAGCTAGAGCTGGAGACAAATGGTCATCCGAATCCATACAAAGTTTCATGGCTACAGAAGGGACATCAGGTAAATGTCACTAAACAGTGCTTAGTTGACATCAAGATAGGAGGATATAATGATAAAATTTTATGTGATGTTATTCCTATGGATGTCTGTCATTTACTGTTGGGTAGACCATGGCAATATGATAGAAATGTAATTCATGATGGGAAGATGAATACATATACCCTGAAGAAGAATGGGAGGACTCACATGTTGTGTCCAATTGAAGATAAAGGGGTGAAACTGAAAGTAAACAACATAGTACTTCTCATGAGTGGGAAGGAACTTCTTACAGAAGTTAAGAAGAAGGAGGATTCACAATTCTTTGTGGTAAGAAAACTGAGAATTGTTCTGACTAGCACAAGAGTGGATGAATTTCCAGAAGAAGTTCAGGAACTGGTGGAAGAGTTCACTGATATTGTGGTGGACGAATTACCTCGTTCGTTGCCGCCAATGAGGAGTGTGAGTCATCATATAGACCTCATACCAGGAGCTAGTTTGCCAAACAAAGCAGCGTATAGATTGACGCCGCAGGAGAATGAGGAAGTTAAAAGACAGGTCCAGGAGTTGTTGGACAAAGGTTTAGTCAGGGAAAGCTTGAGTCTGTGTGCTGTTCCAACAATACTCAGTCTAAAGAAAGACGGAGGCTGGAGGATGTGCACTGATTCAAGGGCGATAAACAAGATAACTATCAGGTATAGATTCCCATTGCCAAGAATGGATGATTTGATGGATTGCTTAAGTGGGGCAATTTTTTTTTCAAAGATATATTTGAAAAGTGGATATCATCAAATTCGTATGAGAGAAGGTGATGAATGGAAAACAACTTTCAAGAAAAACGAAGGTTTGTATGAATGGCTTGTCATGCCGTTTGGCTTGACGAATGCACCAAGTACCTTTATGAGGTTGATGAATGAAGTCTTGAAGGATTTCATTGCGAAATTTTCATCGTATATCTGGATGACATATTGTTTTTCAGCAAGACAAAGGCTGAACATTTGAAGCATTTGGCCATTGTGATGAGAAAGTTACAGCAGGAGAAGCTGTTGATTAATATGAAGAAGCCCTCATTTATGAAGACACAACTCATTTACCTGGGTTTTGTTATTTAGGCTAATGAGTTGAGGATGGATCCAGATAAGGTAGAGGTGATCAAGAATTGGTCATCACCAAGGAACGTATTTGAGGTGAGAAGTTTTCATGGTCTGGCTAGTTTCTACCGGAAATTCATTAGAAATTTCAGTGGAATTAGTGCAGCAATGATGGATACAGTGAAGAAAAGGCCTAAATATTTTCACTGGATGGAAGAGGCTGAGAAGAGTTTCAATTTATTGAAACAAAAGATTACAGAGCAACCAATTTTGGTGTTTCCAGATTTTCAGAAGACATTTCAGGTGAAATGTGATGCAAGTGGATTTGCAATAGGAGCGGTCTTGAGTCAGGAAGACAAGTCGATTGCATATTTCAGCAAGAATTTGAATGAGGCAAAAGAAAAGTACTCCACATATGATAAAGAATTCTATGCCATTATACATGCATTGAAGAAATGGAGGCACTATTTGATTCCAAAGGAATTTTTTTTATACAGTGATAATCATGCATTGCAGTATGTAACTCAACAGGAAAAGTTGAATCAGAGGCATGTTAAATGGGTAGAATACATGCAAAATTTCACTTTTGTAATAAAGCATATTTCTGGTACTGCTAACAAAGTTGTTGATGCTTTGAGCAGGAAGTGTTTGCTGTTGCAGGAGTTCAAAGTCAGAACGTTAGGCTTTGATGATCTTAAGGACATGTATGCAGATGATTCAGATTTTAAGGAAGCTTATGAAGCAGCTGAGAATCCAGTTCTCAGAGATCGGAGTCCTTGGGTAGACTATATGATCTAGGAAGTGTTGTTGTTCAGAGGCAATCAACTGTGTATTCCAAATTTCTCCATGAAAGAGAACTTGTTGAAAGAAAGCACAGTGGTGGATTAGCAGGACATTTTGGTCATGATAAGACATTTGCAAAGATGAACGAGTCATACTTTTGGCCAGGGATGCGGTCAGAAGTCAAAAATTTCATTGACAGGTGTAAAATTTGCCAGCATTCAAAGGGAAGAAAGTAGAATGCAATATTTTATCAACCATTACCCATACCTGAGAGGCCGTGGGATGAGATTAGCATGGACTTCGTATTGGGATTGCCGAGGACACAAAGGGGTGTTGATTCCATCTTTGTGGTCATGGACAGGTTTTCAAAGATGGCACATTTCATTCCATGCCAGAAGACCAGTGATGCGACTCACATTGCAAATCTGTTTTTCAAAGAGATTGTTCGACTTCATGGATTGTCGAAAAGCATAGTTTCGGACAGAGACACAAAATTCATAGGCCATTTCTGGAGGACATTGTGGAAGAAGATGGGGACTAATTTGATGTTTAGTTCTACTTATCATCCTCAGATGGATGGGCAGACAGAAGTGGTCAACAGAAGTCTGAGAGACTTGTTGAGGAGCTTGGTGACAGAACACCATAGCAGCTGGGATAGTATATTGCCACAGGCAGAATTTGCTTACAATGATTCAATAAATCGGAGCACAGGAAAAAGTCCATTTCAGATTGTATACGGAATGCAGCCAAGAGGAGTTTATGAATTGAGGGATTCAGGACAAAATGATAGTAGCCGTGCTAGTGCAAGAGAATTTGTTGAAGCAATGAAGGAACTTCACAGCCAGGTGAAGGAGCGACTATTGAAGTCAAGTTAGGAGTACAAGCGCAGAGCAGATCAACATCGGAGACAACTTCAGTTTGAGGTTGGTGATCTGGTTTTGGCACATTTGAGGAAGGAAATGTTCTCGAGAGGAACATACAACAAGCTGAAGATGAAGAAAATTGGGCCATGCAAGGTCTTGAAGAAAATGGGACAAAATGATTATGAAATTAGGTTATCAGATGGGATTGGAATATCTCCGACATTCAATGTTTCAGATTTATACCCATATAGAGCTGATGAAGCAGAAGCAGAAAGTGATGATCAACCAGAGATCCAGTGGCAGAAGCAGATGCAAGTTGCAGAGAAGCCACAAATGGAGCAGATATTGAATAAAAGAGTGGGTAAGAAAACTAGAAGGAAATAATATTTTGAATATTTGGTCAAGTGGAAGGGACATCCAGTTGAAGATGCAAGCTGGGAGACTGAAGAAGAAATTTTGAAGCATGGACATACCGTGCAGGAGCTCATGGACAGGAGCCCATGAAAATTTTCAAGCGAGGGAGTATGATGCAGGATCATCCCTCACGACAAGCAAGCCAAGGTGGAAGCAGAAAGTCAGCTGGAAGACGTCCAGCGTAATTTTTTGAATTTTTAAAATTTTCTCTTGAAGTTGACGCGCCTAACTTAAATGAGATCATTTAATTTAAGCACCTTGGTAAAAATGTACTCAGACCTTGAGCCATACGCTCTCGTCTGAGATAGACAGAGGCATTTATGGTAGTAGTTGCAGGTAGATAGAATTGAATTCTTAGATTAGATAGTTCTAGAAGGAAGAGGGAAAACTGACTATAGACACCCTCATTTGTACCATTGTAACATAAGAATTAGCCAGCATAGTTCAGAACAGGAAGAGCATAGGAGAATAGCAGAGAGTTGTAGAAGAACACCCATGTACAGATCTTGAATTAATAGAAGTAATTGATTCAGATTCATGGTTGTTGTGTTATTCTCTGTGTATGTGTGTATTACTTCCTGTTATGCATTTGCTATTATGTGTGTGCATGATTTCATGTGTTAAGATCGGAATCTGAGAGGGAGTGAGGAGAGATACAATCTTTTTCTCTTTTGAGCGAGGATTCCTGCAAGGAGTATAGTTGAGTTGTCCGCAAGGAGTGCGTTGACAGAAGGCTCAAAGAGTAAACTCTTGTTCTCAATTAGCTCATAAAAGAAAGTGGTTTGCTAAATCCGTGCAAGGAGTGCGCAGGCTAAGAAGAGTCTTAGTCATGAACTGAGCGACGTGGTGGAAGATTTATGCTACAGGAGTGCACAGGATCGAAAGCTTCAACACTTAGTCATGATTGAAGGCTTGCTGCAAGGAGTGCGTGCAAGAAGTTTTATCTAAGGACTTAAGAATCTTGAAGAAAATCTCAGGAGGAACGAACCTTCGAGATCACTGAAGGTTCAGTGAAGAGAATTTGTTGTCAAGAGTCGCAATGAGAAGCTTTGTAGGTTGGTGAAGTGGCGAAGAAATCTCATGGAGAGATACTCTTTTGCATCTCATGGGTCACACAATAAAGAACAAACAGACGAAATCATCTGGAGAGATTTCACGAAGTTCCGAAGACCGTCGGATCTTGTAAAGGTGCAAGGAGGTTACGGCGAGGAGATTCCAAAGAGTTTGAAGCTCAGGAGAGGCAGAGTCGTTGACTCGGAGTCATGGAAGCCATCGGATCTACACGTGGTCTCGTGTATCGGGAACTCGGGAGTTCGCAGGTGAAAAACCCAAGTACTGAGTACTCTAAGTCGCGAGTAGCGAAGAGGCGAGAAGGCTAAGAGCCGTCCATCTGAGAGGATAGGTGGCAGATTTCGGTGATCTCATGAATTCGAAGCTCGCAGGGTGAACGCCCAGGTATTTGGCATTAAAAATTCGCGAGACGCGAGGTCATGAAGTGGCGAAGTAGTGAGAGGATCATAGTCATCCATCTGCGGTGGACAGGTGGCAAGAGATCGACAGATCTCGTGAATTCGGAGGTTCATGAGTTGAAACTCCATATTTTCACAACAGAAGTCGCGAGGTGGCGAGACGCGATATCCCAGCGACTACGTCAGCAGTGGATCACAAGAAATAGTGGAGGACAGGTGGCGCGGGTTGTCGGAGCTTTAGAAGAGAGATCGGGAGTTCGGCGCCTCAGACCTCGGAAGTTGGAGAATCGGGTTCTTGGTGTCGAGAGGAACGAAGTCGCGATAAGGCGAAGTCTCGATAGCAAAGAGAGAAAATCAGCGTTGACTGATATCTTGGGTCTCGGGGATTCGAGAACCCAGAATTCAATTTTGAACTCGCGAAGATGCGAAGTTTCGATTCTCCGAGTGCAGAAGGGGAGGATCGTACGAAGAGTTGATGTGGGTATTTAGAGATCCCGATAAGGGATTTGAAGAGCATTCCAGCTCTTTGGGCCGAAGGAAAAGAAGATCTTGTGGGAGCAGACGTGCCCCGGAAAGGAAAGAGGTGCTCCCTACGTCAATTTTCAAAGATAGCAAATCCGATCACAGAATTGCAGAAGAAAAACAAGAAGTTCGTTTGGACCGAGAAATGTGCATAATCATTTCAAAGGCTTAAGGAGTTGTTGATAACAACACCGATACTAAAAGTCCATGACATGGACACAGACTTCTTGGTATGCACGGACACATCCAAGGAAGGTTTAGGCGGAGTATTGATGCAAGACGGACGAGTGATTGCTTACATTTCAAGGAAACTAAGAAGGCATGAGGAGAACTACACGACACACGATTTGGAGTTATTAGCCATCGTATATGCCTTGAAGGTTTGAAGACACTACCTTGTTGGAAGAAAATTTGAATTAAAGACTGATCATTGTGGACTACAACACATTTTTACGCGAAGCGACCTGAACGCACGACAACGGCGTTGGTCGGAATTGCTTAGTGAGTACGACTTTGAGATTAATTACATAAATGGAACAATGAACTGAGTGGCAAATTCTTTGAGTTGGAGGCTGTGCATCTTTTCGGTGTTGCCTCTTCAGACGAATCTACATGAGAAGATTCTCACTTTACAACGTGACGAGGATTGGTACAAAGAAGTCGAGGATTTTATCAGACAAAACACAATGATGGTACCATGATATGAGGGATTGTCTTTTGATAGCAATGGGTTATTGAGGTTTAGAGGTTGGATTTACGTACCGCCCAACGACGAGTTGAGGATGTTGATCATGAACGAGGCTCATAGAGCGATTTACATGGCTCACCCAGGAGTCGTGAAGATGAGGGCAGACCTTAAAACCTTACTCTTTTGGAAAGGAATGAAGGCCGACATCGTCAACTTTGTGGCTAGATGTCTAGAGTGTCAGGAGGTAAAGGCTGAACATAGACACCTGACAGGATTACTTCAACCACATGCCATTCCGGAATTGAAATGGGAAGTTATTTCGATGGATTTTATTGTTGGATTGCTACTGATGGCAAGGAGACATGACTCGATTTTTGTAGTAGTAGACACTCTGACGAAGAGTGCTCACTTTATATCCGTGCGTACGATGTATCAGGCACCTGACATAGCAAGAGTTTTCATCAGTGAGATTGTGAGGCTGCATGGTGTGCCTAAGAAGATTATATCCGATCGAGGTTCGGTGTTTACTGGATGATTTTGGACGAGTTTTCAAGAGGCCTTGGGAACCCAACTCAATTTTAGTACTGCATATCACCCAGAGACTGACAGACAGAACGAACAAACGAACCAAACCTTGGAAGACATGTTGTGCATATATGTGATGGACCAACAAAAGCATTGGGAGGAATTCTTGCCTCTAGTAGAGTTCGCTTACAACAACAGTTACCAGAGCACCATTAAGATGGAGCCTTTTGAGTTTCTTTATGGGTGACCATGTCGGACGCCCTTGAGTTGGGATCATCTTGAGGATAGGGTCCTGGTGGGACCAGAAGCAATCCAAGAAATGGAAGAGAAAATGAAAACCATAAGACAAAGGATTAAAGAAGTGCAGGATCGGCAGAAGAGTTATGCCGATGCGCACCAAGTCGACCGTAGTTACGAGGTCGGCGATTGAGTCTTCTTGAGGGTTAAACCGCATAAGATTTCGATCAAGTTTGGAAAGGGAGATAAACTCTCTCCTATATTCATGGGACCTTTCGAGATTGTGGAGAGAAAGGGGCCCGTGGCCTATCGACTAGCCTTGCCTGATTCTTTGAGGCGTATGCACGATGTTTTTCACGTATCTGTTTTGAGACATTATATTAGTGATCCTACACACATGATTGACATGAGTTCCTTGCAGGTATCGGACTAGGGAGCACTCATAGTTGAGCCAGTTCACATCTTAGATCATCGCGTTCGACAGTTACGATGTCGAACAGTAGATCAGGTCAAGGTCCAGTGGGACAGTTATAGTCCGCACTCGACGACCTGGGAGGACGCATATGATATGCATCAGTAGTTTCCATTTTTGTTTGATAGATAGACTTATGATACTATGATACTTTTATTTCGGCATTTATACTAAGAAACTTCGGGACGAAGTTTAGACCAAGAGGGGGTGTATGTAACATCCCACTCTAGCGCACTGAGAAAACTTATTATTTGAGGACACTTCCTCGCAAGTGATCTGGACTTTTCTGATGTTAAAACATTTATACTTGATTATGATGCGTTATGATAGATGACATGAGGTTTTACTATTTGATGTAGACAGGTGATATTGACTCAGTTTTATTGATTGTGCAGGGTTTTGGACCTTGATGATGCAGAGGCATCAGTGGAACCCCCTTAGACTCCGGATTGAGTTAGGGAGTGTGTTATTGGGTTGATTTATTTACTGTGATATTTCATTGATTTGATGATATGATGTTGACATGTTCTGACACGATTGTTGATGATGCAGGTTGACTATAGCTTGCCGACTAGACTCGCATATGGAGTAAAGAGGCCACACATGATTTCCAGAGAGGTTGAGGGAGAGGTGTGGACAACAGCCCTGCCACAGCCTACTAGCACTCCCGCCGTGGCTCGAACTGTAGGTTAACGATTACCTAGTTCGAGAGGATCCACGATGTTGTGAGGGCAGACTGTGACAGTCGCTCACGATGATTCTAAGGGGCATGCAATAAGGCGGGGGCCTTATTCCTTAGAACCCTTAGTATCCCACAAGTTCACCCAGCGGAGTGTTGACTCCAGGGGTTATAGATGTCTACCAATCAGTCAAGTTGGAAAGTGGCACCCTTGGAGCACGTGGTGCATCCTGAAGGGCACGTCGTGCAAAAGAAACACAAGTTGGCGAGTGGCACCCTTGGAGAACGTGGTGCATCCTGAAGGGCACGTCGCGCAAAAGAAGCACAAGTTGGCGAGTGGCACCCTTGGAGCACGTGGTGCATCCTGAAGGGCACGTCGCGTTGATGATGATGAAGAAACCAAGCTAGATGGCCCTAAGACATTAACGCCTTAAGAAATCCTTAAACAACTTCCCTAACCAATTGTCACCTAGCTCAGAATCTAAGTCCTAAGCCTAAGACTTTTCTAGGGTAAAAATTTTAGTGTAACCTTAAAGAAAAATGCCCTAGCACAAAAATAAAAATTCAAACAAAAAACCACTTAAGTAATAGTTAGGTCTTCATAAAATTCTTGGGGTAAATAATGAGAGTAAGAATTAAATTAAAACTAATGGTTTTAAAATTTTGCAAAGAAGAAATTATTTTCTAACTTGTGAAAGAACAAAGATAACTAAATAAATAATAAATGAAAAGATTAATTAGCGCATTTACCTTTTTGGTTTAAAAAAAAGAAAAAGAAAGAAAGGGAATAATAAAAATAGGGAAATGAGCCTTTTAATAAATTTAAAGAAATTAATTTTCGAGAAATGTGGGGGATGAGTGACACTTCTAAGACAGAGAATTTTTAGAGGGTTTTCATTAAAACTTAAATTAAATGTGATTTAGGGAAAGGGTGGGTCTCAAAACTCTATAAAAGAAAGGGAAGATGAGGAAGAAGGGGATGGGCTGTAACCGTAACATTACACTACCGGATTGTGACTTGACTGATTGCTTGTGAGGATTTGGGATTTTTCAGCTCGAATAGGAGTGGTAGCTCAGCCTTGCGAGGCGAGTTGGGAAGCTAGATCTACCATCTGGACAATGTGTCACCCCTTTGCGGCTCGGGTGGCTAAGGGGGAAGCAGAGTACCCCTAGCGATTGGCTGGGAGGTACCGATGAGGTCTCGATGGTCGACGAGAAGGAGCGGGACGGAGCGTGCAGACGACACTCGGGGAAAGAGAAAAGGCAACGATAAGTTTCTTTCTCGAATGTTAAAATGGGATAGGTATTACGATTTAAATTTTTTTTGCGTAGTGGGTAGGCAAAATAATTTTTGTCACTCCCCTGAATCGTTGACCCGACCATTTAGTGTTTTTATGACTAGGGCTCCTTATGTTTGCATGCGCCGCCTTTTTCCACTTGATTGTCAAACTTGGATTGTGCTTAGGGACTGCATCGAGGGAAAATGAAATTTCCCCAACATTTTACCAGGCTTGAATGTTTACTATGTCTATTCCTTTTTATTTAGGGGTTCCGCTTGGGTTCTGAACGCCCTTGACAGGCTTTCAAACTTGCAATGACAGAATGCATTTCTTACTGCGTTGTATTGATGTGTGGCACTATGTTTTGGAGTTAAATTTTTATGGGGAATGCCCACGGTTTCCGACTTAACCTCTGTTTTTAATGTTGTTTTTTTTGCTGAGTTTCTGGTGTTAGTAGGCAGTGAGGTGGGGTTGCGAGATCTCTATGCTTTCTGACGTTGATTTGATTACTAACCTACCTGTTATCCCTGCAATTTTACTCCCTTCCCGAGAAAACTTCACCCAGCGAATCCACACTTACCTCACCCATGAGACGAACCGACCTTTAGAACAATAATGAGGGATTTTGGTATCAACGTCATGTGAGATTCACCGCGCATGTCTATGCCATGGAAATAACTTCTGTACGTGTTAACCACTGGGTAAAATACTGAGTGGTAAAGGTACTTTGTTTCCACACTGGAAATGTTATTTTCAACAATAACATTAGTAGCTAAATTGTTTCCTGCACCTTTTTGTTGTTATCTGGTGTTGACCGCAGACGACCTCTCACGACGGTTTATGGGTTCAGGAATACCTCTTCGTGCTTGGGCTGTTTACAAATTATTTCCCCGGCTGCATAACAGTCAACCGAATTTTTCCTTGGCTCAACAATATTAGACTTTTCCCTTTGCATGAAAACGTTGTGTACAGTTGATTCAGTGTCATTTTTGTTGAACGCTGCCAGAAAGACCGTGATGCCAATCCGTGGGCAGCGTCCCTTGAATTCCACCTGCCAGAGTCGGTCTGCGCAAGGAGAATCACCTTGTATTGACCCCTCTCACTTTTCCATTTTGCTCTCGTCCCTTGGTCCTCATGCCCAGCTTCGACGGTGGTGCGCGGCCTTTTTCTCGGCAACTGGATGATAGTCTAGTTGGGCAGCGATTTAATCCAGCTATCCGCGCTCCCTCCCGGACATCCCTGCATTTTTGTTTGAGCAGGACAACGACTCTCTCACCAGCTGCGCAACATTCCTTTGTGGCTGTAACTCACCTCCCTTCCTTCACAACCAGACTCGAGATTCTTTCACGGCCGACCTATTTCTTAATTTCTTCTGACAGTTAGAGACCCTAAAAATTCGGTTGATTCTGTCCCTTCCTAAAATCTTCGCCTTAATGGCCACCTTGAGATGCATGTTGGCCAGCTGTCAGAGGCGCGGTTTTCAGAATGGGATGCACGACCGAATGGCCCAACCGATGGCATAATGCCAGATCACATGCCACAATGATTCTGACTTGCACGTGATATCCTCCTTAAATCGTTTTCTTATCTTGGTTGGTGTCGACCGATGGCATCGACGGGTAAATCAAAGAGGGTAATTATCTATCAGCGCAGACTAGTATTTCGGATAGGATTGATGTATATGGAACCTTGATGTATAGAGGGTAATTATATAACTATATCATTATATGTATAGAGGGTAATTGGATAGGATTGATGTAGAAAGGGTAATTATATAACTAGTTATTATGGAACCTTATTAATTCTTGATAACTTATAGTGGCATAGTAAAGGTAAAAGCTGGTATGGTAACATTAAGATTATTGTAAAATGCATAAGGGTAAGGTCATGAAATATGTTGTTGGTGGGACACTTAACTGTTTTATATTATTAAGTTTAAATATGGATGTGTGATGCTACTGTAATGTAAATATAATGTTATCTTATTGGCAAGAACAATTACAATCTAAATTATAATGTTAATCCTGTTGAGGTACTGTTGTTGCTACATAAAGCAATTGTAATGTTAGTACTAGATACATAAATGTATTTTATTGATATTTTGTATGCAATTTATCATAATATAAAAAGTAATGATAATTTTGTTTTAGGGTAATGACATTTCAATATAAGGAAGATGTATTGATGGTGTTAGATAATAGGGAATGAAATTTTATGTTATTTTATCTGTAGGGTTATTGGGATCTAAAATATAATGACATTGTGGTTATGGTAAGGATTATTAAAATTTTACTGATATTGATGACATGTAAAAGGTAGGGTCCATGCTTTAAGTACCATAATTAAGTACCATAAACTATTATGATTTAGGAAATGGGGAATTTTCATTTAATTGAATCTACATGATTATAAAGAGGGGTTGGTACTCGTCGATTCATGAAATTAAATGGAGTAATTGGTCTGTACTTAATTTCAGTGGATTCATAGACAATGCCTTGTCTTAATTTTAGTTGGTGGTTGTCGGAGTCCTTTTGTCTTGCGCCTTCCGTAGAAGACGTGGTTGCTCGTTTAATTAATGTTGTACAGGGTCGTAAACTTATGTGTGCTTAGTCTGCTAGTGTTGGGTGGGATGTAGACACCCCCATGTAGCCTTAGTATATAAGTCTATGTGTGTGATTATTTTATGTGTAAAGAATCCAGTGTCGTATCAAGAGTCTCGGGCCCTTTAAAGGCAGGGTTTCCACTCTTGTGACACACCTGACGAAGATTACTAGTTTCTGCCTGAGCAGTCAGCCAAGAGCCGATCTGACCTTGTCTCTCTCCGAAGCAGAGAACTAAGATTAAAAGTCCTGCTTTCCTGTGAAGAAATAGTAAAATCTACTACTATGGATTCTTCCATCTGTGTTTGTACAGTACATAAGCCAGTATGTCGTTAATGCTTGCAGTTACTTGTTGTGCGCCTTATGTCTATGGTCGTTCATTGCTTGCAGTTACTTGTTGTGCGCCTTAAGTCTTCTTGTTGTGATCATCGTGGTTGCGTCTTGTTGGTTGTCGGGTGGTGATGTAGAGTCAAGTGTGTCTGTTCCTTACACGCGCGCACACACCTAAAACACAAAAAAAAAATAAAAAAAATTGCACCTGTTAAAGAGTTGTCGTAACGAGGAGGATGTTACACAACAACTCTTCACCTGGAACTATTGTTTTTGTTGCACATACAAATATACGATTTCCTTCGCGTGCCTCAAATATGCAATTTGGTTTCTTAGTTGTTGCCACTGGTCGTGTACTATTTATAAAGCCCACAATGTTTCCAGTAGCTTTTGGCTTTCCATCAATATACATAGTTGCCCCTTTATTTTGATTGTTATCTAGTAGTTGTATATAATTTGCGGCAACTCTGTATCTCCGCATACTTTGCGTATATCAGAACAACATCAATGAGTTATTGTATTTGTATAATGGTCCGACATACTCCATCAATTAAGTTACAGTTCCATAGCCGACCTTTATGCCATCCATGGAAAATAACCCCAATCCATGTAAGGATGAAGGAGCAATTGGATACATGCTCCCACCGATGAAGAAATTTCTGTCCACTTCAGGTAGCTCCTTAGGTTCCCATCGCTGCACTAGATTTTTATACCTCAAGGGAAACTCAATGTCACCTATGCTCTCAACATCATAATTACACGACCCTCTGTTGGCAATAAAAAATTTCATGCGGGTACAAAATCTTTTCCTTACCTTTTCCAACCTAGTTGATCTAGAACCGGTAGATCTAGTACAACACGTCTCACTTTCAACCTCTCTTATTATATCTTGATCATCAGTCAAGGAAGATAGATCCAAAAGATACCTATTTGGTGGTACCTACACTTGTTAAAACAAGAAGATAAGTTATTGTGCCAATATACGTTTTAAATACCAACACATATGCATATAGTTGCATAGTTGCATAAGTTACATATAGTGGGAGAGGACCCTTGGATTGGTTGTGGGGATAAGTTTGGGTTTTCGCTGCATATGATACAACTCCTGAGAGAAATATTATACCTTAATCTCAACCAAGTTCTTAATATCTCATTGATTTCAATATGGGGACAAGAATGGAAGCATGCAGGGGAGATTGGTTTTAGAGGAGAGGATGCAAATATTTGGGAATAATACATTGCAAAACTTAGAGCAAAGATGAGGAGGATCATTTGATCTAATAAAAAAATTCATCGAGTGATTACAGTCCCAAGGAAGAATATAAGTTTTTATGTTCCGATGATCATATGGGGGTTCAAGTGTGGTGGTAGAAGAAACTATGAAAGTTTAAATGCCATTTAAAGACTGATATTTTCATGTGGTTGATGCTTATTAATAAGGCACTTTCATGGGAAATCCTATAGAAAAGGATTACATATTGTCTTAGGAGGCGTCCTTTATGCAAGGAAAATGAAGAGTCAAATTTACATCTTATCATGACATGTTCATATGATATTCATGTATGGGAGGAAGTGAAAGGTTTAACTAGGTTAAGAAATATTTGGAGTGATTCTTCAATTGAGGAGGGTTGAATATCCTAGTATGAAAATGAGAATATAAAGAGGTTTAGAGCTCATCCTTTTTTATTATCTTAGGGTATATGGAATATAGTGGGAGAGGACCCCTGGATTGGTTGTGGGGATAAGTTTGGGCTTCCGTTGCATATGATACAACTCCTGAACTAATTACTTAAAGTAATTAATCATTTCACTAGGTTCATAATTGTATTGTCATAAATATTAGGATAGAACATTTCTATGACAATCACATGAAAGAGATTGTACATAGGATATAGTAGTGACCATGAGACATAGGTCAATTCCCTCCTTAAACCCCTTTACATTTCCCCTCTGCTGGACTCATAGCTCCATCAATGTTTTCTATGACCAATAAGCCTTGGAACCTTTCATTAAATTCAAATTGATCATGTTTATATGTCTTTAAAATCTCATGTTAAGTTTACCTTACAACATGAAGAAAATCATAGTAATGAAAAACATAATTACAATATAAGCAAGATCAAGTTCAAAGGGTTGATAATGGGATATTACAAAGACCTAGGTTTCAACGGTGGAAATGAAAATGCCACAAACAATAAGACCACATTTTTGAAGCCAAAGGATGTAGAATAATTGGCCTGCTCATCAATAGAAGAAGTTTCAGTCGATGAAAGTGGTATCCCACTACTACCTCGTCCTTCTTGTGGTGGATCAAAGAAGGGTAGTGATGAGAAGAGCTCAAAAACTTATGCTTTACCATGACTCAAAAGAAGAAGAAATCCAATCGACAGAGGCAAGAAGGAGAATAAGACCAAAATGTTTGCATCAAACAATACATCCTTGTTTGTCACTACTATGGGAAGAAAGGCCATAGCACTACTAACTATTGGTAATAAAAGGTATGTTCATTATGTGGGAAGAAATACCATCAGGTGTCATCTTGTTGGGAAAATAAAACCATGTGACACAAGATATGTTTATTTCAAAGGAGGAATAACAAGAAGACTTCTCCAATCCAATGACAAACTCAGAGGCACATGAAGAGGAGTAGACTTAGCATCAATTCAATGTTGGTTTTACCATTTGGGTTTCTAGGGTAAATATGGTGTCATAATTATGTCTTGAATTTCTCTGAGATTTCTATGTGATTGTGCTCTATGTATTCATGTTTTAATTCTAATTTAATGGC
>ML785817.1:194465-219262 GCA_009831015.1 Picea engelmannii
AATCTTCTCTTTGATATGAACCAATCTAAACTCCTAGGAGGGTTCATGGGACACATGGTTGAGTATAGAATTCAATCAACTTATGATATATGAGGAAATGAAAATTAATGGAAGCATAATGATTCAAGCCATTGTAATAGAAATACAATAAAAAATAGATAACTAAGATCTGAAAAATTTGTTAACAAAAATAGAACTAGATTGTCCAACCCATGTATATCACACTAAACTATCATATTTAACATACCACTTTATATAACTAAACTAACATATTTAACATTGTTGGCAGCCAATTCAATTTTTTCAATTGCCCTAAAAGCTGCCTACACCTTTGTCTTCTGAACTTCAAATTATCGTCGCATTTTGCAAATAAACGATGTTTTCATTCTTTGCGACGTTTACAAATTGGTCGATTTAGTTTTCACGACTGAAAGCGTGAAAACTCCTCTATTGTTATTTGAACTGTTATGAGGTTTTGAGTGGCACTTTACCTTTGGTTTATCATGTGGCTGAAAAGATTTTTTAAACTCTGCCTATTCGTACATTTTTACTTTGACTGTGCATTTTGATTTTATTAAACTGATAAGGTATTGAGCATATGAAGACTTGCCTAGTCATTAATTGACATATGGGTCATGGTTTATTTTTGTTTTTATGTATGTAATGTGATCCTTATTTTTATGAGCTCTTGGCTTATCGATTTTATAAAATCATTAGTCACAATGTTTATAAATGTTTGATTACACATGGCGATTGGTTAAACATTTGGGTTTTGATTTAATGGTTTGAATTATTACAATGGCACACATTTAACTTTGGGTTTGATTCTATATCAAACGTTCATGGTTTTAAACAATGCAATGGCGCATTGGTATATCATCCACCGTTTAATTCATGGGTTGGCCAAATATTATGGTTTAAATGTGTTATTATTGATTGAACAACGTTGTACTTCACCATTACTATGCTGCATGGTGGTGGTAATCCCACCACCCTCGCACGCGCACATTAATTTGCCTCCCCTTTCATCATTCGCAGCTGTTAGCCCAAACGATTTTCTGCTCCTGTTTATTGTTGGGTTCAATCCAAACCCTACTATGCGCCCACACCATGGCCCCGGTCGTGAGGGCTGAACCCAATGGTGGCCATGCATTGTTGATGTTCGACGGTGCTTACAGTGACCTTGAAGAATTTGGATGGATTCCTTTCATACAGAAGTTTGATGGTTTTAACCCTTGCGTGGCTCAGCAATTCGCATTAACCTTTGATGGCTGCCGAGCCAAGGTTGGGGATGTGCAATTGGAAATTGACGAGCAATTTCTCAGTTTAGCTACCGGTCTGCCTGCTACTCGACAGAAATGGTCGAAAAATTGCAAAGTGGAAGATGTCCAGTGGACATTGCTCTTCCAGTATCGAAAGGTAAACTCTTGTGACAAAGGTTTACCCATGAATATGCTCAAGCAACGTTGGCATGACTTGTTGATGATAACCAAGAAGTTTATCACCTGGGAGGGTCGGTATGGTTTCATGGGCTATGAGCTTAATATGCCTTATTACTTGCATAGGAGTCTGTTCAAAATGTCTAAAAGATATAAATGGAACCAGGCCGATAGAAGCCTTTTTCACTTTGTGTTAATTAAAATGATTGTGGTTTGTCATTTGGGGTTACACCGAGACTGTTGGAATGATTTTCTTATTCGCAATAATTTTGAGGATTCAAGTCCACCACAGGTTGACAAACCTGTGGTGAGCGCGTGAAAGTCCATGCCCCCTGTGCCTTACAGTGATCTACTACCTAAACCCCCACCTAACTCACCTATCAAACTACCCAACTCTGTCACCAAGGATGTGGAAAATTTTAAACCCGTGGCTAAAAGGCCTAAGGCCAAACCTAATGCGAATTCCAAAGGAAAAAGGAACGCCCGATTAATCTCTCACATGGAAAGAAACAAACCGAAAATGCCTGTCAGCCCTGACCCTATCATGGTGAGTGAAGATTCTGACTCGGAGGTGGAACGTTACCTGGCAAGTGAGTATCCCTATTCTGAAGGTCTGTTTGACAAACCCTCATACAACTTTGTCAAAAACCTACCACCTTGCTTTCGAAATGACCCTGATTACCCCGGTATTGAAATGCCTCGTGAAAACCCTGGTGACTCATCAAAACCCCCTCATGTTCTATCTCAACCAGTTGCTCCACCATGTGATCAATGTGGCTCATGGTTAGAAAGGTATTACCTTTATGTGCCAATGCTACAGTCCAGAATTCATGCTATGGAAGATCAAGTTGCAACGCTCACCAGTCAAAGGGATAAATCGACAACCACTGATAAGAAACATCGAACAACATGTTCGATTTTGTTTAAGAACATGGAGTCGGCTACAACGGTCATCAATTCAAAATTGGCATAGCTCGTGCAGCCTCACTGGTATGACTATCACCTGTTTATATGATAAACTCATAATCTCTGTTTACAACATGGATTTGCTTTGACACATAAGCATGCACTATATGCATATTTTTGTTTTGATTAATCGAATTTCATTTCCCAGATTAGTTTTGATTGGATTTAGCTTTGATTCGATTGGTCGTAGTATGGATTTGATTTTTTCGATTTGGCTTGTATTGGATACTCTGTTGCTTATTGAAGTTGTTAATATCTTTCTAAACACAGGCTGTTTCTGGTATTTCAGTTTCGAACACAGTCAATATTTTGATTCGAATTGGTTATATTCTATATGATATGGTTGGCAATAATGGTTAATTGTTATGGTATTATATCACATGTCTTTTTCGGCTAATTCGAATACCATTCTATTAATACATAACCAAAATGTGAATAGATACGAATCATAACTATTATATCCAACCAATCGATTCGCACTGTTTGACCGTGTTATCAGTTCAATTCATATTGTAACAAATATATTGTTTAAATTTGATTTGGGGAACGAAAGTGATTATGCCCAGGATTGTAATTTGTTTCTATATGTGACTCAGTCACGATTTGTTCCGATAGTTGTGATCATTATTTTGACCCTATCTGTTGACTGTGTAACGCTCAACTATCAGAGTCTATAGCAAAGTTTAATGGATGTTGTTATGCATGTTTCATTTTAACTATAATCGTAACAGCCTTTCCATATTGGCATTTGATTAAAACAATTGCACATTGTTATAGTCGTAACAAATCGATTATGGTTGTGTTCGATTATGATTGTATCGATTATGATTGTGTTGAATTAAATCGTATCTTATACGATATGATTCACCATTAATTTCATTTGATATGAAACAGTTTGGTTACTATTTGACCCGATTTTATGGCAACTAAAAACAGAGCATTCTTACCATGTTTCGATTGCATCTCTTTTGATTTTGTTTAATTTGAATGATGAATTTACTTGAACCATTAGTGATTCATTTTTTTTTAATGTTTATTAAAAGAAAATTAAATTGGATTATTTTAAAAAAGATTTCATTTGATTTCTATCTGATCCTATATGTTATTTTAGACTAGCTACAGAATTAGATGATTCTGTAGCTAAGTCTGTAGGATCAATTTTTTCATTGTTTTATTAATAAAATGTCTTTCTAATTGGTTATTTTTGGTCTGTTGCAGATCAATTCGAAATGGCAGTGGCTTTGATGAGCAGTTAGGAGATATTTCAAAGATTTTACTTGCATTTTGATTTCCTAGTTTAGTTGATTTTGGGATATTTCCCAAATTGTGTAAAACATTTTGATATTATCCACAGGGATGTTTTACCCTATGGAGAGACTTATATATACCTATCATTTTTGTAATAATGATCATCCTCATTCATGGGAGAACAAGGATATGGATTTTTAATACAAACTGAAGCAGAATTGGTGTTTTGTCACAGCTTTAGCTTCTCATTATATCAATATATTGTTTCATGTTGTGTATATCAATTTGTTTATGATTTATGACTACTTTAGCTATCTAGATCATGTGCAAATGGTATAATTTTAATCACTGTAATCCATATCTGGTTTCTTCCAATTGTATAAAAGACATAACAATTGTTAATTCAGTTTGTGAATGACAGGTTTATCTTCTTCATTGATTGAATTAGTAAATATAAGTTTTTGCATAACAATTTTCCCTTATTGCAGAGATTTATAATCATAAGATTGTTATGATTTTTTATGTCTTGTTTGTCTTGTAAACACTCAAAGAGCATCAAAGCTGATCATTTACGAAAAGCTTATGGACTAACCGGTGAGAGTTTCCTTCCTCCGAACATCTTCAGAGTCATCATACACAGGACAAATTAGGAGCTCTTCCAGGTCAGTTAATCTTTTCTTTGCTGTTTTCATTGGTAATTTAATTTAGATATAATTTTAATTAGATTTATATTAGATTGTTTAATTTCAGTAATTATATTAGATCGTTTAATTTCAGTAGTTTTATTTCTTTTTCATAAAATATAAAAAACAAAAAAATATATCTTACTGTCTTAGGGCAGAAAACATATGAGTTTTGCAGGTTTTAATTAAATCTGTAGGTTGTTTATAGTGTACATTTGTGAATAAGTAATATTGCAGCTGGTAATTAGATAGTTGATTTGAGTTATTATAATTGTAATTAGTAGATAGTATATAGAATAGATAGAGTAGTTTATAATTAGTTTTAGTTTATTTAGTAGTTTGTGTTAATTAGATTAGTATATTAGTTGTTTTCATTTATTTGTTTTAGTTAGTTTAGTTAGTTTAGTTTGTTTTATTTGTTTTAGTTAGATTAGTTAGTTTAGGTTAGTTTTCTCTTTGGTTCTCTTAAATACCTTAGAGCGGCCAACATAGCCGTTAAACCCGTCAGGGTGGTTCATTCCAAACGTCTTGGGTTATTGGACAACCCCGGACCGGTCCCACTCTCTCAATTGACGGACGAACAATTTCGCCCATCAACAAATGGCACTAGAAGGAGGGCCTGAACTTAATTAATGGCACGCGACAGTCGCAAGACTCCTCCCCCACCTAATCGCACACCTATAGTGACTAGAATCCGTTCACAAGATAATATCCCCCCTCAAACAGTAACTACTTCAACCAAAGATCCGCAGATCACAGTTGAACCAGCAACCCCTAATCCTACAGGTGGTGATCTCCAAGAGATCGTTCGTCAATCTCTTATCAAAACACACAGTGCCTTAGCCAGTCTTAGGCGACCAAACCGCCCATGGGGTAAACCTTTAGACTTCTCTGATATCAGAGAACAGTTAGGTGACACCAACCTCACTGTGAATCCTACAGATCCAAACACAAATCCTGCTGCAGGAGGATCTGGGATACCTCCTTCACCACCTCCCTCATCTCCTTCCTCTTCTGACTAAGGCAATCCACCTTCTCAGCCGTCCACACCCAATTCCCCAATGGCAAATTAGAACAACCCTGCTAGACCCTGGCTGGACCAGGATGCAGTAGCTGTACCTGGAGCCCAGCACCCTTTACCCAAGAACCCGGAGAAATGGATTCCTAAGTTTGATCCCGATTCAAAACAGATAGCCGAAGATCATATCAAAAAATTTATGTTATCCATCAGACTCCRTAACGTTGAACATGAAGACGTTGTCTGTAGGTTGTTCCCTTACACCTTTGAGGGTAATGCGTCCACTTGGTACTTTGCCCAACAACCCCATACCATAGTGTCTTGGGAAAAGTTTGAGTCTTGCTTTTTGGAAAAATTCGGAGATGGTAAACCTCTGGAAGTCTTAGTCATGGATCTCTCAAGCTTAAAAATGAACTCGAAAGAAAAAGTTAAAGATTTTAATCAAAGATTCTTAACGCTTAAAAATCGAATCCCTGCAGATTCTATTCCTGTTGAGAGTCTTGTAATAGCTTACTACACTAAAGCTCTACATCAAAGTATAGCTATTTGGGTTAAAAGATCTAAAAAGGCCACGTTGTTAGAAGCCTTTGAAGAGGCTACTCAGATTGAAAAAGACATACTTAGCCTTAAGGACTCTTCTAGCAACGAAACTGAGCATGTTTCTTCTTCCAAAAAGAAGATTGAGATTCTCCCCAGACCTACACAAAACAAAACACAACCCGAAAACTCTGATTTGGAAAATTTAACCAAAGTTGCACAAAAATTGTCTAATCAAGTTATAGATTTAAAAAGGTCGACAGAATAAGCCTCTTTGAGTAAAGGACCTTACAAACCTCCTTTCCGAAAGCCTTTTCAAACCAACCGGCGTAATCCAAACCCCGAAGGCTTGAACCTAGAAAGTTTGCAATGCGCTCTTCAGACAATTCTAGGAGCCCAAGATGACTTAATGCCTCCTGAAATTCCTCAAGAGGAAGTCGAGCAGGAAACAACTCAAGAAGAAGAGTCTTCTCCAAAAATCTTTGGACACTTCTCGGATAGTATCTTCCAATCCAACTTCGAGATTGTTCACCCTTACAACACTAGGAGTAAGACAACAAATAAACCTCCTGCCGAGAACACTACGACTTCACCTCAAAATCTATCTTAATCAGTAGAAACTAAACAAAGTAATGCTGGCCCTAAATTAGATTATGATGTTGTTGAAGATCTTAAAAAATTACGGGCTAACATTTCTATTTATGAGTTGTTGAAGTTTCCATTTTTGTTACAGAAGATGTTGCAAAATATTTCAGATAATGGCAAGAACGATAACTCAAATGGTAATAAGGTTATGCAAAGCAAAGTTCCGCAGAAGACTTCCACAAAAAGCATTCCTGATCCACAAGACAAAGGAAGCCTTCCTGTACCACTTTTAAATAATGTAAATAATGCAAGTAATGTAGATAAAGTAGCATTAGAAACCGCGAGTAAGAAATCACAAGCTAAAACTCTAAGTACTCGCAAGAATGTACCTCCTTTTCTTTTAACTTTCGAAATCTTCAACAGAAATGTGCATAATTGTATGGTTGACTCAGGAGCATCATCAAATGTGATGCCTTGGTCAGTCTGCCAAAAGATTAACGCCGAAGTAGAGCCATCTTCTTTGAAAATCATACAACTTGATCGAACAGATGTTAAAGTTATAGGCGAACTGAAAAATGTATTGATTCGATTATCGTCTAACCCAAAGGTTCATCAGGTTATTGATATAATTGTGGTGGATATTCCAGAAGTATATGGTCTATTTTTTAGCAGGGACTGGTCGGAGCAGCTACATGGTTACTTCGCGATGGACTGGTCTCACTTATGGCTTCCAGAAAATGGTAAGCCCAACAAGATCAGGGTGAATCGTGAGCGTTACCTCAAGTTCACGGTAACAGACTTGAATGATCCAAATGAACCATACACACCTCCCGCTGATTCACCTGAGATCCAAGGGATGGACACCTTCTTCGGTAATTTCATGGCTGAAGTTTCACCGATCAACAATCCGGAACTGCAATCCGAGATCATGGCATGTACGCAACCAACAACTTCTATCCAACAGTCCTGTGAGCCTGATGGAAATCAAATTTGGTCTCTATATTTCGACGGTTCTAAGTCTAAAGAAGGAGTTGGTGCAGGCTGCATCATTATCGATCCGACAGGTAACAAGACATTATTGGCTTGTAGGCTAGAATTTGAATGTACTAACAATACTGCAGAATATGAGGCTTTATTGCAAGGTCTCAGAAAATCCTTGGACATGCACATTCAAAATCTAGTTGTATTCGGCGACTCTGAGATAGTGGTTAGGCAGGTAAGGGATTCTATACACTGTCTTTCCCCGCATCTCAAATGTTACTAGTCTGAGGTATGGAGTTTAATGAACAAATTTTCTTATTTTAATATAAATTCCATTCCTAGATTAAATAACGCTGAAGCAGATCTACTAGCTAATGTTGCCTCTAAACTTCTTCCTGCAGAAGGCTTATCCCCAAACGCATTCTCCGTGGAGTTATTGTTTCGACCATCCGTTCCTGACAATATCACAAACTGGAGATTATTTGACAATGATCAGTAGATCATTAACTTTCTGCACATGGAAGAAACCTTTCAAGGCACTGTGATAGATGAACAAACACACGACGACAATTTGCATGACTTTACGGTAATACCTAATCCGAAATCTCCAGAATCTCTATCGGACATGGTAAATTTCATACCCAAATCTGTTGTTAGATTAGAAAAGTTTTACGATTTTGAAGATAAATTTAAAAAGACGGTCAATTGCAAAACCAACAGTTCCTCATTGTCTTATGAAAAAGTCAATTTAGGAACTAGTGAAAATCCTCAATGTATCAATCTCGGCTTGGGATGTTCTAGACAAGAAAAAGCTTCTTTTGTTAAATTATTTAAAGAATTCAAGGATGTATTTGCATGGACTTACGATGATATTAAAACATTCGATCCTAATATTATACAACATGTCATCCCGATAAAGCCCCAAACCTTACCCTTCCAACAGAAACTGAGGAAAATGCATCCTAAACTAGAACCGACCATACAAAAAGAATTGAATAAACTCCTAAGTGCTAAAATAATTTTTCCTGTTAGACACACTCAATCGGTATCCAACCTCGTCCCAATACGAAAGAAAAATGGAGAAATTCGACCTTGTGTCGATTTCCGGAACCTCAACAAAGCATTTGACAAAGATAATTATCCTGTCCCTCCCATGGAACAGATCTTGCAACAAGTATCTATTTTCGAGAGGCTATCCTTACTGGATGGATTTTTCAGATACAACCAAGTCTTGATGTCTCCCCCAGACCAATTAAAAACTACCTTCCGTACCCCGTGGGGCACTTATGCTTATCGCAAAATGCCCTTTGGATTGATTAATGCTGGCACTACCTTTCAGAGAGCAATGGACATTGCTTTTAGAGGCTTAATCAATCATTCCGTAGTAGTCTACTTAGATGATGTGACCGTTTATTCAAAAAACAAAGACGATCATCTAGCTCATTTACGAGCCATTCTGCTGTGATTTCGTAAATCCGGCATCTCCTTGAACCCCAAGAAGTCCATCTTTGCAGTAGAACAGGGTAAACTACTAGGATTCATTGTGTCTAGTGATGGAATGATTATTGACCCCNAGAGGACCCAAGTCATCGCTAAACTTCCCCCACCTACCTCCAAAAAATCCATGCAGTCTTTCCTAGGCCAGATTAATTTCGTGAGAAGATTTGTCCCCAGCTTTTCCGAAATGGTCAGGCCTCTCCAGAGCCCGATTAAGAAAGAAACCCAATATCACTAGGGACCCACAGAAAACCAAGCTTTCAATGCTATAAAGAAGGCCATAATAGATGCTCCGTCTCTCATGAGCCCTGATTTCTCTCAAGATTTTACACTCTATACTTTTGCCTCTGATCGTTCCTATGCCGCGGTCCTAACTCAAAAGAACTCCGAGAATAACGAAGTACCCATCACCTTTATGATCTCTACTTTCAAAGGTGCTGAACTTAACTATCCAGCGGTCGATCGCCAAGCCTACGCTGTCTTCAAGGAAGTTAAGCATTTCCGGTCATATATTTTGAAGTCAAGGACGGAGTTCATTGTCCCCTACCCTGCCGTAAGGAACTTGTTAGTGCAAAAGGAGTTAGGAGAGAAAAGAGCCAACTGAGTCACCTCCTTGCAGGAGTATGACTTAGAAATCACCCCAGCACAGATCGTGAGAGGCCAAGGGTTGTGTAAGTTGGTAGTTGATTCAGAAACTAAACAACAAGAAGATAGTGAAACGTCAAACCTAGAACAATGCGATCAGAGTTTGATTTGTTGCGCACAAAACCTCGTAAGTCCTTGGTACGACGATATTAGATCTTGTCTTGAAAATGGATCAGCACCCCGTCACCTTGACCCCACCAAAATAAGAGCATTGAGACTAAAGTCCGCCTCCTTTCATCTAGTTAATGGTATACTGTTTCGTCAGAATTTTGACGGCGTACTGATGCATTGTCTTGAAAAAGACGAAGTAGAAAGAGTCTTGCTGGAGTTGCATGCAGGAGAAGTTGGTGGTCGCTTTGATGGCGACACCACTGCCCATAAGTTTTTAAGAGCCGGTTACTACTGGCCCATGCTTTTTAGGGACGCCCATGCCTTATGTCGTAAATGTGTCATTTGTCAGAAAGCATCAGGGCGGTTGCAAAAACCAGCCTTCCCCTTGCAACCCGTCACAGTCGATTCTCCTTTCTAGCAATGGGGCCTTGATATCATTGGTCCTATTAACCCACCATCCTCACAATAACACAAGTATATCATGACATCCACTGATTACTTTACTCGATGGTCTGGAGCCGTCGCGCTAAGAACTGTTAACACAAGTCAGGTGATCACTTTTCTAAACTCGAATATCATCACTCGTTTTGGTATCCCTGGTTGTCTAGTCTTTGATAACACTTCATACTTTTCTTCTCTTGAGATGAGTGAGTTTGCCTTAGAGAAAGGAATAAAAATGAAGTATTCTGCTAGTTACTACCCCGAGGGTAACGACTTAGCAGAATCAACAAACAAGAACTTGATCAAAATTATCAAGAGAACCGTGGATGAAAATCACAAGAACTGGCACAATGCACTACTTAGTGCGCTATGGGCTGATAGGGTAACACCCAAAGCCGCTATAGGTAATTCCCCCTTTTTTCTTGTTTATGGCAGAGAAGCCATTCTGCCACCTCACATTCTTCTTCCTTCGCTTCAATTGTCACAAAGAGTTCAAGAAGAAGATTATCCCCCTTTAGAAAGCCGTATTAATTCTTTGATGAAGTTAGAAGAAGTAAGAACCCAAGCTAAGCGTAAGTTAGACCAACATCAACAACTGATTAAAAGCTGGTTCGATTCTAATTCTGCTTCTGATAGGAATCTTGAAGTAGGCGATCTCATCTTAAAGTGGGACAAACCACACGAAGGAAAGGGTGAGCACACCAAGTTTCAAAATTTTTGGCTTGGGCCATTTTTGATTGCTGAAAAGTTGGGTCCTAATTCCTTTCGATTGCAGAATCTTGAAGGGAAGCTTGACACCTATCCGGTGAATGGCCAAGCCCTGAAAAGATACTTCGCCTGATTACTACCCTTGTATATTATGTAAATATTTCCTTTTGTTTTTATTTCTGCCTTTGTTTTCATTTTTTGGTTTTGATTTGATTGATCATTTTTGTGTTTTCGAAATGTATGCATACTTGTGCACTGATCCATTCAGATTAAGACCATGGAAAAATTTCTTCACTGAAATAACTTCTGAAAGATTGTACAAACATCAGTGATATATTTCAAAAAAATGATATTTATGTTGGAAATTTTGTTGTTCGAAAGAAGTTTTCTAATTTCAATCTCTGAGTGAAGTTTGTCATGATCATCTATTATATTTTTACGCTATCCCTTTTCCATAAAGGAATGACTCAAAAGGATGTCTCTCTGTCATAACAAGTTGTTTTGTAAATAAAACATTTATGGACCTGAATAAAGGACAGTGTCAAAAAATTCTGATGAGGTCTGAAAAATATGTTAAAATATCAAGATTTTTAGCGTCACCCCGCTCAGCTATCCATAAAAGAAAATAAAAATAAAATTGTTAATAAGAGCTGTGGGAAGTGTTTGTAAACCCGTCGGGATACTGAACAGGTCCGCTGGTAGCGGGTAAATGCAAGCATGGTGCCAAGACAACTTCGTCGGGGTACTGAATAGGCCTGCTGGCAGCGAAGCAATGTCGAGTACACAAAAATCCGTAAAAAATTATAAGTAACCTCTTTAAAGTCCTTTACTCTGATCTAGAACTTCTTGGCAGGATACAGATGTTAGAGTGGGTTAAATGGAAACCCTGTCGAGGCTATGGACACCTGCTAGCAGCAGTGGCCATGCCAACAGTATTGAATATTTTATCATTAATATCGTGACCTGCTGATCTTAAGACTGTTATTAGTTTTCATGTTTTAAAACATCGTTGGAAAAGATGGTAAATGATGACGTTTGTACGATTTTCTGATGGTTGTTTTTTAGTTGAATTTTTCTTTGATGTCCTAATCTGAATTTATTTCTTTTGACAGAGATAACTGCTTCTCCCAGTGTGTCTCCATTGTTGGCAGCCAATTCAATTTTTTCAATTGCCCTAAAATCTGCCTACACCTTTGTCTTCTGAACTTCAAATTATCGTCGCATTTTGCAAATAAACGATGTTTTCATTCTTTGCAACGTTTGCAAATTGGTCGATTTAGTTTAGATATAATTTTAATTAGATTTATATTAGATTGTTTAATTTCAATAATTATATTAGATCGTTTAATTTCAGTAGTTTTATTTCTTTTTCATGAAATATAAAAAATCAAAAAATATATCTTACTGTCTTAGGGCAGAAAACATATGAGTTTTGCAGGTTTTAATTAAATCTGTAGGTTGTTTATAGTGTACATTTGTGAATAAGTAATATTGCAGTTGGTAATTAGATAGTTGATTTGAGTTATTATAATTGTAATTAGTAGATAGTATATAGAATAGATAGAGTAGTTTATAATTAGTTTTAGTTTATTTAGTAGTTTGTGTTAATTAGATTAGTATGTTAGTTGTTTTCATTTATTTGTTTTAGTTAGTTTAGTTAGTTTAGTTTGTTTTATTTGTTTTAGTTAGATTAGTTAGTTTAGGTTAGTTTTCTCTTTGGTTCTCTTAAAGACCTTAGAGCAGCCAACAGAGCCATTAAACCCGTCAGGGTGGTTCATTCCAAACGGCTTGGGTTATTGGACAACCCCAGACCTGTCCCACTCTCTGAATTGACGGATGGACAATTTCGCTCGTCAACAAACATGAGGAGGTTTGGTTACATAATGCCAAGAATATCAATGAATCCATAACCACACTTACAATGATTAACAATGAGTAGTATAAGTTGAAATGACGCTTAACTAGAAACACTCAACCATGAATATATTTTTGACCCTTTGTTTGGTAAATTTAAAATATAAAACTTATAGTTGAATAGGTTCACCATACCCAAACTTATTGTCTAAACATCACTGATAGCAAGGCCATCATTGTCTTCTCAATGAGAGGAAGTGTAGAACTATTTTCATAAAACATAGGTGGCATAATAAACTAACAACATCTAGTTGACAAGATAAATGAAATAATGCTATCAAGACAAAAAAAGTTAACATAATACACAAGGAACAAATGTAATGATGCTAGATTAACATGATGAAATTCATAATGTCAACATGACATGAACATTGACAATATGAAATAGGACTTCTAGAAATGCATACAAATAACACAAATCCATGAACATAGAGGAAGTAGAGAAAATAACACAATTCAGGGGAAAACTTACCACATCATTTGCTCTTCACTCAAGATCCTTTGTATTGGACATGTTGCAGATTACTTCATTAGAATCATGCTCTGCATGAATAAAATAAAATTTATAATAACACCAATTATAAGGAAAACACCAATTAGTGGATACACCTAAACTGTTATGTTGCACTAGGTTTCTAGCAAAGGCATGAAACCAGATGTTTTGGCAGAAGTTTTCTTTATTGATGCACCTAAATTATTATGTTTTACCGGTGCCCTTTAATATCTAAAGCATTGGTGATCCATGGATACAAGTGCATTGGAGCAAAAACATGTCAAAAATACATCAGTTCTAAACATTGGTCAAGACACATTGATGATCCACATTGGTCTAGGTGCATTGATGCTTCTATACCAATGTGCACCCAAGTGTAAAAAAAAACAAAATACAGTAGTGCTCGACTTTGGTTCCAAAAAAATTATGCTCCATGACCCATGTGCACTGGAGTGCTAATAGCCCAAAAAGACATCAATGCTTCACTTATGTAATGGTATATTGTTTCTCCTATTTGGTATGGGTGAACCAATGCTCCGATATAGTGTAGGTGCATTGATGCTCTTCTTTAGGTATGGGTGCACTAGTGCTCCTAATACACCAAATGACTGAACAATAATGTCCCTAATGCTTGAGACTAAGAAATAAAGGAATTATATTGATGTCCACAATATACCAGTAGCACCAAGAAAAGCTACACAAAATTAAGTAAGAACTACAACTTATAGTTTCATGCTTTTCATCGATTTGGTCACATGTAATTAAGCTTTCCCAAAATGCAACCTTGGTTATTACTCGAATACTAGTTCTTTGCTAAATACAATTTCAATTCCCAATGATTGTATTTCCCTCTTCCCACCTATAAATAGGAATACAGAACACTGGAATTTCTATGGACCACTCCCCCTCCAAATTCTTCCTTACTACCATCTTAATATGTCAGTGCAATATTTTCCACGGAACAGACAATGGGACATTTTTCTTCTTACACAAATCCAATAAGGTTATTACCCTCCTATGTAGAAATGCCTTCATATACCTCTTTGTTCCAGATTTCACATTGTAAAAAAGGGATGCTTGCTTCATTACATAAAGTTTAAGAACTTTTTTTATCAAAGGTTGACATATCCACAAACTATGCTAACTGGATGCATAGAATGAAAACGTCTTGTATGTTATTGCCATTTTCACCTCTAGATCAGAGATAGGTTCTAAAATTTATTTTGGGACTCTAAAGTGGAATGGAAGTCACTAAGATCTCTTCTTAAACATAAAATGCCATGTCCATGACACAATGAAAGTAATGGTAATGCTCTTTGTCATGTGAGACACAATGAAACATGTCACAATACTTTCAAAGTTGCATATATCATGTCACAATATTTTGGAAGTTGCATCATTAAGAGAAGATGAAATTATCATTAAGTGTATAACAAAATTACATTCACAGATATATACAAGCCATAGAAATAGCCTTGTGTATATTATCAGCTATATAATGTACATCTAATTGTCTTATAAAATTATTACATGACATCATGACTTTCTTTTAGTCTTCTTTTTTGCTTTCCAGTGCTTAAGCAAATCATCAATGTCCATGTCCTCATTTACTAGGTGTTTTTCAGTAGATGTTGTTGTTTCAGTCCTTTCATGTTGAGTACGTCTGGTCTCATACCCACGACATGGATGTTTTTGTGAGGGGCCATCACCTAAAAAAATAAAAAATATTGAATTTATATGGCCAATTTTTAAATAGGGTTGAAGTAGTTCATTATTATTGAAAAAAAACTCTGCAATGTAACTATTTACATAGTCCTCTAGTCGGCACCGTTGGAATGGTTTCTAGCCTATTCGCTTGATATTTAGGTTGAGGATGATCATATATGACATTATCTATCATTGAAACGTAAAAAATTATAAGTACAAAATTATTAAGTATATGATTAATATATAGACATTTTACCGTCGTGGGCCTCTACATTCACAGGAACATCTTGGGGATGCACCTCATTGGAATGGGGATGCTGGGGAGAACCATGATCTTCTGGCTTCGTTTCACTATCAATGCTCTATTGGTCAGTACTAATGGTAGGGTTGATAGTGCTGCTCCCCTAATTAAAACAAAGTAAGACATTCAATTATGGACGACATCAAACATTTACATATTTTATAAGTAACGAAAGGTTAAGGTTGACTGATTTTTATTTACATTATTGACGCAGATGCTCTATCGGCCCTTGGGTTGGCATCCGCTCACAGGATCATTATTTATCTCCTTTGAGCCGGATCGGCTCTTTCGATTCCTTACTAGAATCTCCTTCCTATCGATCCATAGGTCCTTTCGGAGGCTCCCCTGTGCGAACAACACTAGGTGCGAGCTCCACCTTCTCCATGCAACCATAGTGCTATGACCAAGGCCTAATATAGAAGGCACTTGTCGCAAGTTGCCACTTCAAAAGTCGAAGGATTGAACTCTCTTTCCCTTATCTCATGAATCCCTGAGACACGAGAGGTCAACGGGGTGTTGACTCCTTTCACTAGGCGACATGTGTCCACTGGTCTATCACCCGGGCCCACCTTGTAGTTCTGCCACATGTCTCTTGTGCCCAGCTTCCGGCCCTTCACAACTTCTGATGTGGAGAAGAGGTCCTCTCATCCTCCAGACCTATGAACGCATGATGTGCGATGAGGCTCTGATTCAACGGTCCTCCCTCGACCTGGATCCAATGACTATCCTTGATCCTCGTGATTTTGCAACTCCACGACTTGGAGCACCCAACCTTTGGGCTCTCACCTTGCGAACTTCCGAGTTCACAAAGCCTTCACTCAGACTTCTTCGGCACTTCTGCCAATCCTTCGATCACTGCCACCTGTCCTCCTCATATGGACGACTCGGATATGATCTCACCTTTTCAGGACTTCTAATGTCAAGTGCCCAGAATTTCATCCTTCAGACTCTCGAACTCCCGAATGCTGATATACTGATACAATACTTCTTCAGGACTTCCGCCTCTGCTTTTGAAGACTTAACCCCTTAGAAACTCCTACCAGATCCAATGTCTGATGGGTATTTAAACCAAGATCTGATGGCTCAGACCTTGTCTTCCTGTGTGCTCCTCCTACACTACCTCCTAGACGTGTAAACCTTCAACGGTCTAGATATCCTCTCGGTTGATCCAAGGACAGTTGTTGCTCCTCCCGAGCTTCACTTTTGAATCCTTGAAGGATTCTAACTTCTACGCTCCTGCAGAGTCTATGCACGTAAAGTGATATCTCTTCTGAGCTTCTCTGAGACTCAGACCTTAAGGAACTCAGTCCTTTTCCCTTCTCCCTCATATGGAGAATTTGGATGCCCTCCTGGCTATCCTTTACTCAAGCAACCTCTTGCTGGGTGTTCAGGGTGTTCAACAACCCTGTGAAGATCCCTTCGTGGATTCTTCTTCTATATATGAACTCACCGAGTTCCTTCTGTGCACTCCGACAATTACTCGATTCCCTCCTGGCAGAGTATCAAGAATCCTCAGTGATTCTTGCTTCTTACTAACCCACAACAGAGTTTTCCTCTTGTGCACTCCTTGCACTAGCTCAATGCCTAGTTGGCAGAGCTTTATAGAACTCAAAGAAAGTTTCTATCTGCAACTGTGTCTCCTATACATAGTCTTGCCTCCTGAGGTGTTCAACAACCTCAAAGGTCTTCCTCTGAATTGATGATTTCAGCTCTTGTGCCCACTTGGCACGTCTTTTTCTGAATCGGCAGAGTTCAGAAGTGCTTCTCTGCACTGGTATTCAAAGTCCGCAGTACTCTGTCACGCCATCCTGTCATGAAACCACAGAGAATTTCTCAAGCCTGAAAATCAAATAACTCCCTGCAAATGCAAACCTACAACATGCATCTATAGAATAAATAGAACACAAAGGCATTCATTCAACAAAAAAATACATGTAGGAAATTCTGCTCTGGATTATATTAATGGCAATGCCTATTTACAAGGGTGTTCTCGAGCTCAGACTTTAACAAAGTCTCATCTCTTGATCTTCTGCTCTATCTATTTCCCTAAAATGAGATACAATCAAAGATATTTTACATGAGGGGGATCTTAGAGCGCTTCCCTCCAACCTCACCTACCCTATTCAATGGCATTGAATGGGTTGTCTGGTCCACAATATGGATCTAGATCTCAGCCTTCAACCATTAAAGGTCTATCTACTCTATGCCTGTGCAAAGCACGACCTCACAGCTCAACAACCTATAACATTTAATTAAATCAAATACAAATTTTAAAATGAGGGTTGCGCCTCTCTTCAGCCTTGAATGCAGACGCTGACGTGGCTAGCTGGCTGGCATGGAGAGATGCTCCTACATCATACTCCTCAGATGAAAAATTCATGAGCTCCTGCTCATGTGATCTCCTCCTCAGCTGTTGAAATCCTCCTGGATCCCAAACAATTTTCTGGAGCTATCTCCTTTCTCCATCTCCTTGCTGTTGCTGTTGTTGCTGCTTTTCTGCCCAACTTCTCCTTGCTAGTAGTCTCTACTGACTCTACCATCAGCCTCCTCATCTTCTCGATCACTTTGTCCAACTGCTCCAGTGGCTAGCTCTGTTTTTGCAGTCTCCGCAGCTGCAAAAATTTTCTGTAATTGGGTAGATCACTGTGATCTCCCATGCCTTCTTCGTCTGCTTCCAACCTCACCTATTGGATGTGCATGCCCTAGAATTTCACCCTTCTCTCCAGGGCTTCAATCTGTTCATATAGATCATCCAAACTAACGTTGTCTACCTCTTCTTCTTCTGCAAACTCCAACGTTGCAGTCCTTTCAGCTACGTGGATGAAAGTATTGAGCCACTCCTCAAAATGATCATCTTCTTCTTTTTCTTCTTGGGAAGCTTCCAAAGTCTGCTCCAATTCTTCTCTGATAGTCTCAGCTAGCTTTCCTACTTCTGCTGTTGCTGCTTGAACATCTGCAACACAGAGTTTTGCCTCCTCTTGGGCAAATGGTAGGATTATCCCAATTCCCCCAATCATTAGAAGATTCATCTGATCTTCCTCTCGGATGGTGCAAGTTTTTAACTTGTCATCATCTTCATTCACATGGCTGGTAGAACCATATGAATCTTCCTCCTCTGTCAGCTCCTTGAGCTAATTCAAACTCACCTATGAGTTTGTGAGACCCTCAAATAGCCTCATCTACTAATCCCTGCACTCCTAGAAAATTGGGACTTCTTTGTTGCTTCCCTGGAAGACTATGAGATCAACTGATCCCATCTTCATCAACAACCCTTACTATCTTGAACTCACCTCCGAGTCCATGAGACTTTCATCTAGTCCCATCTCTGTTCCCTTGCCCACCTGGCAAATTGGAATTTTCTGGCTGCCCTCCTAGCAGTCCATGAGATCCCGGAGTAATCTAATCTTATTGCCCTCTTGGCAACATGAAATTCCCTAGATTTCCTCATGACAGTCTATGAGATCCCTTAGTGACCTCAACTCTTTTCCCTCCTGGAAATTGAGAATTTCTGGGCTGTCCTCATGATAGTCCTTGAGATCTTCAGCTGATCCCAATCCATCCTCACTACTGAGTCTTCTCCCAATCTCTGGTTCACATATCTGAACCACTCCCTCTGGTCCATTGAGGGTTTCATCATGCCTCAACCACCTTCTGAAAAGCCTACGCTATCTTCTAGCCATCAACTCCCTGACTGGCCATTTCAACTTTGGCTTCGCCATGGGCCATTTATATACCCATCTCAACTTGGCGTTCTGCTGCCTCTCAAATGAAATTTCATCCATTCTTTCCCTCATCTCAACAAGTTCTTCATCACATTCAGTTTTTCTCATCATCTCCGGGTCTTTCCTTCTAGGACTCGTATAGCATTTAGTAGCCATCTTGCTATTCTTGTCTGCCTTGTTGGCAAATCTGCTGCTATCACTCTGATCCTGAGTGTCTCCAGCCTCATCATACAGTCCTCCTGACCGTCTTCTTGATTTTTGCCTACCTGCAAACAATCATCACAGAGTCTCCAGTGCTCTGTCTTCCTTTTCCTTCTCCTCGCTTCCCTTGCCTGAAATCTACAGACAAGATTCTGGATCTGATACGAGAAATGACGCAGATGCTCTATCGGCCCTCGGGTCAATGTCCGCTCATAGGATCGTTCATTATCTCCTTTGAGCCGGATCGACTCTTTCAATTCCTTACTGGAATCTCCTTCCTATCGATCCACAGGTCCTTTCGGAAGCTCCCCTATGAAAACAACACTAGGTGCGAGCTCCACCTTCTCCGTGCGACCATAGCGCTATGACCAAGGCCTAATCCAGAAGGCACTTGTCACAACTTTCCACTTTGCAAGTCGAATGATTGAACTCTCATTCCCTGAGACGCAAGAGGTCAACGGGGTGTTGACTCCTTTCACTAGGCGACATGTGTCCACCTGTCTATCACCCGGGCCCACCTTGTGGTTCTGCCACGTGTCTCTCGTGCCCAGCTTCCAGCCCTTCATGACTTCTGATGTCGAGAAGAGGTCCTCTCATCCTCTGGACCTCCGAACATGCGATGTGCGATGAGGCTCTGATCCAACTATCCTCCCTCGACCTAGATCTAATGACTATCCTTGCTCCTTGCGATTTCGCAACTTCGCGACTTGGAGCACCCAACCTTTGGTCTCTCACCTTGTGAACTTCCGAGTTCGCGAAGCCTACACTCGGACTTCTTTGACACTTTCGTCGATCCTTCGATTGCTTCCACCTATCCTCCTCAGATGGACAGCCGAGATCTGATCTCGCCTTTTCAGGATTTCTGATGTCGAGTGCCCGGACTTTCGTCCTTCAGACCTCCAAACTTACAAATGATGATATACTGATACAATACTTCTTCGGGACTTCCGCCTCTACTTGCGAAGACTTAACCCCTTTGCAAGTCCTGCCAGATCCAATGTCTGATGGGTGTTTAAACCAAGATCTGACGGCTCAGACCTTGTCTTGCTATGCGTTCCTCCTGCACTGCCTCTTGGAGGTGGAAACCTTCAATGGTCCAGATCTCTTCTCGGTTGATCCAACGACAGTTGTTTCTCCTACCAAGCTTCACTTTTGAATCCTTGAAGGATTCTAACTTCTCTGCTCCTGCAGAGTCCTTGCACGTAAAGTGCTATCTCTTCTAATATTCTCTGCAACTTAGACTTTAAGGAACTCAATCCTTTTCCCTTCTCCCTCAGATTGAGAATTTGGATGCCCTCATGGCTATCCTTTACTCAAGCAACCTCTTGTTGGGTGTTCAAGGTGTTTAACAACCCTGTGAAGATCCCTCCATGGATTCTTCTTCTATCTCTAAACTCACCGAGTTCCTTCTGTGCACTCTGGCACTTACTCAATGCCCTCCTGGAAGAGTATCAAGAATCCTTAGTGATTCTTGCTTCTTACGAACTCACAACAAATTTTTATTCCTGTGCATTCCTTGCACTGGCTCAATTCCCACTTGGTAGAGCTTTATAGAACTCAAAGAGAGTTTCTATCTGCAACTGTGTCTCCTATACACAGCCTTGCCTCCTGATGTGTTCAACAACCTCAAAGGTCTTCCTCTGAATTGATGATTTTTTCTCTTGTGTCTTCTTGGCACATCCTTGTCTGAATCCGTGGAGTTCAGAAGTGCTGGTCTGCACTGGTATTCAGAGTCTGCAGTACTCTGTCACGCCCTCCTGGCATGAAACCACAAAGAACTTCTCAAGACTAAAAATCAAATAACTCCCTACAAATGCAAACCTACAACATGCATCTACAACATAAATAGAACACAAAGGCATTCATTCAACACAAAAATACATGCAGGAAATTCTGCTCTGGATTATATTAATGGAAATGTCTGTTTACAAATGTGTTCTCAAGCTCAGACTTTAACAAAGTCTCATCTCTTTCTTTTCTTCTCTCTTGACTTCGCTAAAATGAGATACAATCAATTATATTTTACATGAGGGGGCTCTTAGAGTTCTTCCCTCCAACCTCACCTACCCTATTCAATGGCATTGAATGGGTTTTCTAGTCCACAATCTAGATCTAGATCTCAGCCTTCAAGCATTAAAGGTCTATCTAATCTACACCCGTACAAAGCACGACCTCACAGCTCAACAACCTACAACATTTAATTACATCAAATTCAAATTTGAAAACGAGGGTTGCGCCCCTCTTTAGCCTTGAATGCACACGCTAACATGGCTGGCTGGCTGGCATGGAGAGATGCTCCTACATCACTTATCCAAAAAATTGGATCTTGGGGTCTGCTCCATGCTTTTCCTACAATCAACCATGACTTTATAACCATACTTGTAACCAAGTTGGAGGTCTTCCTCCATGGTTCCAGTTCTGAAGTCGTCACCCTGCATTGCAAAAGGGTATGGTTTTTTAATGTTTTTGGCCGCAATTACCTTAAAGTTGTAAGGTGATACAAATAATATTCTTAAGATGTTTGGGTACTTATGATTAATGACTGTAACCTCAAGTAGCCGCCCGGGCCTAGCTTGTGTTGGCCATGTTTGGCAATCCTTTCTTTGGTTTCCTTAGATAAAGCTAGTATTGAATTTAAAACAACACTTTTATTTAGATCTAAAAAAAAATAAAGCTAGTATTGAATTTAAAAATTTGTAATTTACCTTGGTGTACCAGTTATTTGTTCTCCAGATTTTCTCAAAATCTTCTCTTTTGCATCATCAATGATTTCCTTCCTCTCTCTCTCTAGAATTGAGGGAGGACACTCATAACTAGGATTTTTTGCCCAGCTTTGTCTATAAACATCCTGGGTATATTTTAAATATTCACCTGCTGCAGATGTGACTGCTTTTATATTGAACGTGTCTACACCAAAGAGGCCTTCAAGATAATCCATAAGTTCCTTTTTGAGGTTGGAATTCTGGCAATTACACCTCATGCGTAAGGTTGCCTAAAAAATAGACAATGCCTTGCTCTCTACGTGCCTATAAAAAATGTCATTTCCTACACACAAAAAGATATGATCATTAATTTAAAATTAATAATCTAGAAGATTTCTGTATGAGGACAACATTAAACGATTAAAATATGATTTAAAACTATGTGGGAGTTTTGATTGTTTTAATGGAAGTCCATTATTGTCGACCAAAAATGTGCACAGAAGGGTCCCCGTGCTTGTCACATGTCTAGCTCTAGGAAATTCATCCATCTCAACCACATCACTATCATCCTCATCTCTGCCACCCTCTCTAGACTTTGATTGAGGTGTGGATGCTTGTCGGTGCGTGTCATGGCTCCTATCTGCATGAGGTGTGGAAGATGGAGAAGTAAATAGTGGTGTAGTAGTTGTATGACTGCCCGCATCAGGACTCTGTAGCGTCTCTATAGTGCCACTACTACCAACCCTGGGTTGAACAGGATCCAAATATTCCATTATAATTTTTTTTTTTTTTTTTGTGAGATAATGTAAAAGTTAAAGAACAAAGTATCATAATTGAACATATGAGTGCATTAAACAAAACACAAATTAAATTATGGTTATTACCTTATATGTGTTAAGTTGTGACATAAGGAGCTTGATCCTTTCTTTGATGTCTGGAGTTTGTTCTGGACGATCTAACAAGCTAAATAGTTCCTTGTTATCTTTAATGATCTTTGTTTTTAATGAGAGCATCGGATCAGTGCAAGAATAAAATCCCTCCTCATTGGCGGAATCATGATCCACATGGCCTGCTGACTACATATAATTTCAACAAAAACAATGCTATTTCAATAAAATTATATAATCAAATAATAAAAACAACGTAAAATGAAAGCGGAAATTGATAATCATTTACATGTTCTGCGGCTGGCCCTTTTCCACGATCATCCCGCCACATTATAATATAATTAGAACCCCCAAATATTTAAAAAAATGTTAATGATAACAAAAAAACAATGTTAACGATAATATTTACAACAATGTTAAAGATAATAAAAAAATGTAATGCAATAAGTAGAGGTTTCTTAAAGAGGTGTTGCATAAGAACCTGCACACTATTAGTCAATGTGTCTATTCGATTCAAATGGCAATCCACTAATAACTCTTCGCCGTGAGCTATCTTTTTTATTACGCACAGGACTACTCGATTCTCTTCACGTCCCTCAAATATGCAATTCGGTTGTTTGTTCATTGTCTCAGGTCGTGTGTTGTTTATAAACCCTGCGATATTGTCAGAAGATTTAGTCCTTCCATCAATATAGATAGTCGCTCCCTTATTTTTATTCTTGTTTATTAGTTGTATATAATTTGGGGCGAGTGAATATCTCTGCATACTTCGCATGTAACGGACCAACCGCATCCAATCGTTATAATTGTAATAGGGTTTGACATAGTCCATCAATTCAGTCACTGTATTGTATTTTACAGTTATTCCATCCATGGAAAATAGCCCCAAGCCATGCAGGGAGGATGGTGCAATGCAATATGTCCTATTGTTTACAATGAAGTCAAGATCTATAGGAGGTAGTTCCTTAGGTACCCATTGCTTCACCAAATTCTTATACCTGAGTGGAACATCTATGTCTCCTATTCTCTCATAATCATAAGAGCATGATCCTCCTTTGGCAAGAAAAAATTTCATGCGTCTACAAAATTTTATTCTGACTTTTTCACCTCTGAACCTTGTTTTCTTATCATATCTACTAGATGCAGTCACATTTCCGGCCTCCATTTGTCCTAATCTTTCCTCACTCGATGAAGAAATATCTGACAGGTACCTGTTAGGTTGTACCTTCAATTTCATGTGCACATGTTGTTAGTTAGTATTCCATCATCATATTCATAGTTCTAAATAAAAAATTTATATCAGATCCATAGGAATTGAGCAAATTTGTCATTTCAAATATTTCCAATGCAAGAACTTTCTTAGAAACATGGTACCTAGACTTAAGCCTAATGCATAATATTTTAGGTTTGGATGCCTTGGTGGGCCTGGGGTTCCATGGCTTAAGTTCGTTAGACACTTGATACTTGCTAGAAGCATATTGCATCAGATTTTTTCCTGCATGAGGAATACAACCACATCCACTCTCATGTTTCTCCATGGTAAGATGCATCAAGTCCACAAAGGTACAAGTCTATGATAGTTGGATATGATGTGGACTAATTATTAAATGTCTAATGAGATCTATCTCGGGAATCCTTAAACATGGTTGGCTCATTAAACACAAGGTCCAATTAAACTTCACCACATGGAAATGCAACATCAGCATGAATGAACTTGGAAGGACTAGTGGATATGATGTGAACTAATGATTAAATGTCTAACAAGATCTATCTCGGGAATCCTTATAGGATCCATGTCTTTTGTTCTAAGACCTCCCATATAAGAAGAGCCATGTCTCGTGTTCTAACACCTCCCACATAAGAAGAGTTATGCATATTTGATATGGATAGAGGAGAAAAGTATTGAGGGAGCGACCCAAGTCCAGTACTCCTGGTAGAGCCAATGGAACCTCCCTCTAATATTATAATAAATGGGACATCTAAAGATGAGTTTCTCTTGCATCCGACTCAA
>ML785817.1:220461-230945 GCA_009831015.1 Picea engelmannii
CTTATAGTTGCATATAGTTGCAATATACAAATGTCGATGATAGATCAATTACGTCTTATATGCCATATTCTAACCCTCTTGTTCTAAATTTCCCTACCACTACATTTATCCTATTTAATAGACTATGGTGCTTGGGTGGGATACAGGTGTCATTCACAATTTTTTCACACCATGTATGGAACTTAGGTTTTGTCTATTGTCAGGGAAAGAACATAAGGTTTTTAGGTCCTATTTGCATATAATTGCATATAGGTTTTTAGGGAAAGAACATAAGGCATGTTGCATAGTTGCATATAGTTACATAGTTTCAATATAGTTGCATACAAAATTGTTGCAATATAGTTGCATAAGTTGCAATATAGTTGCATATAGTTGCATAAGTTGCATATAGTTGCAATATAGTTGCATAAGTTGCAATATAGTTGCATATAGTTGCATAAGATGCGATATAGTTGCATATAGTTGCATAAGATGCAATATATTTGCATTTGACCACTCACCAATATTTGAGAATATAGTTGCAATATAGTTTCATTTGGAACCATTGGTACGTTTTCATAATAAGAATAGGTCTCAAGGTGTGTACCATGACTAGAGAGGAAAATAAGGGCTTTAGGTCCTAAACATATTTTCTTTGGCTCATTGGCCATTAACAAGGCCTCAAACCACCACATCTATCCTATTTAATAGACTATGGTGCTTGGGTGGATTAATGATGCAGGTGCATCTCTTCATGTCAGCCAACCAACCAGCCAACCCACATCAGCGCACGCATTCAATGAAGAGAGGTGCAACCTCGTTTCAAATTTGAAATTGAATGCAATTAATGTTGTAGGTTGTTGAGCCATGGAGCCATCCCTTTGCGCAGGCATTAGAGTAGATAGCCTTGAATGTTTGTAAGGCTGAGATCTAGATCTGATTCTGGACTAGACAACCCATTGAATGTAATTGAATAGGGTAGGTGAGATTGGAGGGAAGAGCTCAAAGAGCCCCCTCATGTAAAAGATCGAGAGATATTCTTTGTATTATCAGAGAGAGATGACATATATCAAAGAGTAGTAGCAAAAGAAGAGAGATCAGAGAGATTAGAGAGAGATCAGAGAAGCAGAGAGAGTAGAGAAGGAGCTGAGACTCTATTATAGTCCGCGCTCAGAACACATTGTAAAGAGGCATTTTTATTAATACAAACATAAGAAGTTTTTCCTACAAGTATTTATGTGTTGAATGAATGTCTATGTGTGTTAAATATATGTTGTAGATGTATGTTAGGTATGCATTTGTAGGGGTTGTTTGATTTTAGGGTTAGAAGTCTTTGAGGCTTCACACTAGGAGGGTGTGACAAAACATTGCGGGTTCTAATAGCCATGCATAGGATTGCACTTCTGAATTTTGTGGATTCAAACAAAGGCATGCCAGGAGCGAACAACAGCTGAAATAATTATCTCAGAGGAAGACCTCAAGGTTACTAAACACCTTGGAGGCAGGGCTATGTATGAGAGACACAGTTGTAGATAGAAACTCTGTTGTGAGTTCTATAGAGCTCTGCCAAGTGGGCATTGAGCATATGCACAGGTTTCATTGAAGGAGAACTCTATTGTGAGTTCAATAGAAGTCAGAATCACTGAAGATTCTAGACACTCTACCAGGAGGGAATTGAGTAGGTGCTAGAGAGCACAGAGAGAAATCTTTGAGTTCTGGAATTGGAGAAGAGTCCATAGAAGGATCTTCACGGGGTTACTGAACACACTGCAAACTCAACAAGAGGTTGCTTGAGCGAAGGAGTGACAAGAGGGCATCATATTTCTCCATCTGCAGGAGAAGGAAGAAGGGTAAAATCCCTTAGAGGTTGAAGCTACATTAAAAGATTAGAAGGGATAGCACCTTTGTGTGCACAGACTCTGCAAGGAGTGCATGAGTCATGGAAACCTCTTAAGGTTTCAGAGAAAGTCAAGCTCAGGAGGGAGAGTGATTTTATGCACGGAGTCATAGCTGAAGAGATCGTAGAAGCAAGGAAAAGGTTGAGGCCTTTAGCACTTGGAAAATATTCCAAGTATCGGAAGAAAGCACATGCTGAGGAGGGAGCACAGCTGCCATCAGATCAGGCTGAGGAAGAAATATGGATTGCTGGATTTCCACATCCAGGGAGAAGCGTAGGAGGCACGCACAACAGGAGAAATTGTGAGCTGTTGGATCTCACATGGATCACCGATATCCATCGGATTAATTGGAAGATGCACAGGGTTTAATCCTTAAATGAGCAGAGCAGAGGAGAGAAGTCCCGAAACAGGCGTGGATATCAGGATTTCAGTATTCAAGATTTTGGAGGTCTCGAGGACAAGAGATCGAGACATTCCATGGTGAAAGTCCTGAAATACATCTAAGTCATCCATCCATGGAGGACACGTGTCATGAGATCACCCACATCGGGGATTCAGACACCAGGACTCATAGAGGTGAGCATTTTGACTTCGCACCTGGTGAAGTCCTGAAATGATCTGAGTTGTCCATCTGTGGAGGACACGTGGTAGAGATCGAGAGTCCATCAGTATTTTTGCTACTGGGGATTCGAGTTGATAGGAGATTGTGTCACTGGGGTTCGTAAGTCACGAAATCACGAAACGACGAGGACCGTCCATCTTAGGGAGGACACGTGGCAGCAATCCAGGATTTCGGGAAAAACCTTGAAAGGAAAGGCCATTTCGTCATTTCGGCCATCAAAACTTCAGGAGTTTCAAGGACAAGGCATCTGCGCATTTCGGTGTTTGGAAACCTGAAATCGTGAAAGGAGAAGACCCCGGGAGAATAGCATTTTGACATTCCAGGTATCAGCTTTTTGAGAGTCAGCATTTTGGGAGTCCAGAGGATAGGAGGTTAGACTCTTGCATCTATAAAACCCGAAATAGGACTGTGGTCATGGGGATAGTGGTCACATGGACCAAGGTATAGCCTGGGGGCTAATATTTGATTGAATCCTTTTTGGAATTTTAGAATTTCGGTGTTCGGGAGTTTGAGAAGACAAAGGTTCTCGACATCAGAACTCTATGAGTCCCGAAACACGAAGTTCATGGTCTTGTACAGTGACTGTGGGGAAAGAGGAGGACCTATGGATCGAAAATTTGAGATTCTAGCAGGGAATCAAAAGAGCTACTTAGGCTCGGGGAAGTGATTGAACGATCCTGTGAGCAAACTTTGGCCCGAGGGTCAGAAGGGGTCTGCGTCAATTAAGCTTCATGTGCTTAATGATCAATATCAAGGCCTCCAATTTGGAATATGGGAAACATTGGTATGCTTTAAATAATAATAATGGCTATTAGGCCACCATATGGGCACCATTCACAGGTTTTATGCATCATAGTTGGCTCTCAAGGCCTCTAATAAGGAACTTAGAGGCATTAGGAGGATCTAGTTTCATTCATAAGTTGAATTAGGAGGATATAGGTCACACATTCATAAGTTGCATATAGTTTCATATAGTTGCATAAGTTGCATATACTAGTTTCATAGTTGCATAAGTTGCATATAGTTGCATAGTTGCATAAGTTGCATTGTTGCATAAAGTTGCATGTTGCATAAAGTTGTGTAAAGTTGCATAAGTTGCATTGTTTCATAAAGTTGCATGTTGCATAATGTTGCGTAAAGTTGCATAAAGTTGCGTAAAGTGTAAGTTTCATCTTGCATAAACTTGCATGTTGCATAAAGTTGTGTAAAGTTTCATAAAGTTGCGTAAAGTTGCATAAAGTTGCATGTTGCACAAAGGTGGGTAAAGTTGCATAAGTTCCATAAAGTTTCCCTAAATAAATCTTCTTGATCTTAATTTATTATAGATTGAGGCTGGACCAACCCCTAATATGTTGTTGCATGAACTTACTGAGATAGGAAGGAATGAGAATGAAACTGTCAGAGATTTTAACACTAGATTTGAGAAGCTGCTTCAATGAATTCCTAGCAATATTTTCCCTGAAAGATATCATCTTATTTTCCTTTATACGAAGGCCTTCCCATGACATTGGTATTCTTTAAATAATAATAATGGCTATCTGGACACCATATGGGCACCATTCATAGGTTTTATGTATCATAGTTGGCTCTCAAGACCTCTAAGAAGGAACTTAGAGCCATTAGGAGGATATAGTTGCATTCATAAGTTGCATTAGGAGGATATAGGTCACACATTCATAAGCTGCATATAGTTGCATAAGTCGCATATACTAGTTGCACAGTTGCATAAGTTGCATATTAGAGTTATTTCTTCCACTCTAGTTAGAAAACCCATAAAGGGAATAGGATCCAAAGAAATATAATGGAGAATATAGTATTTGCAAGATATGTGTGTGAGTGCGCATGCACACCCGTCGCACTATGGTCTAGAGGCAATTCAAAGCAGTTGCCATAACATGGATTCTTATGACTTCAAGGCTATTAAAGGAAGTTTGTGAAATTTTTTGGAAAGAATGTTTCTCCCTTAACTTCACTTCTAAAAAATAATTCATTTTTCTATAGTGTAGTCATTGAACATTCCTTCTTGTCTTTAAAGGATTCATTGTCTTGGATGGGGACCCTACCTTCACAAGCAAATTTTGGAAAGATTTTTTTAGACTACATCATAGCCAAATAAAAATGAACATCGCATATCACCCCCAAATAGATGGTCAAACCAAAGTGGTCAACAAGTTCTTAGAAACCTATTTGTGATGATTTTCCTTTGAAAAACCACAGCAATATGAACAATGGAAGGATTCAAAGGATTTTATTTCTTGAAGAACTCTTACCATGATATTTTTGAGCTTCATGTCTTGAGGTGGGGATGGTTTTCTAATTAGATTAATGATCATCCACGAATTGCCAACAATGCTTATGTCTTTAATGCCTTGGTTTTGGGCTAGACCCAAGCCTTTAAAAATAGCATAGGCCTCATCTTGGTTATTAGTTTCCTCTCCAATACTCTAAGAGAAGGATAGACTTAGTTGACCTTCGGGGGAATAGATCACCCCCACGACACTTGCCACCCCCCTATGTTTTAAACATGTTTTACTAAGTGACCACCCAAGGATTTAATATTTGGTGTTGAGGGTTAAGGGTTAGGTTTGGGATAAGGAATAAGTGTTAAGGGTCTGGGGATAAAGACTAAGGTTGGGGGTTGAGGGTTAAGGATAAGACTTTGGGAGTAAGGATAAATGGTCAACAAATAAGGGTTTATTGTTGAGACTAAAGTTATGGGTTAATGGTATAGTGTTTAGGTTTGAAGATTAAATGTCAATGGTTTGGGTTAAGGGTTCGGTGTATAGTCTTGAGTCTTAGGGGATAATTCTTTAGGGTATAGTGTTAAGTGTGGTGGGTTGAGAGTTGGATACTAGGAATCTATTACTTCGTTGAGATTGTACCTACATTCAAAATTAAATCTTTCTTAGACAATTCATCATCCCAGGAATTTAGTTCTCTTTATATATATTGAAAATAATTTTTATGGATTTTCTTTCTAGATCCTTGATTTTCTAACAGACTAGTGAGATTCAGATTCTAAAGATTACTTTCACCATTGATCTAGTCAATAACTAATTTTGAGTCTCCTAGAATCTAAATTTGGAGAGACCCTTTCTTTATTGCCAACCTCACCCATCATACACAAAGAGTTCATCTCTACCAAATTATTTGTCCCTTCCCCCATTACATCTTTAAAGAGAAGTATATACTTTTCATTCAAAAATAGGACTCCAACTACCCCACAAATCCTAGGTCTCCCTTGTCATGTTCCATCAAAGTTGGTTTTATGGTTACACTTCAAGACTTTTCAGATCTAGGTTTTTGAATTCTCTCGTAATTAAATCTAATTTGATGCATGACCTAAAAGAACGAGTGTCATTATTTTGAAAAATTATATCTCTAGCTAGCTAAAGGGCCTGCGAGACTATGTAAGGAAAGGCCTTATGAACTTTCAAAGTCTTTTCATTAAGCCAATTCCCCCAACATTATACCATTGTAGCTCATTGTCTTAAACCTTGTCCTCCTACCAATATCAAATATTCCTACCATACCTCTTTGGTGAATGGACAATGTACTAATAAATGATGTATAGTTTTATCGTGTTGTTTACACAAAACACATCTACCTAGGCCTTGCCATGCTCTTTTCTTGCATACTTCCCAAGTCAAAACTTTATTGGAAAGTGTTAAATATAATAAAATTTTGGTTTTCATAGGGGGATTTATCTTCCATATGGGTTTCCACCACCATACATGTTTGACTTGGTCCTCCTCTAAAACATTTCTTTATATCCAAAGTGTGGAGTAAATCTTCCTAAAGAGTTATTTTTCAACCATATTATCTCATCTTCATCATCTCTTAACCTCATGGTGCTCTACTGGAGTTTTTTCACATAATTATTCCACTTAATATCTTTTTCTCCTTAAATACCCAAACTATCTACCTTTTTCCAACCTTGATGACAAATTAAAGAGAGCTCTAGATCTGCTACATCTTCCAAGTGATAGATACCCTATTTTTTTAAGGAATTAGTCAATTCTTCTAATATTGTATGATGACTTGCACAACCTACCCAAGGGTCTCCCTCTATTCTTACTCTGGCACCATTTCCTACTATCCATGCTAACCAATTCCCAACAAGAGAGAAGGATTTTATTAGAGCCTTAGACCATTGGAAATTGGAGGTTCCAAATATATATTTTAGTGGGAGTCTCATCCAATATTCAAAGGACAAGTGTTCATTGTATTTTTTCATCGTTATTTGATTATGTAGGCCTCCATGATTTAAGAGTCTCAATAGACTCTTTACTACCAAAGGTTGTCAAAATTGTGAATATTTTTTGGCCCCCATCCCCCAACTTCTTTTGGTTTTGCTATATTGCTCCACTTGATCAAAGGGGTGCATTATTTTTCTCTTTTCCCCGTCCACAAGAAGCTAAAAGATTTTCCCTTGTCTTTTTTCCAGCATATTAAATTATGTATATGTGCCAATGAGTTCTAGTAAATCAGAATAAATTCAAGTACTAATTTCACAAAAATCAACCTACAACCTCCTCAAGATAGCCATCTATAGCACCAATTTGAGACTCTATTTTCTATCTTCTCATATAACCAATTGCAATCTTTGAACCTATAGTCATTTGGTTTCAATTTGCTAGTGCTTCCATAAAACTCCTTAATATATAAGCACGATCTTTATTAATGCTATTGTCATTGGTGGCTTCATTAAATTCATCATTAAGATAAAAAAAATAAAAAATCATTTTCATATCCTTACTATGGTGAAAATATTATCTTCATTTCCATTGGAGGAATTTCCATAACAACCCTTGATATGATAGGAAGATGTACATGCAAAAAATAGGTTAATTCTATCTAATGGTTAATGAAGACATGAAATCCCTAAGGAACTATAATCTTCCATTTCCATTTCCATGAGGTTTTTGAGTTTGCAAATTAAAATGGTTGTAAATTCTACAAATACTATTCAAATTATTTATTATGACCCCAATTGGAAATGGAATCCAAAAATTTCTTTTGATGGTGCAAGTGCAACTTCAATATAGTTCCTAGGTAAAAAGATAAATCATGTTTCAAAATATGGTTCTAATAGAAATTGAAGATTGATTTCACAAGGGAATAAATCATTTTTTATGCACATAATCACTATTACAATCCCAATATGAAAACAAAAGTAGAACTTGCATCTTATGGCATTGAGTTGACTTTAATTGGTTGCATTAGTTCAAAAAGATATTATAGTTGTAATGAACTTAAAATCTACAACCAATTGAAGCGAGCACATAAATTTGAAGATTGTTTAAGAGTGTGGATGTAGCAGAGGGTAATAGGAAGAAACCATGGAAATTGTGCTCAATACAGCAAATCATGCTCAATACAACAAATCATGCTCAATACAGTAGAGGGTAATAGGCAGAAACCCTGGAAACCATGATTAATACAACAAACCTTTGATTACCCTGATTACCCTTTAAAAGGAAATGGAAGCTGAATCAAACCTAAAACACTTGGGACATTCAAGACGAAGCAACCTCTTCACAAAAAAATTCCTTATTCCACAAGGTCATCTATGTTTTGGGCACTCATTCACGTCAAACCCTTCAAATTCAGTGACTAAATCCTCTAACTCTGTAACTAAATCCTTGAAAAATTCAATATACAAAAAAATTAGATATATAGACGAGCTTTCACTTACCGATTTTTGCGTCATCGCTCCTCTATATCCTCTTTCTCCTCTGTCGATTTGAGCTATCTCAGTCTCTTTCTTCTCTATCGAGTTGGGCTAGGGTTGTTGGGTATCCGATCTAGACCTCTTCCTACTTGACCTATATCTACTCTGTTGAGATGGGATCAAGACGGGAGCTAGTTGGGATGTCTGTGGGATATCTGATCGAGAGTAATCTATGTGGGGTTTTCATGGGGATACAGAGATCAGTTACAATATATTAGTCTTTTTAAATTATTTTTTATAGTCTTTTGTTATATATATTATATAATATATAAATTATAAATATATATTGTATATTGTATATTATACATTATATATAGTTGATATATTTATAATTTATATATTATAAATTATAAATATATATTATATATTGTGAAGGAAGATTTCAAAAATTGGCATATACCACTGTGACTGGCCAACACATGGTATGACATTGATGATGATGATCATGATGATATGACAATGACAAGGATGGTGATTGTGACGATGACAATGATGATGAGGAGGAGTAGGATGTTGACAATGTTGATTAACATTGGTGACAACGACGATGAAGATGACAATGATGAAAATGAGCACGACGATGGCGATGATGACGATGACAACAATGATGGCATTCCTATTCCTATTCGCGACGATGACGATGATGAAAATCAAAATCATTAAAACCATTAAATTAACTTTGGTGACTAAAATAGTCACTGACCTTTTTGGATCATTTCTAGCTAATTAATGTTTTCGCAACTAAATTAGTGACAATCTTTCTAGGCATGTCATCAATTATTTTTTTTGTGACCATACTAGGTGATAATCATGGCCTAATTCCCATGACCAAAACAACCTCAAAATAATGGTGACAATCAATGATTGTTGCCAAATACGTTCACCTAATGGAAACAATTATAGGTTGTCACTTTTGTCGATCCTTCAATGCACTTAATGTCTATCCTTTTTATTTGTATTTAAAATTTACTACTAGTTTTTTTAAAGTTGATGTTGATGTTTACCTTAACTTATGTTTTATTTTGATTTACCCATACAACTAAGGTCTTATCCCTTATAATTTATCTTTAGAGATCCCAAGTTATGTTGAAAAGAGTCTCAATCCACCACATCATAGATTTTACAAAGGAAAATTTTGTCTTTTAAGTGAAAATTGGTGGTCTTGATCCAAGGTCAAACAAACAAGTTTTAAGACATAACATTATTTAGCTTTGGATTTCATGGTCCATGCCTAGGGATTTAGGCCATCACACATTCCCTATGTGATACAACAATGGCCATTTCAAATACATTTGTAGCATGATCAAGTATGGTTCTCATGGTCTAAGTAATGGTTTAGGGTCTAAATGACGTTGTACTTAATTTGATCATATTAATTTGATCATAATTTCCATTTACCATTATCCTCTACTTAATTATGATGATGTTTAGATGAAGGGGGTTTTTAGAATCATGAAATTGCTTCAAGGGTCTGATGATTTTATGGGAAATTGTTTTATGTGTTTGAAATAGAACCATCAAGCTTCTTTTTTTATTTTTTGAAGTCATTATGGTGCCTCTTTTGAATTTTCTTATTTAAATCATTAAAGGATCTCCTGATAGTCCATCGAAGCTCTTTTTAAGATTCACCCTTCAAAATTTATATGTCCCACGATGATCCATGAATACTTTTTATATTTGAAATCTACTCTTCGAAATCCCCCATATGAACCATTAGGCATTGTAACATCCCGCTTTGGCACACTGAGAAGACTTATTATTTTAGGACACTTGCTCGCAAGTGATCTAGACTTTTCTGATGTTAAAACATTTATACTTGATTATGATGCGTTATGATAGATGACATGATGTTTTACCATTTGATGTAGACAGGTTCTATTGACTCAGTTGTATTGAGTGTGCAGGGTTTTGGACCTTGAGGATGCAGAGGCATCGGTAGAACCCCCTTGGACTCTGGATTGAGTCAGGGAGTGTGCTATTTGGGTTGATTTATTTACTGTGATATTTCATTGATTTGATGATTTTATGTTGACATTTCTGACATGATTGTTGATGATGCAGGCTGACGATAGCTGGCCGACCAGACTCACATATGGAGTAAAGGGGCCACACACGATTTCCAGAGAGGTTGAGGGAGAGGGATGGACAACAGCCCTGCCACCACCTACTAGCACTCCCGTCGTGGCTCGAACTGTAGGTTAACGATTACCTAGTTCGATAGGATCCACGATGCCATGAGGGCAGACTGCGA
>ML785817.1:306784-331996 GCA_009831015.1 Picea engelmannii
CCTAACTACAAATGCATACTAATGCATACTAAAGAAACACACTTTTACCTAACGACATATTAGACCAAGTAAATCTTAACTAACTCCTAAGTGTCTAAATATCCTAACAGTTCTCTGGCCTAGTGTTTTTTTGGAGCCATTATTCAATGTATCCAATACTCATTTGATTCTTTTATTCATAAATATCATTGTCTTGCATGTCCTTCTTTATCATACCATGTAGATATTAAAACATTTGGCTCTTGTACAAAGGATCTGAGTACAAATTTTCAATAAAATATTCAATCTCAAGTTCCAATGTATGCACTTCATCGAATGTTGTCCATGTTTTTTTTATCCCTTCTCCATATCTATAAGGATAATCAAATAAGACTTCGAGATCTAGTTGTTGTAAATATGCCTCATGAAACGTTGGCTTCTCTATCTCTCACTGATATGTAGATCTATCTTCAATTTCCACTAAGATATGAGAAAGTTTTTGGAGTAACATCCTCTTTCACTCAAAAATTCTTGAGATTTCTTGAATTCTTCTTGTTGGCTCTACTAATCCTTGTCTCACACATGGATTAGTTTATGGGTGTTATTTTGAACCAAAAACTAAAAATTCTACAAAAAGATAATTTTCAAAGAAAAGAATGTACTTAGACACCTCATACTACTAAGACCCTGCTATCACCAAGTCATCTGTTGACATGAGTAGCTTCCCCTTTCTATGCATCAATTCTTAAATGAAAATACTAAAAACCATATTACCAATGCCTACCCCTTTAGCATCTCCCTGGAAACGACACAAAAAATGTCAGTCAGTTCTATTGATCGAAATATGCTACATTCAATTCGTCAATACAGTGTCCATAGACTTGTGAGATGATAAAAAAATAAATGAAAGAGTAGGAAACTAACTCTTGACTAAGTAAGCTAAATTCAAAATTGTTTTTCTTGACAAGACACTTCCAAGAATCAGAGTCAAGGATACAAGTTATCTATTACAATGACAACTTAGCGACTTAATGGATCAACTAATTCTTCTATCTTGATCAAACTGGAAATAAAGCTCACTCAAAGGCATGAAAGAGAATAAAGGAATAAACATGAAATGAAATGAGAAACTATTGAAATGACATGAAAATAAAACTATTTTTGCAACGCATACTAGAGAGAGGGAAACCTACCTCTCTTGGCATATGCTGACAAGAAGGACTACAGCAAAAAAAATCTCTTTATTCTAGCATCCAAATGGTTACAATGATCCTTCTCTTCAATAGGTAACTATATGCTCTATCCTCTCCTTCAATTCTCTAACTCTTAAATATTATCTATTCAAGTTGAATGATATCCTCTCACATTTGTACATATAGATTTTCCTTCACAAAAGGAAAAGCAGTTACAACAAGATGAGATCAGATCCTAAACAAGTGAATCTATAACTAACAAATCCTAGATCCTAAACATGTGGATCATTCACCAACAAATATTGGATTTTATATAAGATAGTTTGAATGAGATAATAAAATAAAATTCCATGAGATCCATGTGCCCAAATTCGTGGACATGGGTAGCCACTTGGTCAAACCACTTATCTATAGAATTGCAGGCTAGTTAGACGAGTTTTGGAAATATCAACCATACACTCCTTGTTTTGTGATTTTTGCAGAGTTCTCTCACGAGTCACCTAAATGACCCTATTTTGCACATAACTCATATTTTATATTTTATATTTTCAATATTAGTCCTTATCGGTTCATAAATGATGTGGAATGTTTGACTATTATAACTACCAATTATCTACAAAATTGTCAACACAGTTGTTGAATTTCACAAGTAAGTTAGGAAATCACAATATCTACTCTAAGTAATTATCAAATCATGGGAAATCAACCATTTTAGTTTAAGTATGCCACATGAAGCTCATATATGGTAGAAATGGATAAATGAATAAATATGAGTGATGAATGGAATATTGATGAAAGGGTAAAGTAAATGAAAAATGACTAAATTGCATTCCAAAATGTGTTATTTATGAGATCCAAGAGTCCTACACCATGGGATTTTATGGGTAGACAGTTTGAAAACTTGTAAAAATGGGAGAGTGAGATATTACTTTTAGGAGGCCCCTGTTCGAATATGATTTAATACTGACAGGGGGGTGAATTAGTATTAATAAATTTTCACAATCTTTAATTATTTATTTATTAACATTATTGATAAGAAATAAACTTAAGAAATTATATCAATAAATATAAACTTAAATTACAAATTACAAGTTTTATATGAAGACTTATTTAGAGCACCAACTCTAGGAGACAACAATCCCCTTATTCAGGGCACCAACTCTAGGAAGAACCAACTCCCTTTCCTTAGGGCACCAACTCCCTTGTTTTAGGGCACCAACTCTAGGAAGAACCAATGCCTTGTTTGTACACTTTAATTAGCAAAGAATACTCATCCTTCCTTACTCCTCCCTTCCACACTCAATTCATAAGTATCTTCCTCTTTCTTCCTTGGACTCTTCACTTGCTTCTGATCTTCTGATGTAGACCATAAAGACACTTTCTTCTCACCATTCTTTCTCATTTATATAGTCTTCCAACTTGTGTGAATTTGAACCAGTGCATCTTTCGACAATGAACCATTGTACCCTTTCATTAACATAAATTAATTTCTTTCGTTATTAATTTTAAGTAATCATATGACTTTGGTTTTTTGTTAATATCTTTTTAAAATGAAACTATATTAAGAATCAGATTCTAAAATGGTACTTGTAGTCAGGCTTCTTTATCTTTGTGGCCGCAATGGTGAACAATCTTCTTAGCCTCTATCGATTACAGTAATGGTATTCTTCTCGGGTTTCCTATAGGAAACATAGTTAATCTCCAGGAACTTTATCTTTCCTTTATGTGACCTCAAGTTATGATTAAGTATCTATTATAAAAGGTTCTTTGTTTGACCTTTAGTGCTAAGTCTCTAGTTTTGAACCCCTTTCTTCTATGTGAACGGAACCTGTGACCAAATACAATTTGAAACAAGTGCTTATCCGGTGATTTCAACATTATCCTAGATCAACAGTTACGAATTAATATAATGTTGATATATGCGGTCTATTCTCTTTCAACATAGTGGAGCGTTAAGACTTGGCCACTGTTCATTTTTAATCCTAGAATGACACGTCATCAATTTTATCAATGCTCCAGATTAATAGTGCAACACCTCCTTAGAATTAACTGTCGTGCAACTTGTGATGATTGATTTCTCCTCCGTCATGGATATGTGTCCACAATGGATGGTTATATATTCACCTCCTTGCATCTCTGACAGTCTTTGAACCTTTTCATACTTTGGATATCGACGATTATGATTTAATCAATTGTTGAGTGGAAAATTTGAAGACTCATACACTCACATGTCTTCTTTTTCATTGCTTATCTTGGTGTTTAATTAGATCAACAATTCAGATATAATCAAGTGTTGAGTGGACAACCTTGGTATAGCTAGGTGCTTTAGACAGATCTATGATTTGGATTTATTCAATCGTTGAGTGGACGGTTCTCATTCATTTCAAACATTGAATTTTACTTAGAATTATTTTTTGTAATGGGCTCATGGACTCTTGGACTTGCAGACTCACACATATTCTGTGGTGTCATCAAAATGCACCCCCAGATTCCGTATCCTCAAAGATGAACCTATACTTGGAAAAATTCTCAAGTGATTTTTCTCGGGTTGGTGAATTCAGGGACTCATATCTGTTCTTGGATTTCATCAAAATGCACGCCCAACTTCCTTTACCTCCATAATGAACGATACTTATAAATTTTTAAGTGATATAGATAGAATATGATACTTAGCCATTTTCGACTACTTAGTGTACTCACGAAAAGATATTTGAGCCCTTTGATAATGATTTCATTTTTATTCAAAGATAAACATCATTTCTTTGTTATTTACCCTCAATTCCCGCAACTGGAACAGTCGTATGCTTTTCTGTATTATAAATCCACATTAACTGTAACGTACCTCCTCGTTACGACAACAACTCTTTAAAAGGTGCAAATTTTCTTTTTTTTTGTTAAGGTGTGTGCGCACGTGTAAAAAGGAACAGACACACTTAACTCTACGTCGCCACCCGACGACTAACAAGACGCAACCATGATGATCACAACAAGAAGACGTAAGGCGCACAACAAGTAACTGCAAGCATTAAGCGACATATTGTGTTAGGTACAGTACGAACACAGATGGAATAATCCATAGTAGTAGATTTTACTATTTCTGCACAGGAAAGCAGGGCGTTTAATCTTAGTTCTCTGCTTCGGAGAGAGAGAATGTCAGATAGGCTCCTACCCGACTGCTCAGGCAGAAACTAGTAACCCGACGATGAACAAGACACAAGCAAGACGAACACAACAAGATGACATACGATGTACAACAAGAAAATGCATGCATTAACGACGATCACTCAGAAATAAGTCAGACTGACTACCCATCCATCCTACCCTGCAATGGTTAGGACCTCCAAGACACATAAGCAATGCTCAAGCCTAGGTTCCCATCGATTTTAACCATTTAAGGTCTCGAGGCTGGCGACTGTTCTGAGAAACATGGAGGTGTCTACATCCCGCCCGACACAAACAGACCAAGCACACGGAAGGATTACCAACCAAGTACGACATTATTTAAATGAACAACATCCCTCATTTACTAAATCAGAATAATTTATTGTACTTAATTCAAGGACATTCCACCACATACGTTTTTCAATAACAATAAAAATTACGATAACTCTGCCATGAAATAATTAACACATTACATTTATATCACATTAAATTTGCAAAAATAACAATCACATGGCAAGGCAATGAAAATTAATAAAGTCAGTAAGGAAATTGACATAATTCATTCCAACCTCTAATACAAACCCGACGTCGCATGTTTAAGGTGTGTAATGACATCTAGGTATATCTAAGTTAGCCTTAGAGCTAGTTCATTGGTGCAATTTTCAATTATAAATGTCCTCAAGGTTCCATCTCTATCAATTTGCCTTAAACTAATTTATAAGTATTCCTTTTTTTTTTTTTTAAATAATCATGTAGATGGATATATATCACAATACATCAAGACATAGATTGTTCACCTCTTGACAATCCTTACTCTAATTTCCTCATCCCACAAAAATGCAATGTAATTTAAAATCGGAACATTACTTCGAGTATATCAAGGTAATAGTTTAAGAACTACTGAGAGGTTCAGGAACACATCAATAAAACTACTGAAACTACTGACCCATCAATAAAACCATATAGGGAATACATAAAGCCAATAATTTAAAGAAAATAATTGATTACAAAAATAGGTTATTATGATAGCCAGGTCACCAAATTTGAAGTTCCTATCATTCACCAAAACTAATTTAAAAAAAAATGTATTATGACTATTCCTCATAGGGGATAAAATATAAGCTAAAATTAACTAAATTAGAGACCAACTTAAGCGAAGAAAAGGTTTTTATTATTACTTTTTGTTAAACTACTAAAACCAGCTACCACAAATCCCAGTTGTCACTCCAACTCCCAATTAAGTAACTCTGTCGTTTTATCTACCATAAGGGTCACTGATGGCAGTAAAATCAGGGATTCGCTGCTCTAAAATTCGGTTCAAGTCTGTCTAGAAGTTTACTACCGCATACTGGTTGCTTTAAAGGAGATGTACTAGTCTGTCGCACCCCAGCAGAAGTCTGATAAGCAACCTCACTGTCAAGAATGCCTTGAACTGTGGATGAAAAAAAAACACTGTCATTAAGACTTATCCCTGATTTCTCTCCCGAATAAAATTAGGGCACAACGATCCCATCGTTCCAACGCAGGGAAGAACAATGGTAAAGAGAAAAATATGGGGAATTCCATCTCACCAATAACAATTAGAAGACCCAAGGGAAAAATAAAAATTTAAAACTCTGCATGGGATCACTGCATTCCTAAAGTCAATCTCCAAGGAGATTAACACGGACCGAATCCCCATCCTGGAAATAGTTGTCAATTCGCGAGGACAGAAGGGAATCCAAGGAGGCGCATCCCAGTTATCTAGGCACGGAGAGTGGGAAAAAAAGGAAAAACACTGGGAAACTAAGCACATGACGCCTAGACTCCCTCAGAGTGCATGCCCAGGTTTTACGTAAGGGAAAATCCCAAATACAGATAGGGTTCTTGGCGTGCTCTCATGTACTGGTAACATCAGAAGCAACTAAAAATTATAACGATGGGCTCACAGAAAGCTAGCACACTTGGTTTGACGAGATTTGCTGAGAGAGAAAGAACACAAATTTTCTTGGTGGACATGGAGGGTTACTCTCTGGGAGGGAGCTCAGTCAGGATGCATCAGTATGAGAGTAAGGAAAATGAGGATAATGGTTGCAGGTTTAAACAACAGTAAAAGGATACCCGGATGACCGCATTCGGACGAGAACGATAAACTCAGAACGTAAATTAAACTGCCATGGAATTAAATATTGACCTTAAGTTCAGCGTTAAGAAATGCAATCCACACGCTGTTAGAAGTTCAAATACCTGATGAGTTATAGACAGTCAAATCTCCCTGCCCGCTCGTAAATTTATTGATGGTGTGATTCGTTGCCAGTAGATAACGATAAATAAGAAAAAATCTCATGGCCAAAATATGAAGGGACGCAGTCGAACTCAGAGTGAATAATTACATCTATCATACATTAATCGAATAAGAAATCCCCTTTTTATCACTACCCAAAGGCAATAGTGGAAGTAATACTTTACGGCGGTTACAAAATTACCAACACACAGGTATGATATTTTTCATCCACCACTTAGTGTCAATTGCAGAAGTGATAAGAGAAAGACAACCCAGCCATAAATAAAACCCAACACAGATCAAGTTAAAATACTTTTACATCTCTGGATACCCATGTAAATAAAAAGCTGACAATAGTAAAGGAACGCCAATGTCGTACTGAAGGACTTAAGTCAAGAAATCAATTTACCCATCAATACACATGCATAACTAATCATAAACCCTAGTGCATTCTATACTACAAAATAAAGTGCGTATCGTTGCCTTAACTCCCCCCTCGATGACGTCTGCGCGCTCCTTGCCGCTCCCGCTCCGTGCCGCTCCTGCTCGCTGACCGTCGCGACTACACCGGTACCTCCCAACCAAACACTAGGGGTACTCTGCTTCCCCCTTAGCCCCCTGATCCGCAAAGGGGCCACACAAGATCCAGAGGATAAGTCTATCTTCTCAGCTCGCCTCGCAAGGCTGAGCTACCACTACAATCCGAGCTGAGAAAATCCCAACTCCTCACAAGCAATCAGTCAAGCCACAATCCGGAAGCGTAACGTTACGCTTACAACCCATCCCTTCCTTCCTCCTCTTCCCTTTCTTTTATAGAGTTTTGAGACCCACCCTTTCCCTAAATCACATTTAATTTAAGTTTTAATGAAAACCCTCTAAAAATTCTCTGTCTTACCAGTGTCACTCATCCCCCATGTTTCTCCAAAATTATTTTCTTAAATTTATTAAAAGGCTCATTTCCCTATTTTTATTATTCCCTTTTTTTTTTTTTTTTTATTTAAACCAAAAAGGTAAATGCGCTAATTAATCTTTTCATTTATTATTTATTTAATTATCTTTTGTTCTTTCACAAGTTAGGAAATAATTTCTTCTTTGCAAAATTTTAAACCATTACTTTTAATTTAATTCTTACTCTCATTATTTACCCCAAGAATTTTATGAAGACCTAACTATTACTTAAGTGGGTTTTTGTTTGAATTTTTATTTTTATGTTAGAGCCTTTTTCTTTAAGGTTACACTAAAATTTTTACCCTAGAAAAGTCTTAGGCTTAGGACTTAGATTCTGAGCTAGGCGATAATTGGTTAGGGAAGTAGTTTAAGGATTTCTTAAGGAATTAATGTCTTAGGGCCATCTAGGTTTGTTTCTTCCATCAACAACAATGCGACGTGCCCTTCAGGATGCACCACATACTCCAATTGTGCCACTCACCTCATTCGTTTCCTTTGTGCGACGTGCCCTTCAGGATGCACCACGTGTTCCAAGGGTGCCACTCTCCGACTTGTGTTTATTTTGCGCGACGTTGCCTTCAGGAAGAACCACATGCTCCAAGGGTGCCACTCGCTGACTTGTGTTTCTTTTGCGCGACATGCCCTTCAGGATGAACCCCATGCTCCAAGGGTGCCACTCGCTGACTTGACTGATTGGTAGACATCTATAACCCCTCGAGTCAACACTCTGTCAGGTGAACTTGTGGGAGACTAAGGGCTCTAAGGAATAAGGCCCCCGCCTTATTGCGCGCCCCTTAGAATCATCGTGCGCGACTGTCACAGTCTGCCCCCATGACATCGTGGATCCTCTCGAACTAGGTAATCGTTAACCTACAGTTCGAGCCATGGCGGGAGTGCTAGTAGGTTGTGGCAGGGTTGTTGTCCACACCTCTCCCTCAACCTCTCTGGAAATCATGTGTGGCCCCTTTACTCCATATGTGAGTCTGGTCAGCAAGCTATCGCCAGCCTGCATCATCAACAATCGTGTCAGAACATGTCAATCATCAAATCATCAAATCAATGAAATATCACAGTAAATAAATCAACCCAATTAGCACACTCCCTGACTCAATCCAGAGTCCAAGGGGTTCCACCGATGCCTCTGCATCATCAAGGTCCAAAACCCTGCACACTCAATACAACTGAGTCAATAGAACCTATCTACATCAAATAGTAAAACCTCATGTCGTCTATCATAACGCATCATAATCAAGTATAAATGTTTTAACATCAGAAAAGTTCAGATCACAGGCGAGCAAGTGTCCTCAAATAATAAGTTTTCTCAGTGCACCAGAGCGGTATGTTACATACACCCCCTCAGGATGTTACATACACTTGACTCTACGTCGCCACCTGACAACTAACAATACGCAACCACAATGATCACAACAAGAAGACATAAGGCGCACAACAAGTAACTGGAAGCATTAAGCGACATACTATGTTAGGTGCAGTACAAACACAGATGGAAGAATCCATAGTAGTAGATTTTACTATTTCTGCACAGGAAAGCAGGGTGTTTAATCTTAGTTCTCTGCTTCTGAGAGAGAGAATGTCAGATAGGCTCCTGGTCGATTGCTCAGGAAGAAACTAGTAACCCGACGATGAACAAGACGCAAGAAAGATGAACACAACAAGATGACATACGATGTACAACAGGCAACTACATGAATTAATGACGATCACTCAGAAATAAGTCAGACTGACTACCCATCCATCCTACCCCGCAATGGTTAGGACCTCCAAGACACATAAGCAACGCTCAAGCCCAGGTTCCCATCGATTTTAACCATTTAATGTCTCAAGGCTGGCGACTGTTCTGAGGAACATGGATGTGTCTACATCCCGCCCGACACAAACAGACCAAGCACATGGAAGGATTACCAACCAAGTACAACATTATTTAAATGAACAACATCCCTCATTTACTAAATCAGAATAATTTATTGTACTTAATTCAAGGACATTCCACCACATACGTTTTTCAATAACAATAAAAATTACGATAACGCTGCCATGAAATAATTAACATATTAAATTTATACCAAATTAAATTTGTAGAAATAATAATCACATCGCAAGGCAATGACAATTAATAAAGTCAGTAACGAAATTGACACAATTCATTCCAACCTCTAATACGAACCCGACGTCACATGTTTAAGGTGTGTAATGACATCTAGGTATATCTAAGTTAGCCTTAGAGCTAGTTCAATGGCGCAATTTTAAATTATAAATGTCCTCAAGGTTCCATCTCTATCAATTTGCCTTAAACTAATTTATAAGTATTCCTTTTTATTTTTTTTAAATAATCATGTAGATGGATATATATCACAATACATCAAGACATAGATTGTTCACCTCTTGACAATCCTTACTCTAATTTCCTCATCCCACAAAAATGCAATGTAATTTAAAATCGGAACATTACTTCGAGTATATCAAGGTAATAGTTTAAGAACTACTGAGAGGTTCAGGAACACATCAATAAAACTACGGAAACTACTGACCCATCAATAAAGCCATATAGGGAATACATAAAGCCAATATTTTAAAGAAAAGAATTGATTATAAAAATAGGTTATTATGATAGCCAGGTCACCAAATTTGAAGTTCTTATCATTCACCAAAACTAATTTAAAAAAAAATGTATTCTGACTATTCCTCATAGGGGATAAAATATAAGCTAAAATTAACTAAATTAGAGACCAAATTAAGCGAAGAAAAGGTTTTTATTATTACTTTTTGTTAAACTACTAAAACCAGCTACTGCAAATCCCAGTTGTCACTCCAACTCCCAATTAAGTAACTCTGTCATTTTATCTACCATAAGGGTCGCTGAGGGCAGTAAAATCAGGGATTCGCTGCTCTAAAATTCGATTCAAGTCTGTCTAGAAGTTTACTACCGCATACTAGTTGCTTTAAAGGAGATGTACCAGTCTTACGCACCCCAGCAGAAGTCTGACAAGCATCCTCACTGTCAAGAATGCCTCGAACTGTGGATGAAAAAAAAACACTGCCATTAAGACTTATCCCTGATTTCTCTCTGGAATAAAATTAGGGCACAACGATCCCATCGATCCAAGGCAGGGGAGAACAACTGTAAAGAGAAAAATTTGGGTAATTCCATCCCGCCAATAACAATTAGAAGACCCAAGGGAAAAATAAAAATTTAAAACTCTGCATGGGATCGTTGCATTCCTAAAGTCAATATCCAAGGAGATTAACACGGACAGAATCCCCATCCTAGAAATAGTTGTCAATTCAAGAGGACATAAGGGAATCCAAGGAGGTGCATCCCAGTTATCTAGGCACGAAGAGTGGGAAAAAAAGGAAAAACGCTGGGAAACTAAGCACACGACGCCCAGACTCCCTCAGAGTGCATGCCCGGGTTTTACGCAAGGGAAAATCCCAAATAAAGTTAGGGTTCCTGGCATGCTCTCATGTACTAGTAACACCGACAGCAGCTAAAAATTATAACGATGGGCTCACAGAAAGCTAGCGCACCTGGTTTGACAAGATTTGTTGAGAGAGAAAGAACACAAATTTTCTTGGTGGACATGGAGGGTTACTCTCTGGGAGGGAGCTCAGTCAGGACGCATCAGTATGAGAGTAAGGAAAATGAGGATAAGGGCTACAGGTTTAAACAACAGTAAAAGGCTACCCGGATGACTGCATTCGGACGGGAACGATAAACTCAGAACGTAAATCAAACTGCCATGGAATTAAATATTGACCTTAAGTTTAGCGTTAAGAAATGCAATCCACACGTTGTTATAAGTTCAAAGACCTGATGAGTTATAGACAGTCAAATCTCCCTGGCCGCTCGTAAATTTATTGATGGTGTGATTCGTTGCCAGTAGATAACGATAAATAAAAAAATATCTCATGGCCAAAATATGAAGGGACGCAGTCAAACTCAGAGTGAAGAATTACATCTATCATACATTAATCGAATAATAAATTCCCTTTTTATCACTACCCAAAGGCAATAGTGGAAGCAATACTTTACGGTGGTTACAAAATTACCAACACACAGGTATGATATTTTTCATCCACCACTTAGTGTCAATCGCAGAAGTGATAAGAGCAAGACAACCCAGCCATAAATAAAACCCAACACAGATCGAGTTAAAATACTTTTACATCTCTGGATACCCATGTAAATAAAAAGTTGACAACAGTAAAGGAACGCCAGGGTCGTACTGAAGGACTTAAGTCAAGAAATCAGTTTACCCACCAATACACATGCAGAACTAATCATAAACCCTAGTGCATTCTATACTACAAAATAAAGTGCGTACTCTTTCCTTAACTCCCACCTCAATGACGTCTACATGCTCCTTGTTGCTCCCGCTCCATGCCGCTCCTGCTCGCCGACCGTCACGACTACACCGGTACCTCCCAGCCAAACGCTAGGGGTACTCTGCTTCCCTCTTAGCCCCCCGAGCCGCAAAGGGGCCACACAAGATCCAGAAGATAAGTCTAGCTTCTCAGCTCGCCTCGCAAGGCTGAGCTACCACTCCAATCCGAGCTGAGAAAATCCCAACTCCTCACAAGCAATCAGTCAAGCCACAATCCGGTAGTGTAACATTACGCTTACAACCCATCCCTTCCTTCCTCCTCTTCCCTTTCTTTTATAGATTTTTGAGACCCACCCTTGCCCTAAATCACATTTAATTTAAGTTTTATTGAAAACCCTCTAAAAATTCTCTGTCTTACAAGTGTCACTCATCCCCCACGTTTCTCCAAAATTATTTTCTTAAATTTATTAAAAGGCTCATTTCCCTATTTTTATTATTCCCTTTCTTTTTTTCTTTTTTTTAAACCAAAAAGGTAAATGCGCTAATTAATCTTTTCATTTATTATTTATTTAATTATCTTTTGTTCTTTCACAAGTTAGGAAATAATTTCTTCTTTGCAAAATTTTAAACCATTAGTTTTAATTTAATTCTTACTCTCATTATTTACCCCAAGAATTTTATGAAGACCTAACTATTACTTAAGTGGGTTTTTGTTTGAATTTTTATTTTTATGCTAGGGACTTTTTCTTTAAGGTTACACTAAAATTTTTACCCTAGAAAAGTCTTAGGCTTAGGACTTAGATTCTGAGCTAGGCGACAATTGGTTACGGAAGTTGTTTAAGGATTTCTTAAGGCATTAATGTCTTAGGGCCATCTAGGTTTGTTTCTTCCATCAACAACAATGCGACGTTCCCTTCAGGACGCACCACGTGCTCCAAGGGTGCCACTCACCTCATTCATTTCCTTTGCGCGACATGCCCTTCAGGATGCACCACGTGCTCCAAGGGTGCCACTCGCCGACTTGTGTTTCTTTTGCGCGACGTGCCCTTCAAGATGCACCACGTGCTCCAAGGGTGCCACTCGTTGACTTGTGTTTCTTTTGCGCGACGTGCCCTTCAGGATACACCCCGTGCTCCAAGGGTGCCACTCGCTGACTTGACTGATTAGTAGACATCTATAACCCTTGGAGTCAACACTCCGCCAGGTGAACTTGTGGGAGACTAAGGGCTCTAAGGAATAAGGCCCCCGCCTTATTGCGCACCCCTTAGAATCATTGTGAGCAACTGTCGCAGTCTACCCCCACGGCATCGTGGATCCTCTCGAACTAGGTAATCGTTAACCTACAGTTTGAGCCACGGCGGGAATGCTAGTAGGCTGTGGCAAGGCTGTTGTCCACACCTCTCCCTCAACCTCTCTGGAAATCATGTGTGGCCCCTTTACTCCATATGTGAGTCTGGTCAGCAAGCTATCACCAGCCTGCATCATCAACAAGCGTGTCAGAACATGTCAATCATCAAATCATCAAATCAATGAAATATAACAGTAAATAAATCAACCCAATTAGCACACTCCCTGACTCAATCAGGAGTCCTAGGGTTTCCACCGATGCCTCTGCATCATCAAGGTCCAAAACCCTGTACACTCAATACAACTGAGTCAATAGCACCTATCTACATCAAATAGTAAAACCTCATGTCGTCTATCATAACGCATCATAATCAGGTATAAATGTTTTAACATCAGAAAAGTTCAGATCACAGGTGAGCAAGTGTCCTCAAATAATAAGTTTTCTCAATGTGCCAGAGCGGGATGTTACATTAACCCTTGTTGACATCAATGACAACATAACACCCTGTCCAACAACCCCTTGTGTTAGTACATTGTAGGGAATTATTTTGGGTGGTAGGTACTTTGCATCTTTTAGATTGGTTTTAGACCCAAGGATCATTATTAGTTTGAGTTTAGTTCAGTTTGTTATGCCTAAGGGTGTGATAGCGTTGTTTGAGGACAAGAAATCTCTGGGAAGGGAGTATTTGTCCTGTCCCTAGTTTTGGGTTCCCCTATCAACAATCGAAAATGACTTCTGAGGCTTTTCATTGAATAAAAAAGGAAGTCGAGGGTTATTTAATGTCACTAAGTTAGGAGATGTTATGTTTTTAAAGTGAAATTAAGTAAAAATGAAATAAATTAACTTTAGATTAATAAGTTACTTAAACATTATTAATAATGAATTTTAATCCTAAAGTGAAAGGTAAAAGGGGAATAGGGTTCATGTTTGATTTAGTCAAAAAGGGGAAAGTTCTAGAAGGCATAGAAGAAGAATAAAAGGCGAGGTATCACTTCACTTCAGTATTATGTTTTGGATTGATCTCTTTGGAGTGCTCTTGGAGCCAATGTTTTACTTAGGTTTTAGAAAAAAAATTCCATTGCAGTGGTTTCGGTGTTGCAATATTCACCCTATGTTATAGAAATGTTTTCCACATTTTATGCATCAAGATTTGGTGGCTTTCCCTTTCCCTTTCCCTTTGTAGACTCAATTCCCTTATTTTTCTCAATAGAAAGTCAAAAAATGAAATTCTTGTGCGTACAAGTGGGCTACAGTTAGACAACTTATGTATATGTAGGTTTCTCCATTACAACCCATGTACATCAGGTTTTGTGCTCAAAATTAAAAAATATTTTGGGTTTTCCATAACAAGTCACGGGATCCATACCCTTTGGCATTTCATATGTTGGAAATGCTCTGATTCGACCCTTGATTTCCCTTTGAAGGCTATAAATTGAGACATATACAATCGTTGAAGGAGGAGAGAAAATACACTCTGGAGCAATTTCACTTCATATTGACTTTACATCCCTTTTTCCTTTAAGACTAAACTTCTCATGTGTTCATCCCCAAGCTCTTCCTATTTTGTGAAGGAGGAACCCAATTAATAATATAACTTATGAGATTTTCTTGTCTATTATTGAAGTGGTGAAGGCCCAGGTTGAGGGACTTAGTTTCTCAGTTTCATCAAGTGCTACTACAAGAATTTGTCACTTATGTACTTCTGCTGATTATATTAATAGAAATTCTCTTTTCTTGTCCAATTACATGTTACAAATATTTGTGTTATTTTCCATGGGTAAATTTGTTATACATGTTAACGTACTATGCTAGTTTATATGCTAACAATTTATATATTTTTATATGATTGTGTATCTTGAATATTGAGGACAAGTTGTAGGTAGCATGCATTGAATCGTGAGCTCCAAAGTGGTCTTCTACGGATGTCCGGAAGAGGTAGGCTCTTAGCCTTTCTTTTGTTGGCATTTCAATTTATCTAGCATACTTGATATTAGAGTTAATTTTTGGGTGTCGTTCCATCTTTGGTGGTCATACCCCAAGCCATAGAGAGTTTTTCCTCGTAACAGAAATGGCAACTCCACTAGGGAATTTCTCCCTTTTGGAGATAGTTGGTGATTTTTCTGTTTGATTGCTCTCTATTTTCTTGATTTTTTGTGTCTCTTGTTACTTAATAGCCTCTACATTGCTTCAAATCTGAGTTGCTTGGCTTGGTCCTTACCTAGATAGTGTATTTCTCGATATACGTGGGTTTTCCCTTGACTGTAGTGTACATACATGATGTCTTTGATTAGGGGGTGTACACAATCTTTTTTTTCCATGAACAATTGCGTACACCTTTTTATAATCCTTTTGGTTCAATGTGGTGTTTGTTGGGTGAGTTTTGAGTGTTTTTGACTCTTCTTGGGGTCTTTGTCTTGTCTGTTGAGTGTCTGCAGAGTGATAGGAAGTTGTATTATAGTTGAATTTTGGGAAAACTAATTTCTTGTCTTTTTCCTCATCTTTATTCCTTGCATCTTGTTCTGAGTAGTAACTTCTTGGTATTCTTGTTGGCTTTTCTCTGTATGCTAGAAGTAGGGTCCGTCCGGGAGGTTCTTTATTTAGTCTTTGCATTTTCATTTGCTTATATTGAAAATACAAAATAAATTTCTTTTGAATTTCACTCGAATCATTTGCACTTTTGTTTAGATTACATTGGTCTTTTCATCTTAGGAAATATTGCATTATCATTAAAATTGAAGAGATTGCATCTTATGCACGACATTTAGAAGCATACCATTTCTATTGAAAAATAAGACTAGTACTTAACAATGTTTTTACATATGCTTCTGTCATATGATGATTCATCACGCCATTAGTTTTATGACTGCACCTCTTGAGTGAGAATAAGCTAGTAAAATTCACACTCAAAAATTAAAATTGATTAGAAACAATTTTATTTTTCAGGGTACACAAACAAGTTTAGGAGTTAGGGCCTTGGAATAGGATTTTGTGAGTAAATTTATCTAAGGCTACAAAATTCAACATAGGTGTCTATCTAAGGAGTGGTGAAACCGATTGTATAATTAGTGTCCTCCTGGGGCTCCACTAATGCCAGCGTTAAGCACGAGGTCACGCGAAGTTGGTTGTAGAGATATCCCTCTAATACCTTCCTAGATTTAAAGATATTTATGGAGTTTTATTCATATCTGGGGGTTTCACTATCACTTTTACCTGTGTGAGAGGTGATGCTTTCTATGCTTCTAGATTTGATACCCTTCCCATATGGTGGACCTGAACTTTGAATACTCGCCCGAGAATTGGTTATATTGTGGTGATCTTATTTGTCTGACCTAGGTATCCACATAGTTTTCTTGGAGGGGTTATTACACAGGTACCCTACATTAGATCAGGATCGAACAACACATAGAATTTATGGAGGATTCTCTCTCCAGAGGGATCTGACCAATTGCACTGTGAATCCCATGAGGGTCCTTATAAATGATTCTGTTAGCTCCACTCTATTTTTTGAGTCTCATCCCCTCTTAGGAGAGGCATAACTTCTTTAGTTCGGGAGGTCCCTTTCATCCATCCTATCATGTTTCTGTGCATTATCCCTAGATTTATTTAGGAGCATGCTCTTTGCACATTAGTTGGCCTTAGGATTTTGTATTGTGTCACAGATATTGAGTCATCGTGGCGAGAGACCAGCCCCCCTTCCAGTCTCGTCAGCTTTTACCATAGTTTAGTTTGATATCGAAACCGCCTCCTAAAAGGCGTAGAGTTAATAGATGTGGTACATACATCTCCACCTCTTAGGCTCATGACCATCCCATCATTAGCACTGATTCAGATATGAGTACTTATTCAGTTGTGAATGGATCAGGAAGCAATTTGAATCCTACCTCCACTATGATTAGTGGAGTCCCCACAACTCCCTTTTCATTGGTTACCTAGATTCCTAGAACTCTCTTAGGTAGTACTACCCTATCCATGAGCTCATCTTTGTCCATGGGAATGGCTCCTTATATATTTTCGAGAAGTACAACTCTTCCATCATCGATCTCTATTCCCCATAGAACCTATTCGAAGTATATTCCTGGTTATAATGCTCAATCGATGGCTTTGGTCTCTAATCCATTTTATTTTGGTATGCCCAATATGACTCTACACATGTCATCCTCTATTCTGGCATATAACATTAATACTAGTTTTGGGTCAGGGGGCACGTCACTTCCTTCAAATCCTTTCTCATTTGGTGGGGGTCATATCCCTCAGTCATTTCCTTCGGTAGGGGGTTTAAATCCTCCTTCCTCAACACCCAATCCTATTTATGGTTTTCAAGTATGGAATTGACAAATGGGCAGTGGTTCTACTTCGTATATTTCATATGTCTATCCTTCTTCCACAATGCATATGCCCACGAATTATTTTATCATGGAAAACCCTCCTCAAACCTATGGTGTTACATCAAGGGGAATCAATTTTATAATATAGGAAACCCCCTGCATGAAGTCCCTTCGTCAGGGGGAAATGCATATCCTCACATGGGAAATTCATATCATATAGCTTTTTATTCACAAGCATCACCATCCTACCAGGAAAGGCCATGGTGTCTACCAGAGCCCTCCTTGGCCCGCTATCTCTCCAAATCAGTATTTCTTGGGAGCATGGTCTCAGGCGCTGCAAGCAAGGCTCCCTTTTATGGCCATGCTAAATTTTCCAGACCTGACAAAATTCATGAATGGACCTATGTGTCATGATCCAGCATGGACCCCTATTCCCACCAATCTTCTATTGTACATTCAAAAATTCGAGGGTAAGAATGGTGAAGATACAAGCAATCATGTCACTACTTTTCACCTATGGTGCTCATCTAATTATCTTAATGATGATTCTTTTCATTTGAGACTATTTCAGTGCACCCTCATAGGGGTTTCTACGAAATGGTACATCGAGTTACCGGGGGGCACATACCAAAATTTTAATGAGTTGGTCTTGATTTTTCTCAACCATTTTCAACTGTTAGTTCATTTCGACGCCAATACATATATTTTGTCAACGTTTTCATCAAGACAAAGCCACCCACATCTCATATCACATTCAATAGTGGTATAGAATAAAGTGATTGATTAAAGCTACCATTCCACCAAAGTTTATTTTGGAGTGGTTCCTCAAGTCCCTATTACCATAAATTTCGAAGGATTTTTCCACATCCGGAGTAATGAAAAAGGAAGAGGCCATTTTCAAATCCCAATAGTTATATCTTATATACGCTCAGTCTGGGATGTTCTATGGGATTATTCCTGACGCACCATGGTCTAATTACGATCCAAGATAAAAACTTGGGCCCCATGTCGATGGCATTAGAGGCTCGAAAAATGCAAAGTTTGTGGACCAGGTGAAAAATTAGATGCAAAATTTATCTCTCAACTAGTCTGCAATAGGACAAGCTACAACTTCGTCCTCCCCCACCCAATTGTTGGATGTACATTTTGTGAAGTCAACGGACCCGAAGGGTAACCAACAACTTGGAGGGAATAATATGAAATGTAGGAATAATAATCGTAAGTGTGGGAATAATAACAATAATAAGAGCAAGGACAACCATAATAATGATAAAACTTGTAAAAATGTTGGTGAGGGAAAGAAATAAAAGCGGAAGGTAAAGTTTCCATGTATTTTGTGTAAAGAGAATCACCTTAGCCATCTTTTCCCCAAGATAGAGGAAGCGTCAAGGCTTATAGTGTAGCATCCTTCTATGTTAACTAATTTGTTTCCACATAATTAGAATATGGCCTCAAGATCCTCAAACATTGAAAATGTGTCAGGCAGAGGTCAAAGTCCCCTAGCACATGATGGTGGCCATCAATGCATCAATATGCTCTGATTTGAGGTTAGTGGGTCCACTAGGACTCGTGATTATGGTCCTCAAAAACCTACTTTGGGTACAGAGCATCTCCCTCTAGAAACAACTTTTCATATCAATAAGTCTAAAACTATGCCCCTCTTTCCGAAAGGAGTTATTAAGCACTCTACTCATAATCTCAATGCTAGAGCCACCAAAAATTACTCGATTGTCAAATTTTTGGGCCAAAAACCATGTGCAATGTCAAATTTGGAGGTACTCTAGATGTACCCAACACAAAAGAATTCATTGTTATCTGCGTTGGGAGATCTAGACTCAAGTGGCTCGAAAATTATCAAGTTCAATTTTGCAGATGTTAATCCTTTCTGACCTTACCATGTCACTTTTTGGATTCATGTAGAATATATGGATATAACTGTTAAGTGTACCATCATGGATGAAGGTGCTTCGACATCTATGATGTCTCTATCTTGTTGGAAAGATCTTGGCTCTCCCTAGCTTTCTCAATCCATGACTATGTTGAGTGCATTTGATGGGTGTTCATTAAGACCACAGAGTATCCTCCCCACTTTTTCAATCTGGTTAGGCAGTAGAACCAGGGCGATCAAAGGCAAGGTGGTTGATGCACCCATCGATTACAATATCTTACTAGGGAATAATTGGATTTATGCTGTGTCAGTTTTCGTGTCATCGATATTTCATGTTTGATGCTTTCCTCTTGAAAGAAATATTGTGACGATTAACTAGTTATCTTTCTTGTTTTCCATCTCCTGTGCATCGGTGGGACCCTCGGCCCCCCTTGTTGATAATTTTTATAAGGAAAATGAGAACATTGGTATAGGAATGTATCCCTCTTTGATGAGAACCTTTAATTTCTTAGGACCAATCTTGTACATTAACGCCATTTCCAGTGAATTCTCATCATCATTGAGGTATGTCTCATTCTTCACTTCATAATTCGATGGCCCATGGACTTTACCTTCTCCTACTATGTCTTATGAAGGTAAATTGCACATCAGAATGGGAATTTCATTATCTACAGCTAAGATCAGAGATTTGGCTATCCAGGAAGACAATGTACACCTAAATCCTCCCTCTTCCCAGACGAAAAAGATGGATCATGTTCTACATCCCATATGGGTCGTAGGCTCATCTAGTTCACATGATTTCCTCAATGTTACTTCACCTTCGAATGAAAAAATATTAGAGGTCATGACTAGTCCTAATAGGCCTTGGGAGGACCTTCACCATATATCTTACTTTCTCCCAGTGCTTGATAGGATTGAGCTAGATGAGTTGAGGTCCACCATGGGTGAGATTGTTGGTCACCCCATGGTCCCATTAGATAATAATGACATATATGTGGAAGGGAACATGTAAAATATCTACCATATCATTATGAACGACATCTCTCTAACCCCTAGAAAGGTTGAGAACGTTTATATAAGTGCATATTGTTCGCCTAAATAAATTCATACTTACATCAATCAGTTTAAGGAATTTTGAGTTGTATTTTCTTGGTCATATGACGAAATGCCAAGGATCGACCCTAGTATTGTCGAACATGAAATTAATACTTATTTGAATGCTAAGTTGGTTCGACAATGGATTAGAGAGATGAATCCTGGGAAGGCACCGACCATTAAGGAAGAGGTGGAGAAGCTACTTAATGCTAGATTCATCTACCCAGTTCCCTTGACTGAATGGGTATCCAACCTATTTCCTATGGATACAAAGAAAGGAACCATCCAGGTGTGTATGTATTTTAGAGACCTGAATAAATCATGTCCTATAGATAATTTCCCTACACCATTTATCGATCAGATTATTGACAAGTGTGCCAAGAGTGAAGTATTTTATTTCATGGAAGGATTTTTAGGCTACAAATAGATCCAAGTTAAACCTATGGATCAACATAAGATGGATTTTATGTGTCTTTGGGGTACGTTCTCATACTAGAAAATTCCTTTCGGCCTTAAAAACACCGGAGGAACTTTTTAGTGGTCTATGACCTTCGCTTTTCATGACCTCAAACATGTAGTTGAGACTTATTTGGATGACCTCACTACTCACTCTCACAAGAGATTGGATCATCTGAATCATCTTCAACTTGTGTTTGAAATATGTCGTTATTACCGTATTCGATTAAAACCTCATAAATGCATATTATGCATTAGGTCAGGCCACCTGTTGGGATGCATATATTCTGAGCAAGGGATCATGGTAGACCCCATGAAGGTAGAGGTAATACTTTGATTTCTTCCCCAAGAAGTATTCGACAACTTCAGGGTTTACAGGAGAAATATAACTTCCTACATCGCTTTACACCAAACTATCCCAATATCACTAATGGTTTCATGCATCTCTTGAATAAGGATACTATGTTCATGTGGGATGAGCAAGCCCAGAAATCCTTCGATGCCCTTAAGAAATCCCTAGTGTCGACACCTCTACTTAGTCCTCCATAATATTGTAGAGATTTATTGTTTTATATAGTCGTGTTTGAAGGGATGGTTAGTATGGTTCTCATTTAGGAGGATGACGAGCTCCAAGAGCATGTTATCTATTATCTTAGTCCAAATCTAATTGGTATTGAACTTAATACTCTCACATAGAGAAGCTAGCTTTAGTAGTTGTTCAGGTGTTTCAAAGTTTGTGCCATTATATTTTAGTTTGCAATACTACCATGGTCATCGATGTCAATCCATTTCAATATGTCCTGACAAGACGTCTCATATTGGGGAAATAGAATAAATGGATTGTGATTTTTCAAGAGTTTGATATCGATTTTTTTTTCGCAAAATCCAAGAAATTAGTAGTCTTTGTGGAAATAATGCCATATTTCCCTAGGCATGATGAGGATATTGTTTATGATGACTCATTTTCCAATGAGCACATTTTCCTTATCTTTTCTTTGGACCCTTGGTATGGAGATATTTTAATATATCTTTAGACTCTCAAGCTTCCCCAATATCTTTCAAGAGACACCCGATGATGTATACTCCATCAAGCCAAGAAATACCTTATTATTGGTGACACTTTGTATCATCGAGGGGTGGATTTTGTTTTGCATCATCATTTGACTCATGAAGAAGTTGAAGCTGTACTAAATGAATTTCACAATGGGGCATGTGGTGGTCACTTATATGGGTTTATGAGATCCCAAAAGATATTGCAAGCTCGTTATTTTTGGCCATAGATTTTTAAAGATTGTGTAGAAGCAGTCAAGAAGTGTCACCCTTGCTAGGTGTTCACTCGTAATATGTTCTTGCACCCTGCCCCTTGATACCCAATCATTCCCATTAGTCCCTTCACCAAGTGGGGGGTGGATTTCATGGATTTAAACCCAACCTTGGTCGAGGGGCACCATCACATTATCGTTGTCATGGATTATTTTACCAAGTGGGTTGAGGCCATATCTATAGTTAAATCCGATGGTGAGACTGCAACAGATTTTGTATTCAATAAGATTATAGCTTGGTTTATAATTCTGAGGGAGATTGTCACTGACCATGGACGTCACTTCTAGAACATGATAATGACATAGTTGGCATCAAAACTGGAGTTCAAGAAATATCATTCTTCATCCTAGTATCCCTAGGAAAATTTCAAAGTGGAGGTCGTGAATAAATCTCTCAAAGCCATTTTGCAAAAAAATTTCAGGTAGAGTAAATATAACTGGAATGTGATGTTTCACCCTACTCTATGGGTGTATTGAACCATATTAAATACTTCCACTGGTTTTTCACCATTCCAATTAGTTCATGGAGTGGAGTCGATCTTTCCCGTCGAATGCAAGATCCCTTCTCTTAAGTTAGAAATCAAGCTCCGACTTGACACGATTGATCTCAAAGAACACCTTGTACACTTAGAGAAACTCGATCAACAACATTGAGATGCCACTCTAGCCATCGAGGCGAATAAGTGTCATGTTAAGGTTTACTATGATAAAATTTTCCATCCCCGAAAATACGTTGAGGGTGATTTGGTCCTTCCTTATGGCCAATCTAAAGAACCATTAGGGAAGGGAAAGTTCAAGCCCATGTGGCATGGTCCTTATGTAGTGAGACACATCCTAGAAAAATGATCTTATTAGATAGAATATTTTGAAGGAAACATATTAAAGGAGCCTAGAAATGGGCTCTATCTCAAGACATATTATTCTTGAGCCCTCGAGCTCAAGCATGAGATTTGTATACTTTTGTACTTTAGTGTATATAGTTTTCTATGGTCCTTTTTTTCCACCGGTTTTCTTATTGAGTTTCCCCTTGGTTGGAATATTTCAATAGATTCATTGGTGTTCTTAGGATTCACGGATGGTTCCTGTCGTCATCCTTGAAATGTAGCTTTCTTCACTTGGATTATCTATTCACCCGATGGGAAACTTGTATCTTCAGGAGGAATTTTTCTAGAGCCATCGACAAAAAATGTGGTTGAGTATAGTGTCATTATTGATCTATTGCGCAATGCCATTTCACATGGTATTCGATCTTTAGAGGTTCTCCTGAATTCCTAGTTAGTTGTGTGTTAATTGAATGACATGTATTGGGTTAGGGATCCTACACAACTCCGACGATTCCTTCGAGTACAAATTTTGGAACGATATTTCAATTTCATTACTTATAATCATGTCTCTAGAATTTATCATCAAGTATCAAATGCATATGATAATTACATTTTAGATTGGCATTTGTTGCATAACTAAGAAAAGGAGAAACAAATTCATACATTCATCCATTGTAAGATACATAAGTAAAGTTGAAGACCAAAAATTCTTGTATTTCATTCATCAAGTTCACAAAATATGGTATCATAGTAAAAAATTAGGCTCGTAGGCTTCAAAATATATATATGGTCGATACATCAAATGGACATGGAATCTAAGCCTGCGGTCCCATGTGCATGTCATGATACCACATTATAGTGTTAGTGAGATGTTTAAAGAGTCTCACCCATGCACGGGGTACACCTACAACTTGCCTCTGTATAGCCTTAGGCAGATCCTCGACCTATACCATAGGAATCATGTGTGTGAGACATGATAGGTTTCCATGCATGTTTTGAAGAACTTTCTCTGCCTCCCCTCCTTCCATCTCCTCCCCTCGTCCCCTATATTGATGTTGTGCATATCCATCTGGTCGTCACGGTCCCATATCTTCATAAGATAAATAATTGTTAGTTTATGATACCATGCCAAAAATATTTGCATTTTTGTTTTTCACTTATCAAATCAAAAAACACAAAAAAATGAAATGTCCTAAAATTAAAATTCTTACCAATCTCCCTGAAGGCGGATCTTGGTGGTAATAGCATGTCCTGATCCCCTCGTAGGGATAGTCATCAATGGAAATGATATGTCATCACCACCAATGAAAGAACTCATCATTGTAGGGGTTTGGAACCCTACCACCTCCCAAATGCCTCATCACCTCAGTCCACTGGGTCATGGCTAGATCACATATACCAAGTGGAAGAACTTTCAATATAGGCCTAAGGTATGGAACCCTCTCGAATAAAAAAATACATAAAATAGAGGAAAACCCAAAGTTCCTCATCCTCCAAAGTTTGTAGTCTATAAGTTGGCTTTTCGTGTTGGCCAACCACAAGGTACTCCAATCATAAACTCTGGGTCTCAAACACTCTGTTAGCGACCAAAAACGCACCAGCATTTTTGAAAGAGGGATGCCTAATCTCGTAGTGAAATATTTGATAGCTTCCCGGGCTCCAAATGCATATATGAAAGCACCGTTGGAAATTTCAGGATTTGTAGATGTCGATCGACTATTTAAACATGCAAAACGGACTCTCCATGACTGAGAAATTTGATTTTGAAAAAATCTGCACTTTCACCAGCGCAGAAGGCAGAATTATGACTAGTTAGCTATGGAAAGTGGTGACTTTCAACAGCGCAGGAGCAGATTTTCGGGTAAGTTTGCTGTGGAAAGCCTATCATGGCCAGAATAGCCAAATTTTCGCCCAGATCAGGATTTTTTGGGTTTGAATGGTTTGAATTCTTCTTCAATAAGTTGGTTATGAATTATCAAATCAAAATATGAAGGCCATTCTTGGAGATGAAGGTCAAAAGGGAATTTTTTGACTAGATTTGGTGATTTTCAAGGGCAAAATGATAG